>NDXB01009211.1:3680-31414 GCA_002631895.1 Agapornis roseicollis
TTTTTTTTTTTTTTTGTGCATGTTTGCAGTAAAAAGAATAACGTTACATTTCTCCCTGCCTTCTTCCCTCCTCCCACCCCCGCCAGGTTTATTTCTGCTTTATTTCTTCATTGTTACAGATTAGTAAAGTTGGAACAGCTAAGGTGTATTGGTGTATTTCCTTCTTGCAGTATGCCAAGTGACAGTATGTAGGATTTTAATAAAACTAATAGCATTCGTTGATACTCCTTAGCTAGTGTGCACACTTTAGTGATCATGAAGGTGGAAGGATGGCTGTCCTGCAAAGAGCCAGCCACAGAGAATCTGTGCCAGGCATGGACTCCTCCTGCCCTGTGTCTGCATCCCTGATGCTCTAGCATTGGCCCTCTAATGCACATCAGTCTTTGATTGTGGCTTTTCAGAGATTAGTCTTTAGTCTTCACATAGTTCAGTGTTGCCCAATTAACACTTCCAGCATCCCTGGATTATTCAGTCCTCAGGGTCCAGGAGGGTAAATACTGCACCTCACACCACCCTGCCAGTGGAAATTAGGTTTGAGTCACTGCTCCCTGTTGTTGCGCTGGCATTCATTTTAATGGTATGATCATATTGCACTGTAGGGAGACCAGAAAGCATCAGACCTTCCTGGGGATCTACCTAATGAATTAATTTCATTGAATTTCATTAAAAGAGAGGGTATGTTGCAGGGCTAAGAAGGAATGTGGGTATTTCCTACTAAACAAAATGGCAGCATGAAACCAATCTGATTTGAATTTGAGGACCGTTCAGATCAAAATATTCCGTTGTACACCAGAATTGTTGAAGATAGTCTTTTTAACATTATTTGCTGTTAGATAATACATTTATCTTGTTAACAGTAATTGTGGCCATTTTCTGTCTGGAGGTTACAAGCAGGTAATTCCATGCAGTGGAAGGAAAGGCCTATGAGAAGAAATGTCTTTATAAACAAATAAAGATTTTTGCAATTGTGCCATCCTTGGGCAAAACCACTGGCTTTGATTTCACCTGGCTGCTGGAGCTGGTTGTATTCTGCATGCGAGAGCAGCTGCAAACAGCAGGGAGCTTCCCTCCAGGACCTCATCTGGCCCAGGGGCTGGTATTTACAAAGCATTGCCTGTGTTTTACAGCTTGAGTTTGCTTATAAACAACACTAACTGTTTGTTTCTTGTTAAAATTTACCTCATAAACAAATTTTACTGTGTGAGTTCGAGGCAATAATTGTTTAATCCCGACTTTTTCATACCCATAACACAGTGACTGTAAAGCTGTGGTTGGCACTTTATAGAATTTTTCTGTTGCTCTCTTCAGAGAGAACTGTGCCACTGTGCCCCACTACTAATGGGGACATTGGCTAACCTCTGTACACTGGGGACAGGCTAGCCTCTGCCGAGGAGGCAGTTATTGGGAATGGCATTGGACTAACTGCCTTTTTTTGCTCTCCATGGAAAGAATTAAAACAGAGAAAATCTCAGAAGAAGCCCAAAAGTCCACAGTAAAAGCCTTATCCTAATTCTGAAGCTTTACTTACTTCCTGATGGAACACTAAAGCTATACATTTATTTACAATCCATGGCACTCTCTATTGTCCTTCTTGCTGAGTATCAGGGAAATGCTGTGAAAGTGACTGCTTATATTGATTAGCGAGACAAGAGAGAGTTGGAGACCCTCAGTACTGCCAATTCCAGTGGGCAGAAAACCCAAATTGAGCAGTAATAAAGTGTTTGAGATTGTACAAGGCAGCTCCTGGGGAAGCTGCCTTCTCAGAGTGGGGATGCTAGGGGTAGAAAGATGTCAATTATCCATGTTTGATGAAGACTAAGTAAATGTGCTCTTAAAGTAGCAGATTAAATGTGAAAGAAAATGTGCTGTGGCTGGGTTCCCTCTGCAAAAGTATTTTTGCAAAGGTACAAGGATGGATGGTGTTGGACCCATGAATAAAGGAGCACCCCTATCAGCAAAGGATATAAAGCTTTTGGATTGATTTATTTCTATTCTTTTTCATTGTGGTCTCTAACTAGAGATAGTAGAAAAATGAAAATATTGTTAGTCCCCCATGTAGAAATAGCATAAGAAACTAAATTCTTGCTTCAATGCTATGCTGCTGTATTTGTAGAATGAATATGCTAAAGGAACACAGAATTTCAAGACATAGCTACTTGGGACGTAATAGACAAAAGGGTAGCAAGCTTTTGAGTTCAGTTCACAATTAAAAATGAAGACTAATCAGTGATACTGAGGATCTCAGAAACCTAATGTGACAATTATTGGGAATTATTCAGACCTGTATAATTACAGAAATGGAAACTTTTTATAAAGTGCAAGCTATCCTAGTACAGAGGATGGATGCAAGGTCCAAGAAATCAGCTTGCAGGTTGCTGAAAGTAGGTATGAAAATACAGCAGAAGCATGCTGTGATAAAATCAGATTCCAAATAATAGAATAAGCAGCTTCTAAGGTGTAGCAAAATAGCAAAAATAACAACACTAAAAACAATTACAGGGACAGGAGAACGAAGAGACATGTAGGATTGCCATTCTGTGAAGAGCAAAAGATAATTGTGAGACAGCCAAATGTTTTTGTATCCTTCTCTATTAAAGGTCATTTATAGCACAGCAGCTATCATAATTAATACCATTGCCAAATAGGTAACATCTTGGTCCTGAATAGAGAAGAAACAGGTTAAAGCACTTAAGATAGCTGCTGCCAAAAGTGTGGTTTTTCAAAACTCATTAGAAGAATGAAAATAAACTCAGACCTAGCAGTGGCTGGTTTTGAGAACTTGTGCAGGGAAGATGAAATACTGGAAGACAGTATGGGAAGACCCTAATGGTGTCCTTAGTTTAACAAGAGTTAAACTAAGTTAAACAGGAGTTTAGACCGGACTTCCAGAGCAGGCAGGTAGACTCCAGTTTCTGCAAAAATTCTTGAAAAAAATAATCAAACTGTTTGCAAGCACTTCATGGATGGCAAGGAATTTAAAACCAATCAGATTTGTCAGAAAAAATATTGCCTAACCTACACAGATTCTACAATGGCGTAACAGGTGTGGGCAGAGAAGAAGCAATAGATGTCTTATATCTTGAATTTAGGGAGGTTTCTGACACTGCCTCACATGACTTTTTTATTTATAAGCAAGCTAAGGAAATGTGACTTAGATGAGTGTAGGTGTAGAACTGGCTGAAGGATTGGATTTAGGGTATACTTATCAACATGGAAGTGGAAAGAAGTATAAAATGAGGTTTGGTAGGGGTCTGGCCAGATCCTGGGTTATTGCAGTGCTTGCTATAATGATCTGAATCACAAAGTAGGAAAAACATTTACTGAACCTTCAGAAAACAGAAACCTGAGCTATTGAGTACATTCAGTGATAGGAGTTTAAGTCAAAATAATCTAACAAGTGGGGGTTACGGCTTGGGATAAACCAAAGGAAATTCTGTGGGGACAAGAAGATCTTCTTATGAAAAGTGCACAATGGTGTACTCTGTTAACTAGTAGTAGCTTTTTGGCCAACTGCTCTGATGATGGCTTAAAACCTTATGTCATCCTTCTGCTTTGAGAACTGAAATTATTTTAAATTTTAGAAAGCTATGGATGAATAATAAAGTGGATTTGGTAAAAAAAAAAAATAAAGAAAAAGGAGGAAAAACCACTGAAAGCATGAATAAGAAAATTCATGTGAAGGAAATGGGTTTGCTTTATAAAGAACTCATGTTAAGATACTTTTGGTGCTTTACTAACATTGTATTGTACAGACATGCTAACAAGAAGAGCAAAGCAAAATAGTTTCAGAAGTCATTGCTAAATAGTAGCTGTGCTGTGCTACCCTAGCATAGGCTTTGCATACACTGATGTTGAACTATGTCAAGTAGGAATAGCAAAAAAGAGAAGTCTTGTTAGAAGGATGAGCTGTGTTTTTTCTACTTATTTCAATAGCTCCTTAAAAATATTCCTAAAGTAAACATATTGTACATGAAATTCAAATGTAATACTCATGTAAGCTCATCTTTTGACTTCTGACTCAGGCAAAGCCCTTACTCAGGTTAATCAAGGTTTTGACCATGTGATTGACTTGTTACAGAAGCACTCTCAACAGCTTTAACACCTGTTCAATTAATCCCCCTTGTTGTCCTTTCTGAACAGGGGCTTGAGTATGTGGTTTCCTTAGCACTGCAAAAGGAAATAAAAAAGCATGTTTGGTAATGATGTCTAATTGTTGCTTTGCATATTCATGTTATTGTCTGGCCATCAAAATCCTTCACTGGAGAATTTTTCTCTCTGTTGAATTCTGCGGTCAGTTGGGAGGATCTGGTCTAGTGGAAGGTACCCCTGCCTGTGACAGGGTGGTTGGAATGAGGTGGTTTTTAAGGTCCCTTCCAACACAAACCGTGCTATGATTGATTCTATGATCCAGTTCAGATGAAACTACAAAGCTCTGCAAGATCTTCCCTCTGAGCACTGGCTTCAACAAGAAGCCCTGATGTTCTTTCTTTCATGCATAGTCATATTGTAGATTCTGAAGTGGAATGGCATTTGATAATAGAGAACAGAATGAAGATGCTGAGATAACCACCAAAACATTTCTTGCCTTCTTCAAAGGTGCCTGAGCAGAATGGGATCCTGATGGGATGCTGGTAGAGCACAGCCATTTCTCTTTTGATGTGCTCTTCATCTTACATGTACTTCTCACATTTTTCTGGTGTACATAGTTTCCTATCATATGTGAAAAACAGCTAACATACTCAGAGGTATTCTACATCTGCATTTTCTCTTCTGAGTAATCCCCAAAATGATGAAATTCAGATTATCTAAATGTCCAAACCTTCACTACTGCTGTGGTGGAGAGATTTTTGTTGGAAATGTAAAACTCTTGCTCTGCTCTGTCCTTTTTGGTGCCATTCATTTCCCCTCAAATAACACATTCTGATTTGCTAATAATAGTATTCCTTCAAAGCTGTGTAAGCTTTGTGTTTTATTGGATCCTCAAGTTAGGAAATAATCTACTGGCAATCTTTTTCAGTCTACCTGTGCCCATGTGGTCTGGTTTTGTTTGTTCATTTGAAAGTATAGTCTAACATCTTTCATGAATCCTCTGAGATCCTTAAATCTTTCTGTTGCATAAGTTAGACAGAGACAGTCAATGACACTTTCTTACTTATTATTAATTTGTTACAGGCAAAGTTCCATCTCTCTTTTTTGTTATGTTTGTGGTACTATGGACTTCTCTTTTGTAACTCTTCACTGCCCCCCAAAAGCTCACTTCAGCAACATGAAGTGAACCATGCTTTGAGTGTTATTAAGTGATATTCCTTACTACAAAAAAGAGCAGGGCTCCTTTTAATGAGTGCTTCAATGCTACCAGTTCACGTCACTACCAAGGGAGCCCATTTTCTTTTGCTCATAATGAGCAGCACCTCATTTGCACTGTCCCTAGATTTATGGAAGGACAGGAAAAAACCCTCAATTTATTATGTCTTAAATGAACTGCTCCCAAAGCAAAAACAAAGAAGGTAGTAAACTGGTGCCTCTGCACTATATAGTTTGAATTTGATTGAGCTGTATTCAGCTGTTCTGCCTCACCTAAGAAGGGTGAGCATGGGCTATAATTACCTCTTGTGAACCCCATTTTCTGATAACCTCAATGGCCTCTACCTCTTCAGAATGTTCAATCTGTCAGTTATGGTATTTTATTTGTTCTTCCTGGTAGAGCTGTGTATGGTTAGAAGCAATGAGGCTCATTTGATATCTCATTTACTTGAAAAAAATGGGGCATGGTCTCTGAATTTGAAACAGAAAAAAACACTCCAGTTGTTCTGTGAATTTTATTCTACTGTACTTCAGAAATTCTTTCTGTTAATTCTCTCTCTTTATGTTCATCCTACCCTTCTTTTGCTCCATCTGTACTATTGGTTCACCTCTTTGGCAGATAGTCTTGCATACTGTCAGAGTTAACTAAAAAGAAAACAGATTTTAATTGATGAAATCCTAGTTTTAGAAAAAAGGGCTTTAAGGTCAAAGTCTTTCTTTGTAAAGTGAATAGAGACAGGCAATAAGAGCTGTGTTCTTGGTACAAGTTTAAATTCACTGTCTCTTGTGCAAGATGAATTGACATAATGGTGTTATTCCTTGCTTTTCTGACTTTGGAAAAAGATGTACTAATTCCTTGAAGTTTTAATATTATTTAACTTCTCCTTTACAGGAATATTTTGCATAAACATAACAGTGTCTTTGATGTGATAAATTTCAAATAAAATTTGCGGTGTAGGAAGGTTTTATGAAGGTGCGGTTTTGTTTTTATTTTTAGTTTTGACTGGCTTACATATACTTCCTTGCACTCAGAAATGTGGAGCTGCTGAAAGCATATTTTTCAGCTAGGCAGTAGTGTTCTAAAACTTTGTCTAACCTATGGCAAAAAAGCAGAAATCAATAATAAATGAGCTGGAGCTGGTGTCTTTTTGGGGTGTGTGTGTCAGTGTGTTTTCTCTGTAGCTCAAAGGCTATAGAAATTATGGTAGAAAAATTTCAGCTGCAAATAATACTTCCAGCATTTTGCATGAAGTCTTAAACTCTTCTTATTTATTTCCCTTTCTGCAAGAGTCAAATAATAGGCTTTTGCACACAAAGTCAAGGTTTTTTTAGACTTAAACTTCAGAATATTTTCAATATCTGCAACATTATCTTTTGCATAATAATTACCTCTTATATTAAATTATAAGACAGGAGGATTCAGGATTAGATCTCTGCATATTATTCTAGTGAAGGAAATTATGACAGGGGTCATTTTTTAGAATTATGTGGGAGGGTAAAAGGTCCCAGGCAGCATTAGAAAGGAAGGCGTTTATAATTAAATAGTAATTTAGACCTATGATTTATAGTTTTCTCAATGAAAAATTTGGTGCTATAGAGAGATCCTAGGAGAAACTTTAGTGAGATACAATTTAATGAAATAATAAAAAGAAAAATGATTCTGGAATAGACTGTATTATGGTGGTACCCGTTAGCATGCCATGGTGTAGCTAATATTCTGTCAGTATTTCCTTTATAATCTCCATTTTCCAGGAATCTATATTTAGGCAGTAAAATTTTGGTTTAGGCTGAAACACGGCCAACCCAAACTATTTTATGATTCTATGTGATGTTTCTGATCAAGAGAATTTTCACAATATATTTGTATTTAAATCATTTAGCTCATTAAGAGTCATATTCCAAAACATACAAGTTCCTAGTTTAAGACAAAGGCAAGCTGCTGCTCTTGCTGTTACTGTTATTTATGCGTTGCAAGAAAACTGTCAGCCTTGTTCTTCTTTGTAATTTGTGATGTAATTAAAGTATATACAGTAGAAATCTGCTCTGAAATAGCATCCACTTCTACTGAAACTGTTCATTTCTGTCTAATGTGCAGAGTTATTTTGAGTTTTAGTATTATTTTGTAGAGCAGATAACGCTGGAATTAAAGGAGGAACACTTTTGTGGTTATTTTTATTAATTAATGGGATAAACTCTTTCCTAATGTGATGAAGAACTATTCTACTGGCACAAAAACATTAATAGAGAAAGGTTAAATGATATGCCAAAGGCAATTGAGGTAGTCAGTGACTGATCTGACAACAGAAGCCATCTCTGACCTGATATCCTCAGGCAGTAAAACTGTTCAACTAGTTTATACAGATGGCTAACAGCTCATAGATGGTTTAAAGACACAATTCAGGTGAGGAATAACTAATTTTCATTTAAAAAAGAGAATACTTTAAAAAAGGGATGTAGGTTCAGACATTGCCTGTTTAACAAGATTTGCTTTTGCAAATTCAGCAGCTGTTCCTGCAAATTGTTTATTTTATTATTTACTACTTTGTAAACTGAAGATATAATTGTTAAACATCACAGCTTTTTTTGTAGCTTTGAAAGATGTGTCATGTCACAAAAAGCAGGGCATATGAAGAGAGAAGGAAAGAAAGAAAAATAATGTTGTGTGGCAACATTGCCTTGGAAATTACAGAGGGAAGAAGAGAAAGATACTGAATTAGAGAAATTATCTCATCTTTTCTCTGACAGTGCTTCTGAGGATTCAGAAACTTAGTACATGTACCAGAATGGACTATGTGATGGAAAAGGTGTATTAGCTGGATTGAAACAAAAAAGAGGTTTGACTAGGAACCAACTACTTTTCTAATGATTTATACTGTTTGTATTTTTAAAATTTTCTTAAAAATCCAAATACCTATTTAAGATAGTGCACAGTTTGTTCCCAAAACATCCAAATTTTAATAAGAAAAAGGAAAGCTTTTTTCAAAGATTCATTGTATGCTCATACAATGAGTATTTAGGAATATTAACAAATAATGTCCTGGAAAAAAAGTCTTGATAGCACAAATTGTTCTGTGTAAATAACAGACACTTCAGAATTTATTTAAATAAAGAAGTTACATCACAGGCTTTAGCATTTTCAAAGGACTTACTTATAGTTTATTGTGTCAAATAATAAAAAAAATCTGGGTTAGTTTTATCTTTTTCCAAGTTCACCTGAAAAAGAAAATGTTAAGACCGATCATTGAAAAAAGAGGTATTTTACGTTAAGCAAAGAATAAAACAAGGGATATTTAAATAAAAACAGTGATTTTATTTTTTTGTTTGTTTGTTTTTTGTTTTGTAATTTTCTGAACCTTGCTTGTAGTAAGTGTTGATTATGGAAACAGTTGTTTGAAATCCAGGCTTTTTTCTCTGTACCTTCTTTTCCTCTCCTTGATCCGACAGAGAAATCACGAGTGCCTGTGTTTGACTTCTCCTTTTGTTTGGTAAGGCGCTGTGATCGTATACCTCATTTAGCATCTTAACATTGCTGTTGGATGAAGAAGCAGCAGCCTTTGTTTAGAAAGAAAGTCTCTTTGATAATTAGACGTAGTGAGGGATGCAACAAAACCCCAGGAAAATGTGTTACAAAGTGTGAATGCATCTTTTATTTCAACAGATTGCCATTTCCACACGGTGAAATCCCCAGGCGAGGCCATGGACGGTGGCCCACCAGGCTTGCCCTGTCTTCCCTCATGGTGTGTGGTGGCTGTGGCCCCGTGAGCAAGCTGGGGGTGATTGTGGTGCCCTGCCCTTGTCACTTTAGCCAGAAATGGATTTTTTAAAATTATTTTTTATTATTTAAAATTTAGGGTTTTTTTTTAAAAAAAAAAAATTAATTTTGGCTCAATTAACTTACACTACCAACTGAAGCTGTTTTGATACCAGTTTATTACCCCCATTCTCATGACCTCCAGCCGTGACATTAAAGGCACATGTGCATGCAGTGATTTGCTTGCAGGAGAGTGTCTACATGCAGTCTGTGGACATTAGCTGAATTTCCGGCTCTTCTGATGGGGAACCTGGCCTGGCTTGCTGAAAGTCCCAGGGTGAAGGTTAGGTGGCCCAGGGGACCAAGGGTCATAGACAAATAGCCTGGGGATGGGGGAACAAATAGCTCCATGGGGCTCTGAGGGTGCTGCCTGCCATTGCTCACATCATAGACAATCTGCTTAATATCAGAGTCGAAAGCATTTACATCCAACCTGTTCACAGGAAGTCACAGGAGTGGTTCAGTTTTGTAAATGAGAACTTTACTCCTGCAGGGGACTCCTGCTGTGTGAGTGGTAGAACCTAGTATAGCACACAGGAAAAGGAATGTGGACTCTGTGTGTAAAGCAGAAAAATAACTTGTTAAAAAAAAACAGGACTTTTTTGCTGCTTCTGTGACTGACCACTAACATCATGGTGATGGTGAAGTCCCTTAATACAGCCCTCATGCAGAATGCTGTAAACTGTGCCAGCTCTGCTGTCTGGGTGCGCAGCTGGGGTGTGTGGTATTCTGTTTGCAGAAGTGGTGAGCAATCACTGCCGCAATGGGAACTAGTGAAAACCATTCTAGGAACATATTTAATTCTGTGAAATGCTGTGCTTAAAAAAAAAATTAAAAAAATCAAGTCTAAGGTGGCTTAGAATGGATACCCACAATTAATAGACATATTTGACCTTAATCTGTCTTCCTGGACAAGTTTAATTATGGCAATTTCTTAACTTCAGCTCAAGCTCTTGTGTTAGAAATGTTAGTGTTCTTTTAATGTCTGGGGTTTTGTATTTAATATCACTGTGTTTTCTAAGGAAAAGCAAAACTTTCATCTACACTGATTTACTGGAGTGGAACAACCCAAGACATTGGAGATGCTAAAGATTAATTTGTCTTTCTAAATAAATTACTGTTTCTGAGATGAGCTCAAATTGGGGGTGAGGAGGAGAAAATTAGAAATACTGTTTCAAGAGACAAATTTAAAAGGGAATCTTTTTCAGAATGGTGTTGTTTCCTTTGTGATCACAGTCTGTCCTGTCAGGAGTCTTCCAGTGTAAAATATTGGGCATGAGTTGGTGATTAAAAACAGATTATGCACATATTGATTTACACCACTTTGAGTCCTAGCATTTTATTTTAGCCTTTATTATCTGCATATAACTTAAAGATGTAAAGATTGCAATATCTTTGTGTAATTTGAAATATAAATAATTGGAAATATAAAATGTTCTAAAACACAGTCATGTATGTAATAGCACATCCTAATATGTATTATTAATACTGCTATTATTTAGGAAAAAAGAAGCTACTTCCCTTAGTCAAACTCTATTTGCCTTATCTATCTGATCCAGTAATGCTGATGCCTCATTTGATGACAGCAGCTTTCTTTTCTGTGCCTCAGTCATGGCAGCAACATCGAGAAGGAGTTTTACTCTGCCCCTGAAGAGCTCCAGACACTGTAACCTGCAAAACTGTGCAGAACTAATGACTGATACAAATAAAGGCTTTAGGTCCACTGTGGTTTTTCTTAGTTGATGATAGGAAGAAATGCTTGATGTGCTTTTGCTGTCCTCCTTTGAAAAGAAGGAAGTCCATGTGTATAAAAATGCATTTCTCTTTTCCAAGAGGTTTGGAAGGCAAGGTTTGTAAAGAGGCATTATAAGATTTTACTATGTTTTTCTCTGAAAAATGTGAAAGCTGAAAAATGTGAGGTTTTATACATAAGCAGTAATTTTACATCTGTTTTCATAAATTTAACATCTTTTATATGAAATAATTTCAAGTTCTCTATTAAAAGTGATAGAAACCACTGGTGCCTTAGACTGAAGACTGAAGTAAGTAGATGTGAGACATGCTGATGGTGTAGAAAAACACGTATATATATATAAGAATGAAACAGTTTTCATTTTTCTTTCTATAGAGCTAGTTTTGTAATTCTAACAGAGCAGAACAACTCGTTGCTTGAGTGCACTTACTTTAGTTCCACATCTTATCCAACTCTAGGAACTTGAACTTGTCATTATCAGACACAGAAGGTCAATGCATTAGCCATGGTAGTAGCTTTTTCATGTGGCCTTTCTGAGGAGGAAAAAACAGCTTTTAATCTCAGCTTTTATAAAACAGTGTGTGGACTGAGATACACCCTAACTTGTCGTTTTCTCATCTGTTTTAGTGCTGGGGGTTATCTGGAGACGCTTTATGATGCCACACAGATACACACATCTGCAAAAGACCTAATCTGAAGTGAATCTTCTATAAATAATAAACAACAAATAGGTTCCTTTTAGTTATATTACCCCCAAAATAGGTCACGTACGTTTGTTTTAAATGCAAACTTGACAATAAGGTAAATTCCCTAGGTGGAGAATTTGATGTGTTTGTGCAAATTTTCTGGACACAGTACAAAAAAAAGCCAACACCTATATTTTACCATTTAAAATATTTATAAATTGTCTCTTAAAGTCCTGTGTTTGAATTACTATTTATAATAAACTCCCTACTAGAGAGATAGTCGTGACAGTGTAAACACTTGCCATTTGTTACTTAAACACAAAGTAATGTATGTTAACTTGGTTTTGTATAAAAACTTAGTGTTTTCTGTGTTTCTGGAAAAGTTGTTGCCTTTGTTAGTTACTGGCCTCCAAAAAATTTTATTTTTCAATATCTACTGTTAATATGTTTTGTTCTCTATAAGAACCAAACTTACGTGGAATCCTCCAATTGGCTAGATATGGATGCAAGGTATATCTATATCTCAGTGTCAGAATAGCTTCCTAGCAGATCAGACCTAGTTCTAAGTTGTTCAGTGTGCAAATATATGAATAGTAAAATGATTGCCTAGACTAAATGAGTATGCTTAGTATGTCAGTGCTTAAGCTAAAGTACAAGGAATGCGACAAAAAAGGGCAGCAATGAGAAAAAAAATTAAATGCATGGGATTTTTTTTCTGTTAAACTGCCATCTTGCATCTCAGGGGAGCAGGTTTTTCCAGCTCCTGGGTCACAGGGTGCTGGGGTTCCATGTGCAACTTCTCAGGAAGGGTGATTTAGGAAAGCAGGAAGGCAAGCCTTGTGTCAGTGGGGTTTCACTCTTCTGTGCCTGTGTGCTTTTACTGGAAATATGAATAGTTTTCAAAGAAAAAAGGACCAGAAAGTCTGCCTAAGCAATCCTTTTAATGCTTCCTCTAAATATAGGAACTAATATGTTAAGTTCTGTGGGTAACTGCAAGATAAAAGAAGGCATATCTGAGAAATAGATAATTTATTGTCCTCGTTTGGAATTAAAATGGCTATGACACCTATTGTAATTTTCATACTATTTCTGCCTAATGTAATAGTGTTTGGATTTTAATTGGAGTATTTAAGTGCTACTATAATACAAATAATACATATAGGATGTCTTGCAGTAGTATTAGACAAAGGTAAAATGCTAAAAATTGTAGTGCCGCATTTTCCAGCTTGTGTTCATATCTGGAGCCAGCTAGAATTTTCAGTTCTGTGTGTCACCCATTGTAATATACATAATTTCTTCATCCCTATTCATTTTCATCCCTGGGATGCATTGTAAAAGTGTAAATCCATCACTAGATAATTTTCAGTTCCATTATTTACAAAAATGAATAGTTAAGCAAGTCATTGTTATTAGTGGGATGCTATTGTTGTTTCACAGAGATAGGGACTGCCAAGGTCTTGAATGATGTACACTTGAATGTTCTTTCAAGATACTTGTACCTGTTTCATTCGGGAGGAGTTTCACTCATGTAAAATCAAACAGAAACAATTTTAGTAGCCTCTGAAAAGAGAAGAAGGGAAAATGGATATTAATGAACTATTTAATATTCCGCTATGGAAGAGATGTGGTGATTTTGCTGTTGACGCTTTTGCATGGAATTAAAGCTAGCTGGTGCTTGTTTTGCTTGTCTGTCTTTGTTCCTGAAAGACTTTTCAGTGTCATCAGATTGGGTTTTGTAACCTAAGAGATCTTTTACAGACATGCAGACAAGGAAAAAACCCTGCTGCTTCTTCATGAAATTTATTGGTATTCAGAGCACAGTCCTTTGATGAATTAGAAATTTTGGTTAAAGCTTTAATGAGATTTTTATTTCCTGAACTTATGTTGGAAAATGAGTAAGCTCCATGATTCACAATTCTGAAGAAATTTTTGTTTTGTTTTTCCCCTCCTAAGAATATTTGTGGCTCATTGTTTATTACTAATATTTTATTGATTTGTGAGTTGAGAAGTTCACAGTGAAGGTGGAACAGTTTAGAGCTATATATCTTTACTGCATGGTCTGTATTGACATGCTTGCTTGCTACATTCAAGTAAGAGTTTGCAACTCAAGGTTATGCAGACACAGGTAGTTGCAGATTTTTATCATATAAATATCCTTAGATATCTGCCAGTTTATTAGTGCTTATTTTTTAAGACCAAGTCTTGTTTACACCCATCCATATCCTCTTACCTTCAGCAAAGCAGTGCTGGAGGGAGAAGGGCCAGGCAGGGTTCATAGCAGCCTACAGGGGCGAATTGTTGGTGGTGTGGTTTTTGTTGGGTCTACTTATGTTGTGAAGCATAATGGCATTGGTAGTACAATCTTTGCCTCTTTGATGTAGGATAACCAGTTGAACCTGCAATAGAGGAATCTATAGAAATGGTTGTCTCCTTTCTTTTTGACTTTTACCTTTTCATTTATGCAGCATTTGTCAGTACATGTAAATTCCCTATAAGTTTTCAGTTAATGACTGTGTAATGTCAGCAGCTTGTATCTGAGGCTGGTATCTTCAAGAAACTGTGCTGTGAATGTAGACAAGCATATTTACATACTTGCTGCATAAATGTAACTAGATAACCATTTGTATTTATTTCATGTTTAGTAAAATCTTTCATCATGTGGCTGGTTGTTTCATTACACATGGACAAGTAATTTGGGAAGCTTTCCACAAGCTGTCATTGAATGGTCTTAGATTTCATAACCTTTCTTGTTTTCCTGTACTGTGCTACTCACAAACGTTCTTATAACCCAAAATGTTTGAATCATATGACCTCCACATTTTAAAAACTTACACGTGTTCCAGTGTGTTAAAAATAACAGGGATATTGAAATTATCATTGTAGCTTGTCCTTTAATTTACTTAATATCAAAGTTTTTCAGGGTCACAATACTTGCAGAAATACTCTGGTGCTAATGGAAAGGAAGGCTAGTACCAGTATATAACCTTAGCACTTCCTGAAAATTTAAAAAAAAAAACAATTCAGTAGCAATATGACTGGTTTTTTGCTGTAGAGCTGGCAAATAGGTACTGAACTTAGGGCAGTGTTACATACTGTTGTATTTAACTGTGATTGTTACTAGCATGGAGCATTACCCAGTAGTTTTCCTCATTTCCTGTCTCCTTTTCCATCTACTGCTTTGGGGGATTAGATTTTCACTTAATCTATTTAGACTTCTCTGATCCTTCATCCTGTTGGGTTTTGGTTTGTTTGTATTTTGAGACTAATTTTTGTTGTGTGCAGCACTGGTTTTGTGTTGGTATCTGCCTACTGGAGATGCCTCTCATTATAAATGACCTCCTTCTCCTGCTGTATTTTTCTCTTCTTCAGTTCAGAAAACATCAGAGAAGAATAACTGTGTTTTTTTACACCTAAGGTCAGAAGAATGGGGAAAATGTAGGCATCTAGCCCAGCATGGAGCAGCACGAGGTTACATCGGTTGTACACGATGTCACTTTTCACTATTAGAAATAATGTCAGATATTAATTGAGGCAGTAATCTAATGCAGTTCACTGTTTGGAGATGACAAGATATGTCTGGACTGTTCAAAATCGCAGTACCTTTTTTATACCATCTTATCTTGCAAACCCTCCAATCTTAACTAATCTTAACTACTAAAAAATGAAATATGACTTACCTGTATACTGCTTGCAGCTTCATTCCCTCTGTAAAGTCTTCTGCAAAGAGAAGAAATTTACTGACTTGATGTTTCAATTCCTAGTAATATTTGTATATTTTCATTTTCCAGCCCTGAAATCTGAGGGATCTGAGAAAACTGCCCATGTACCCCTATTCCATCTATTTGACATAAGCAATTTCAGTATCTGACAGATGCTTGAAAGGTAAATTGCTTTTTTTGGTGATTAGTTTTGCCCTGATTGGCAGATTTAAAAATAAAATTATTGTTTTGACACACAAAAGGAGGAGACTCATACAATCTATATTTAATGCTTCTTTCATATAGTTTACAATGGTTGACTCTTGGGCCTTACCCTTCTGAATATATTGACTGGTTCTTTCTTCAAAAGTGTTCTTCCATCTGGTGTGGAACCAGACTGATACTTGCAATCCCTCTTGTGATGTACCTTTTCTTTCAGACTAGAAATGAAGACCAAAGTAGGCTTTTTTATTAGTCAGACAAGAAGAAATTCTGTTTGTTCACACTCAACCCCTGCTGAATTCGTGGTTTTAATTTATTTGTGCTAGCTACTTTCTGGATTTATCCTGAACAAGTAGTGCAATTACTGAATTAATGCCCAGGAAGCGAGCGTCCTGTGTTATGTGCTCCAGTTCAGAAATCCTTCATATGGTAAGAAAACCTCTTCCTCAGTATTTCCAAGCTGAGTTCCAAGTGCAAGTTTCTGGTATTATTTAAATGAACTTTATGTAAAATCTGTCAATTTTTATGGTTATAGCGTGGTCCGAAGGTGTGTGAATTGTGTGAGTTTAAGGGTTTATTGCATAGGTTAGTGAATTCTGTACAGGCTGAAAAAGTTGGGACCGTTTAGGCTTGAGAAGAGAAGGCTGCATGGTGACCTAATAGCAGCCTTCCAGTATCTGAAGGGGGCCTGTACGGATGCTGGGGAGGGACTCTTCATTAGGGACTGTAGTGACAGGATGAGGGGTAACGGGTTCAAACTTAAACAGGAGAAGTTTAGACTGGATATAAGAAAGAAATTCTTTACTGTGAGGGTGGTGAGACGCTGGAATGGGTTGCCCAAGGAAGCTGTGAGTGCTCCATCCCTGGCAGTGTTCAAGGCCAGGTTGGATGAAGCCTTGTGTGGCATGGTTTAGTGTGAGATGTCCCTGCTTATGGCAGGGGGGTTGGAACTGGATGATCTTAAGGTTCTTTCCAACCCTAACTATTCTATGATTCTATGATTTTCAGAACATAGCTCTACAGTTGAGCATTTGAAGACCATACTAGCAACAATAACTTTAGTAATAATGAGAAACTTCATAATGTTTTCTGGGGTGGTTGGAGCAATAAATGATCTGTCTGTGTTAATGGCAGTAGAATATGTAGGTGATCTCTGAATATGCATTTTTGCAAGGAGACTTGCAAAACTCTTACACTGTCCTGGGAGAGTAATTTCTAAAAATATGATATAAATGTAAATCTGTGTTTAAAAACATTGAAACAACTGCGTGCTTCACTGGTTGCTTGCTACGGTATATTGTTTCCACAGTGTTTGTTGATGATGTAGATGGGCTAATTTTATTTTGATGTATTCAAATACAATATGCATTATTATTTATGAAAATGTAAGACTTTTTTCTTTGCGATCTAGTACTATGTATGCTTTGCTTCTGTCATCAGTGCTATGGTGATCTATTTGTGCAGTTGACTTTAGGCCAAAATAACTTGAACTCGGGGGAGGGAGGGAAGAAGGCTTTTCTTTAGTTTATGCTAATAGTATAGACAGGTTTGTGGAATCACTGCGTCAAGTTTTAAGTGGTGTATGAAATAAAAAATTCCTGTCTGATGCACAGAGCAAGTACAGTTGTTGTTGCCTGTGCAATAGCTGCCACAAGAGGCTATTTCATTTAATCACAGAATGGTTTGTGTTGGAAGGGATCTTAAAGAACATGTGGCTCCTGCTATGGACAGAACACCTTCCACTAGAACAGGCAGCTCAGTTTGTTCTAATACTATTTCAGACATACCAGCTTCTATTTTTTTTTAAATCTTATGCTTTTGTATGAAAGACATTTCTTTCACAGAAACAAATGGCTGTTGGAAAAAATAATTTAAGATGCTGCAGAAAGTTTTCTAAGTTTTTGTGTGTTTTAGTCTGAGCCTAAGCAGCATTACTTTGCAGTATGACATGCAGAGATGATGATGGTGGTGTGGATGCTTTGAACTTTCCTAAAGTGAGCATTTTAAGAGATTAATGCTAGGAGTCAAGATCAGGAGGGCACTGAAGCAATTTGAGAGTTATAGTGGGTTTAGGAACTGGAGTGGAGATAAGAGTGATATCCAGCAGGGAGTCAGGTGTTCCAGTTTTGTGGAGTGTGTTACGTCTTTGCATGGTTGACAAAGAGTAGGAACTTGGGCATTGATAGAGACAGAACCTTCTTTTCCAGTTTTCCATCTTAGCCACCCAAACATTTTTCTTGCACTTAATGACATATATCTTCTGTGGAGAAAACTGAGATTTCAATTAAAGCATACATGAGACAATCCAAAGTAATCCTGATTAGTTAAACATTTGTATTTCCTAGCACTTGAGTTTGATATGTCTGTGTCATTCTGAAAATGTAGTTCTGAAAGTTATTTAAGGAATGTGTGCACAGGAAACTACATACATGTAAAATATAGAGAGTTAGTGTAAGAACAGAGTGTAAAAAATGTGTCTTGAGAATGTATTGTAGCTGATGAAAGTGTTTTTATATTCAGAAAGAGAGAGCTTGGAGTTACTTAGTTTGAAGAAATGTTTCTCATGACTTCCCAGAATCAGAAAAGCAAACTCTGTCAAGGCTTTTTCTTCTGAAAACACTAGTTACTGCTTTTTTAAACATAAGTTAATAGTACATCCTAGACTTACGGTTACAGTAGAAACTATATATTAATTATGTATTTTTTTTAATCTAAATTTTAAAACTGACACATTTCTTTTAAGGTGTGAGAAATTATAATCTAGTGGTGTTAGTTTCAGGGTCCTTTCTGCAGTGGATGTAGTGCCTACTGCTAAGTCTGTTTGCTCTCCTCTTTTGCATGCAATATTTCAAATAGTAGTGAAAGGGGATGAAAAAGCTGCGATACTTCTGTTTTTCACAAAGCTTACCTATGACAAAATCTAAAAAATTGGCTGTTATAGGACACCCACATCAAAAGTACTATCAAATGCAGTTGCTTCCTTAAGAGAAAAGAAAAAAAATTATCATAATGAATAACATCTCATTGACTGAACTCTGATCTCCTCCTCCCCTCCCCCCCCCAAAAAATCTTGAAAATCTCAAACATGCAAAATACTTTCACTATCATTTATGATTCATAAATGGATCAGTGTTATTAAAATCCACAGGAGCCTTTGTTCATTTAGTCAGTCAAAGTGGTGCCCATCCGTCACTGCCCTGTGCAGGAGCACCCTTCTGCAGGCTTCAGCTGTTTTTTTCAGTGACTCCTTGGTGTAAAAAAATATCAGCTGATTATCTCATAGAAATACAAAGGTTATTAACTCTAGAAGATTTTTCCGTCTTAGTTTTATAGATGAACTGGAAGGGAATGCTCAACTACAGGACAAAAGTTACAGTAGCCTTTCTGCATAGACTCTTTTCATGTGTATGTGTCTCCAAGCCTCTTATATAACTTTATTATGTTTTTAAATTGCTAGTGGCCATGATTCTTCACATTAATATTGAAAACAATAATGGAAGGAAAATAATGGAGATGATAGTGCCCGTCCAAAAATTCTGATGGCACATAAGGCTGTATGCTCTGTAATACAAACTGGGGTTTTTTCTGATAAAAGATGAAATAAAACTGCAGTAACATGAAGAAAGAATTAAATATGGGAAAACTAAGGGAAAAAGGGACAAAATGAACTTGCCAAAGACTGATTATTACAGAAACGGTTTTCTTCCTTTAATACTAAAAAGTATTATTAGTAGAAAATTCTGCAGGCCTATCCTTTCTTGAGTCCTGTAGAGCAACTGATACAATGACACCCTGGAAAATACGTTTTGCAAATGTAGATTGATTTTAAGAAGTGCAGTGCAAATAAAAGAGAATGAAAGTGAATTTATCAGGCTGGACAGAACTTACCCCTTTCTCAAAGACCAACCTTTTTCTATACTTTGTAACTCTTTCATAAAAATCACACATGCTTTATTGAAATTCGGCTGGAGAAGTTCTGTCAATAGAGTGGAATTTGGGCACATTAAATAGGAAAAGTTGGATAGCTTGAAAGAAGTAGTGAAAATAAGGTGAAATGCAATAGATTCTAGTAAGACTGGCTTTTGTGGCTAGCTGACAGTATGGTGTTTGCTGCAATGTAGATGTCTTATGTGCAATGGTATGACTGGGCCACCAATATGATGTGTTAGTGAACAAGCCACGTGGAACCCTGAGACATTGGAAAAAAAAGTAATTCTGGAGATGTTAGTAAAACACTTGTGCTATTGTAATAGCAACAGGCAAGAGCTCACCTATTTACAGAGGAAAAATGTAGCAATGTAAAATCAGAATTATCTTTTAGTTGGAGAATAGCACACAGGGGATCTCAGTATGTAATCCTTACTCACTGCTGTAACAATTAACATTGAGTCAAGACTTCGTTTTTCTTTAACAAGGAAAGTATGGTAGGTCATTTCTCCTGGTGATGCTCTCTGATTGTGTTCAGTATAAATGATTCAGTAATCTGACAAATAGGAAGAATAATGTGAGTATAAGATTCATTTTTTTTTTTTTCCTAATGAAACGTATTAGAGAAACTGTGACACTGGTAGAAGATGGACGAAGAAAACGGTCCTTGAACTCTTTACTAGATTGATATACTAATCAGTATGACTTTTCCAGAAAAGAAAGAGCCCATTTTGGTTGGACTCTATCTTCCCTATTTTCTTTTTTCAGAAATAGAAGATTAGGAGGTGTCTGCACCAATGTGATAAAATGTTCCCTCGAAATGGTATTGTATTTTCGCCTTGAGTTGCTGCTGAAATGAAGTTGTTCGCCTTCAGTGCTGCTTTGTTTTTGACCCCTTTTTATGAATTCTCTGAGGAAAGGAACATATTCCCATCTTTTATAGTAATCAAATTTATCTGGCATCTCTCAGCCTCCTGCATTACTTATGCTACAGTTGGCCAGCCTTGGGAAGGCTTTGCCAGGTTTATTTATTTATTGTTCTAAAGTGAAGATTTTTGACTTGAGGTCCCCATATGATCCTAGAGGATTTTAACAGAAAAACTGAAAGTGCTTTTTGCTAGTATTTTGATATAGTTATTTTCTGTGAACCTATTTAAAAAATCCCCACATGACTTAAATTCTAGAAAAAAAAAAAAAAAACCAAGTGTCCAAAATCCCAAAGAAACATTCAGCTACAGAGCGAGAGAAGAGTGAAAAAACCCTTCATTGTCTTAGTCGTATCAGATATATTTGCACTTTGCTGTGAGAAGGTCAGTGAAGCTGATGTTACTGCATTTACTTTCAGTGGAAATTTCAGTTTTATAATTGTCCGTATGTGCAAATGAAATTTCTTAAACATGTCTAGTAGCTTTTAATGTCCCTGCGTTTAGGAAATTGCATCACAACCTGTAAATACGAGCTAGCTGCTGTGAGACTGGAAACACCCTTAAATCTTACTACAGGCAGGAGATACAGGCAGTTACATTCTGGTGGAATCAGGTAGCTTTGCAGTTCATGTATTCAGTATTTTGCTATAAAGGCTTGTGAAAAATAGCGCTTGTATGTTCATGAAACATAGATGAAAACTCAGCATAAAAAGTACCAGCCCTTGTCCTGTTGGTTGATGGCATTTGGAAGAAGCAAACTGCGTTTTTTGTAGGAATGGCATGCAGTGAAGCACTTATAGTAAATATATATTAGATGTGTAATCAGCAAACAGTCTTTTCTCAGTCCCCTTCTCTATTGAATAGCATGTGATGCAAACCATCCTGGAACAAATTTCAAGCAATATTTCAGGCTTCTTACAGGCACAGAGTTTTCAACTGGCTAATGCTTTGTTAATGTGGTTTTGCTTTTTGAAATGTCTTTAAAAACAAGCAAAGCAATACATTCCTAGCTGAGCTTATTTTCATTTTGTGAAGTAAGTTGGAACATAAGGATTTGAATGTATAAAACAGAAACACTGAAGGTGCCCTCTGGCATACAGCAGAAATTAAATTAAATCAAAGCACTAGTAGAGAGATGAGTAGGGTTTTGTGCAAAGGTAAAAGAGTTGGTTCTGCAGTAGTGCACTTGCAGCTCGAATCTGGTGGCAATGGCTGTGGGGAAAGCAACAGAAAGGTACTGACAGTATTACAGAGGGACAACTGTGTGTGCTGCCAAACTGGGGTTTATGGTGGGCTGCTGCTTGTCATAGAAGCTCAACAGAAGATGCCAGGTACACTGGAATTACTTATTTTCATTAGTCCTGGAAAGTGTAGTTTGTTCTTATTGTAAATACTCTTTACAGAAATACAGAAGCATGCATTCCATGTCAAATATTTTGTCTTTTTTTTTCCTAGAGACTTTCTTCAGGCACTGCTTTTTCACGTTGCACAATAAACTTGATATTTTCAGTCATCACAACCTTGATGACTTAATATTCACTAGATTTGAAAACACAGTTTATATGAGAAGTTTAAAATGTTCAACTCATCTTTAGAATATTTCTGAAGATACACCCCACAGTATTGGCTGTTATAATCCTGGGCAAAAAAGGGAGCAGCCTCTATCATAAAACACAAGGATGACTGAGAAAACACTTTGCAATAGTGCTAAGTTGAAATGCAAATTGAAGACAGGAAGCTCAAGTTTGAGACAGCGTCAAGCAGAAAGCCTAAAGAGTATCAGCAGACATCTGAGAACAGTGCACCAGTATTAGTCTTCTGCTTCATCTCAATGTAGTATCATCTTAATTTTTTTGTGTTTAAAATAGATTCTGTAGACTATTCCTTAAGTTTAGACAGAGGAAAATCAGCAAAAGGCAAATAAAAGCAAAGCAATGTTGTGCTATGTAAAAATAAGATTTTTGTTGAATAAATATTGTCTTTTTCAGAAAACTCATTTCTCTTAGTAGAATGCCTACTGACAACATTCAACTTTGTCACAGCTTCGTTTGTAACTTCGTTTTGATTGCTCTTTCTTCATCAATTTAATTCTATATTTGAAAAAAAAGGAGAAATACTGATTATAAGGGAAATAAAACTGTACTGAAGTATCATCAAAGCAAAATGGAGTATTTTGCTTTCAAGTATGATTTATTTGACTAACAACCTTAAAAGCTTCGACTCATTTGATTTTATTTTATGATCATGAAATCCACAGGCGGCTGACCTAGCCATCTTCCTCATCTTCTACTTTGCAAGTCCCAAATGGTATTTCTCCTCTCATTCTTTGATCTTATGAAATTTTTCTTAGAGGAGTAAACAATGATAGTAAGAAAATGTTCATATTGCATTTTAGATGTACATACCAATGTAGAGGGATTTTTATTGCAGGAGAAAAATCAAATCCTTGTCACCTAAACTGCTAATTATGTTTGATAAATGTATGGTATATATTTAATGCAAAGAGAATTTAGGAAATAATACACCTTGCATAATTATAGTGACCAAGTTACTTCCATCAATCTAATTTTTCTGATTCAGGTTCATTTGCATTGCATTATTTTCATTAAATGAGCTTTCAGTGGAAGCCCTGCTCTCTGTCAAGAACAAGAATCAAATACTGAAATATTTCAACGTGCATAAATTCAGTTTGCACATCACATGCATCATGCATGGCTGCTTCATCACAATAGGAGCACATACGCATTCGTAACAGACATGAGCCATGCACAAACGTGACCATTTCACACAGGTATTGAAAGGAAAAATGATCCTGTACCTAGCAAATATATGTAACCTCCTCTATCTTTGGTTGTATCTACAATGTCTGCCTGGTTGATTGGAACCATGCCAGTTTTCTCAGGCCATCCAAAGTGCAGTGGAAGAATCTGGTACAGTGGAATAGTTACTACGACCACCTTCCCCTGGTAAATTGGTTGTAGTTCTGCAGCAGTACATTCTAAGGAAAGCTGGGCTGCTTCTTGTGATGCTTGTCTGTAGTGGGCTTGGTTCTACTGACACCATTGTATATTCTGTTTCTTCTAATTGCCACTTTCCCAAGTAGTAATTATATTGTGTTCTGAACCATTTTAGTGCAATTGTATTGCTCACAGTGTGTTAATACAGTAATTTGCTGATTCAACTAATCCCTCTCTCTGAAGACTGAATTAAGCCTTTTGATTGGGAGAGGTGGGCAGAAAGAAAAGGGATGCTGTTACAGGTGTGCAGAAATGGTATCTTGTGCAGTTCTGCCCATTAAGGTACTTGGACAGAGCCTTGGGTGACATGGTTTAGCGTGAGGTGTCTCTGCCCATGGCAGGGGGTTGGAACTAGATGATTATAGAATCATAGAATCGTAGCACAGGTAGGGTTGAAAATGACCTCAAGATCATCTAGTTCCAACCCCCCTGCCATAAGCAGGGACATCTCACACTAAACCACGTCACACGAGGCTTCGCCCAACCTGGCCTTGAACACTGCCAGGGATGGAGCACTCACAACTTCCTTGGGCAACCCATTCCAGTGCCTCACCACCCTCACGGTAAAGAACTTCTTCCTTATATCCAGTCTAAAGTTCTCCTGTTTAAGTCTGAACCCATTACCCCTTGTCCTGTCACTGCAGTCCCTAATGAAGAGTCCCTCTCCAGCATCCCTATGGGCTCCCTTCAGATACTGGAAGGCTGCTATGAGGTCTCCACTCAGCCTTCTCTTCCCCAAGCTGAACAGCCCCAACTTTCCCAGCCTGTCTTCGTCTGAGAGATGCTCCAGTCCCCTGATCCTCCTTGTGGCCTCCTCTGGACTTGTTCCGACAGCTCCATGTCCTTTTTATGTTGAGGACACCAGAACTGCACACAATGCTCCAGGTGAGGTTTCATGAGAGCAGAGTAGAAGGGCAGGATCCCCTCCTTTGCCCTGCTGGTCACACTCCTTTTGATACAGCCCAGGATACGGTTGCTTTCTGGGCTGCAAGCGCACACTGAAGCTGGCTCATGTTCATGTTCTCATTGACCACCACCCCCAAGTCCTTCTCCACAGGGCTGCTCTGAATCTCCTCTTTGCCCAACCTGTAGCTGTGCCTGGGATTGGGGGTGGTGGTGGCTCCAACATGAGCTGGAGGTTTAGGTTGGATAAAAGGAAGAAGTTCTTTCCTGTGAGGGTGATGAGGCAGTGGAATGGGTTGCCCAAGGAAGTTGTGAGTGCGCCATCCCAGGCTGTATTCAAGGCCAGGTTGGGTGAAGCCTTGTGTGGCGTGGTTTAGTGTGAGGTGTCCCTGCCCATGTCAGGGGGGTTGGAACTAGATGATCTTGAGGTCCTTTCCAACCCTAACTATTCTATGGTTCTATGATTCTATGAGATGGCATAACTGTGTAAAGGTAACTGTTGTATCTTTCTCTTTGTAAATTTTCTGTATTTCCATGTTTTGTGATGTCACTTCTTTTCACTGTAATGCAGTGTTAGATATCTCCTTTCTGATATTTAGTGAAAAAGAGCCCTCTTCCTTGATCTACTACCATCCCCTCTCCTCTTCCCCCTCCACCCACTTTCCAAGCTTCAAAGTAAAAAAAAATAGTAAAACAAATAATTTGGAAACACATTTCTAGTGGCAATACTGCTAACTCTTATCATGCGTGTAGTCATAATTACTGCTGAAGATGAATCTAAATTTATGTTAATGCATATATGGTTTTACTTAATAATTTAATTGTTGTTGCCTGCTATGGTTATTTTCCATATGTTGCTCTAGAATGGACTTGCTTTTGAAAATACAACAGTGATATTGCATTAATAATTTAATAGATGAGAGTTGAAATAATTCAGATGGAGAAAACAATGTGTTTTCCAATATGAATCCTTTTATGCAGTATCCAGAATTGTTCTCAGTTGCTGCTAGTGTCTGTGATAGTGTTGAGACTTGCAGAGCTGGAGGTTATTTTCAGGCACCTGCTTTTTTTGTTTTACACATGTGTGACTTCAGGAGCACTTCTAAATATTTGCAGTCATACTACTGATAGTATGTTAATTTCTAATTATGTTATATTCTTTTATAAATAAATGCAGGGTGTTTGTACATGTCTACAATAGAACTTTACATTCAAGTTAAACTTGCTAAGATGTTTGAGTGGTGGGGAGCAGGCACAAAGAGCTGCTGGGGAATTGGGGTGCTCTCGTGGCCATGGTTTTCTCACAGCCATGCTCTTATTTGTAGTGTCTTCCTTCCGGAGTTCCTGAGCATATAATCTTTGGGTACAGGAAAAATTATGTCTTTTGTTACAGTTGTGGCACAGGCAGAGAGAAAGAATAGTGAAAGAATGAAAGTAAAGGAATGTTTTGGCTGTTAGGAGACCTGCTTCCTGATAACCATTAATACCATGTTCTGTGTATTGCTCGTTGTTCCACTTTAGTGTGTCCTCCTAAAGACAGAAACTTCTGAACCCCATATTCCACAAATACCACCTAATCATCTTTGTATTGTGGAAAATGTGGTTGATAGCCAGCTTCTCAAAAACATGTGCACTGAGAGGAGGAGAAGCAAAGAGCCTAAGGCGTGCCATCAGAGTTATGCTACATAGTACAGTTGTTTGACTGCAGAGAGAAACAAATGTGGAACAAGAAACAAAAGTACCAAGAGTAAAAAGAATTCAGTAAAGAGGTAGAACACAAACCAGAGGTGTCTGGGAAATGAGTGCCCAGTGAAGTCTAAGCTGGAGACCAGCTCTTTCAAAGCAAACCTTTGAACATTTGAAGCAAAGAAACCCTGCCATTTGTTAAGATACTCAGGCAACTGTTTTGAGTATTTCCACATTTAAACAAAATTAAAAGAAGATACTAATACTGTGTCAGCTGAAAAACCAACAGCAAGCTCTTAACTTGTGGCATTCCTACAGCAAGTTCAGGAAGAATCACAAGGAGTCTGTGTGTGTGTAAAACTGTGGGCAGCAGCTGTGTTGCTCTCCTTTAAAATAAATCAGTTCATTTTTGTACCTGGAAATAACATTTTTTGAAGGTTGCAGGTAGTTACATCTACCCTATTAGTGTGATAGGTTAATGTGCTGCTTTACCCTGAGTGGAAGAAAAGTTGAGCATATGGTGAATTTATAACCCATTGTTGCCTAGGAATCAATGTTGCTTCTCGCAGTTGCTTTAGGATGGAACTCTCCAAAAGCAGAAATCTGGGCACTTCAGGTTATCCTCTGGTATTTGCAAAATCTGAAGGGTTGGACATTATTGGAGAGACTTTTGAAGCAGCTGTCATCTGTCCCATGGAAACGCTGAAGAAAAGAATAAAAGTAGGAGTTTGGATTGGTCAGTTGACTCTCTATTACTGTTCAAGCGACTGTAAGGAAAGTAAAGTTAATTGTCTAAGTTCTTACTGCTCTCCTGATTAAACACTCTTCTCACACATGATCCTTTTGCAACAGAGTGCAACACACTGAAGTATAATGGTGTAAGTTTGGTTTGTTTTTTTGGGGGGGGGGGCTTGGGGGACTTGGTTGGTTAGGTTTTTTCTTCAGATTGGTTCTACTCAGTTACAGATGAGAGTGTTCAAACCTTTATTTAAAAGGACATTGACTACAGCTTTAAACCCTTTAAAATAAGTGCAGGATATTCCACATAACTTCATTTAGTGTAACAATTAATGCTATTAGGTAAAGTCTTTTTACCCCTTAAAATAACTGCAATTTATAAGTCCAATCTATTGTCAAGCAAGCTGTGGACTGATTGTAAGCCGTTAAGTCTTAGAACTGGTTACAAATAATTCATAGTTTGTACCAAGTGCATTAACCCTCTGGAAAACAAACAAAAAACCCAAAAGTTAATAATCATAGAATCGTAGCATAGATAGGGTTGGAAATGACCTCAAGATCATCTAGCTCTAACCCCCCTGCCATGAGTGGGGACACCTCACACTAAACCATGCCATGCAAGGCTTCATGCAACCTGGCTTTGAACACCGCCAGGGATGGAGCATTTACAGCTTCCCTGGGCAACCCATTCCAGTGCCTCACCACCCTTACAGTAAAGAACTTCCTCCTTATGTCCAATCTAAACTTCCCCTGTTTAAGTTTGAACCAATTACCCCTTGTCCTGTCACTTCAGTCCCTAATGAAGAGTCCCTCCCCAGCATCCTTACAGGCCCCCTTCAGATACTGGAAGGCTGCTATGAGATCTTGTTGTAGNAGTTTGAACCAATTACCCCTTGTCCTGTCACTTCAGTCCCTAATGAAGAGTCCCTCCCCAGCATCCTTACAGGCCCCCTTCAGATACTGGAAGGCTGCTATGAGATCTTGTTGTAGTTTGAACCCAGCCAGGCAGCACGTTCACCCACTCAACCCTCCCCCCCCCCTTTCCTCCCCACTCCCAGAGGAG
>NDXB01009212.1:0-12939 GCA_002631895.1 Agapornis roseicollis
AGCTCTCTCAGCCTGGCTTCAGAGCAGAGCTGCTCCAGCCCTTGCAGCAGCTCCATGGCCTCCCCTGCCCTTGCTCCAACAGCTCCACGTCCCTCTTGTGCTGCTGCCCCAGAGCTGGATCAGGACTGCAGGGGGGCAGACCCATTACTGATACCTACATCCTCCAGGAAACTCCACGGAAGCAATCTGCACAGAAAAATGCTGAGATGAGATTAAAAAAGCCAGATAATCCCCTTACACATGGCACATGGCATCCTCAAAAAGTACCAAGTTCATGGCAGGATTGACTTCATTGTAGTTGTCCAAGGCTTCCACAAGGATCTGGTTCAACTCCTCCCAGGTTGAAACAGGCCTATAGCAGGGTTCACCGATCCCTTTAGCAAAATGGCAATAAACATTCATTCTCTTGGTCTGCTCTAAAGTTTCCTCAATTTCCTGTTAAAGAAATAACATATATACTTTGGAAACAGGGAAAGCACTAGGGATTTGTGCCTGCATTTCATTTTCCTCCCATTAAGACGAGGGATCCAACCCTTCTCCTGCTTTTGCCACACAAGACTCAAAGCACTTCAATAAAGGAACTGAATTCATTCACAGAGCCCAAACCTCCTCTCCCCAGTGCCCTTATGGAGTGCATCTTTTACTCATATCACAACACTGCAGCCCAGGACACAGATGCCAGAGATTTTGCTCCTGGGCTCCTATTTGCCCTCTGAACAAATGGATGATGGGCAGAGCTTGGGTCAAACTTGGCTTTCCCAAGACACATTTTCCCTGTAAGCACCTCAACACTTACCTCATAGAATTTCTTCACCATCTCCAGCTGGATTTTATCAAAGGTACCATAATCGTTTTCTTCAACCATCTTATCCCGGTACACCCGGTTTGACTCGTGCAGGTAGAGTTTCACCAGGTCTTGAGGTTGCTTCAGACATTCAGGAGTAGAGAACAGAAGGCCCTGTGGAGAGCAAAGACACTCAGTAAACCTCACCTGGACCCTAAAGGACTAACCTCACGCCCAGCATCCAGGTTATCACACTAGATAGGCTGAGTTGTTACAGCGACTTGCAAGTGAACTTCCAAATAAGCCCCTGGAGAGCACACCCTTTACTATCCCCAATGCCCCAAAGCAGTTCCTATTCATTATACTCATTCTGAGACCCCAGACAGCATCCCCAGGGCAGCCTGGCTGGGCTGGTGGTCCTGATCTAAGCAGCAAAGAGCACGCAGAGCCCTGATGTGTGGCTTTTTGCATCCCAACACCATGCTATGGGTGCCTTGTCAAGAAGAAAGATGGTCATAACAGCAGTAGTGATGCTTTTTATGTATTTCTTTTTTCTTTTAAATCCATTCATTTTAATTAGGTGCATTCTGCCTGCAGGAAATATTCGTTGCTGTCTGCTTAGCCCAGTGTGTTTACCACGAGCTCTATTAAAATGCATTAAAGAATTATATCCCGAAAAAGGTGTCGCCTATAACTAAACCTATTAAACAGCACACGGGGTTTTCGATGGCATGAATTAAATAGACAGCTTTTATACCTCACATCTCATCATTCCTACATAAAATACACCATGTATTAAAAGCCACCCAGCTCCTGGACCATTTTGGATCATTGGGTTTCACATTTGTCATTACAGCTGCCAAATAGTTCTTCTCTTTATTCTAGGGAGGAGAACTGAGTGAGAGGAGGTGTCAGCTTGAAGAAAGAGACATGAAAGCCATCAGGCCCTCAACTGATGTTAAAATCAGTGGCACTCGGTCACTCTAAAGACACCCGAAGCTACACAAGTGCTTGTGTTCTTGATGCAAGCACCTGTAAGGCTTCCTCAGAGAGAGGAAACCCCACAATTCACCCCTATGTAATCGCTTTATGAACTTAACACCTGAACATCTCCCCTTTTGCCTCAACGCAAATCCAGCCCTCTTCACTCCTCTCAGCAGAGCTGCCAGGCTCTTCCATGAGCACAACCAGCAGCAGCTCCAAAGAGCAATGAGGATACTCTGCTGTCACCCTGAGCAGTTGCCATAGTGTCTGCAGCTGGGATGTACGAGTGATGGATGAAGTACATGGTTATATATCAGCCACATCTTTCAGCTTCTCCTCCTTGCTGGAAAGGCCAGAAGCTGCTTAGGAAGCCACAGGCTTCCCCAAAAAATGATGCCAAACATCATGGCCAAACCTGATTTCACATTTTACTGTGTTCAGTTCTGGGCTCCTCAGCACAAGACAGACAAGGAGCTGCTGTAGAGGGTGCAGAGGATTCCCCCTCTCCAGGTTCCCTTCAGCTCCTTTAGGCCCTGGAGCTGCTCTCAGGTCTCCCCTTCAGGAGCCTTCTCTCCCCCAGGCTGCCCCAGCCCAGCTCTCTCAGCCTGGATTCAGCCCTTGCAAGCACCTCTGTGACCCTCAGAAAGGAGCCTCTGCACATACAGGACAATCATGGAAAGTCACAGACTTCGCATACCACTACCTAGAACACACCAAAACCTATGTGTAAAGGGAAGCTGAATGTGTTTAAAGTGAATAAACAAATACATAAAAATCACTGGGGACATTGAAACCATTGTGGCAAAGCCTGCTGAACTGTACCACAGGTCCTGTCATCAAGGAGTGAAGCATTAGAGTGTGAGTTCCTGTTGAGGTTTAAACCCAGCCACACATCTCATTCACTCACTCAACCTCCCCCCCTTTCTTGTTCTCCCCCTGCTCCCAGAGGGATGGGGAGGAGAATCAAAAGAATACAACTCCCACCGGTTGAGATAAGAACAGTTCAGTAACTGAGGTATAACACAAATCACTGCTGCTGCCACCAATAACAATAATGATAAAGGAAACAACAAGGGAAGAGAACACATCATCTCCCCAACCACTGACGGATAACTCACCCCATCCAGCCCAACCAAGCACCGACTGACACCTTCTCCAGCCCCGCAATGCACTACCCCTTCCACGTAACTCCTGGTTACCTCCTGGCCATGCCGTGCTATGGTATGGAATACCTCTTTGGTCAGTTTGGGTCCTGTCCCTGCTTCCTCCTGGCCTCCCCTCCTCCCTGGCAGAGCATGAGGCTCACGAAGTCCTTGCTCAGAGTAAACATCAGTGTTACCAGCTCTGTTCACAGGCTGAGTCACAACACAGAGCTGCACCAGCTACTAAGAAGGAGAAAACTTGACTGCTACTGCTAAACCCAGGACAGTTCCGGACACCAGGCTTGCTAAGGTGCCACAAGGCACCCTGCAGCGGGCTGGCTTCCTGCTAGTGCTGCTAGCAGTGAGCAGATTGCTAGTAAGCAATCTGGCACATGAAGCTTCCTCTGCCACCAGCTGGGAGCGAACACAGGGGCCTTACCCTGCTCCCACCCGGGACCATCAGGTGACAGGACAGAAAGCCTCCAATGCATAAAAAGGCAAGAAAAAGAAATGACTTTTTCCCCTTGCTTTGCAGTGTCAATGCCACATGTGCAGTGCCCCCTTTCCAGCTGTCCTGTGCTGTTGGATTGAGCACCCTGTACTCCTCCTTCCTGAGCCATAGAATGGTTTGGCTTGAAAAGGACCTTCAAAAGTCATCTGATGTTACTCTTGGGGTTCCTGGAGCATCCTCAGCACATTGAGGACAGTGGTGACATGAAAACATCATGATATAAAATAGTATAAATATACATATAATAAACCCCAGCATTACAATCAATAATGTGTGGGCCATGCACCCAGAGCCCTGTTTAAAGACCTTACAGCAAGATGAGGGCCTCCAGCCACCCCTTTGGCACATAGGCAGTGCTGTGTCTGCTGTGTGTAATGGAGCAGCCCATAACCAGCCACCAGCATCTGGATCATAGAATCCCAGCCTGGTTTGGGTTGGAAGGGACCTTAAAGCTCCTCCAGCTCCAACCCCTGCCATGGGCAGGGACCCCTTCCACTGGAGCAGCTTGCTCCAAGCCCCTGTGTCCAACCTGGCCTTGAGCACTGCCAGGGATGGGGCAGCCACAGCTTCTCTGGGCCATCACCCTGTNCCACTGGAGCGCTCCAAGCCCCTGTGTCCAACCTGGCCTTGAGCACTGCCAGGGATGGGGCAGCCACAGCTTCTCTGGGCCATCACCCTGTGCCAGTGATCTCTGTTAGTAAGAGAAATAGCAGAGACACTAAGACAGGAGGAGGGGGAAGCTCTGAAACCAAGCCCTAGGCTAAGTCCTGCCAAACAACTGCATAGAGCAAGGCACAAACCGAAGCTGCTGCTGACTCTGCACCAGTCTTGCAGCCATTTCTGTCCCCGCTCCTGTCCCACAGCAGCAGGTAACACACTGGGTTCCTTTGGCATTTGCCAGCCTGAAGCTTGCAGGGGTCTTTAGTGAGTTCAAGCACAGGTAGATATGAAACCCCCTCTCTGTGCATAGGAGTGTGAAGTCTGCCAGCCACCAAAGCCTGCAAGGAGCCAAAGCTCAGTTGGGGCCAGGCATGCTGGGGCCACTGCTATCATCTTGCTGTCAGGAAGAGATAGAGGCTGCTCTTCCTCAGCTGCCACAGATCTTAATGTGACATGCTGCTTGAAAATCTTGTTAGAAATGGGAATAAAAAGCAAAATACAGCCCTGCTGAGCCTGTGATTATTATTTTACAGAGATGACAGATATAATTTAGAGCATAATACTATAGTAACCCTTTCAGATGGAAAGAAAGACAGCACCAGGGCTTTCTCTAGTGTGAGCCAGCGGGGGATGTGTTTCTAAAAGCATAATCCCCATCTCTGTCACTGCACAGACCTGTCTTCTTTAATCAAGGGGAAACTGCCTGGAGCGTACCAATTGATTTAGCTGCAGTGTGTGGTGGGACCCAGAGGCATGAAAAGATGCCGCAGAAGTGCAAGGTAAAGTTGTGTTGGACAACTGCAAATAAGACCTGCTCCAGAGGGAAAGTAATGGGTAACACCCTCTGATGAGCCCAAGGGGGTCTTAGGACTGATGGGTGAGCACCATCAGCAATAGTGAGTGATACAGTGCAAGGACAAGGCACCAGGGCTGCATTCCTGCAGATCTTGCCTAATCCTACTCCAGCCCTTTCTTGCCCACCCTCCTGGACTGTGGTTTCCAGCTTCTCCTCACCTGAAAGTTTCCTGTGGGATGTAACACCAAATGTGAGCCGGTTTATTACAGCCAGTTCTTACTGAGCTTTCTGTAATGGTTCAAAACCAGCCCTTGAGCTCAGGACTTTAAAAGGATCACAGATTCTCTTTGTTAGTAGGAAGAAGCATCCCTCAGTCCAGACCCAGCTGGGTTTCCAGGTCAGCAGTGACCTGCATGTGTTTGTGTGTTCCAATCACAGAAACAATACCCACTGCTGGCTTTCTTCTTCCCTTGGTTCCCCCCTTCTTCACCCACAGCCCTGCTGCCAGTCCCTATGTCCCTGGAGTCTTGTGTTGCCCTCTGGAGAGCCATTCCCCCACAGTGGTTCAATGACATATTCCTCTGCTGCCACACAGGAGAGACCAGTTTATGTCTATGGGAGTCCTGAACTGAAGCTCTATCCTGTGGCCATTGGCCAGCTGATGCCAAAGAAGAGGTGGCACCGAGGGCAACGCTGAGGCATTTCGTGGACTTCAGCATCCTGCTGATGGTGAAGTCCAGAGACAAAATCCAAGTGAGGACGATGGATAGAGATCACTGTTGTGCAAGAAGACATGGAATTTCTCACAGTTCTACCACGTCAACGCAACTGCATGGCTCATCTCAGGAGACACCGACTCTACAGCCAAGGGAGCCTCCAAAGCAACACAGCTGAAGCAGTTGGGACAAGACACCAAAACAGAGCAGGCAGATCCAAGAGAAAGAGGCCCATGTCTTTGTACACCACTGGAGCCCTCAGTTGTGTTCCAGAAGAGTGAAATGGGAAATCCAAAAACCCTAAAAGCCCCAAGAATATTTAAGGTGAGGAAATAACCAAGTCTGAATAATGAAAGATACAGAAGGATTAAGAAAAGCTGAACTGTGACTTCAATAAACACAGTGAGATCCAGGAGCCAGACTCCAGAAATGCAATCACCAAAATGCCACCTGAGCTCCTGGCATTGCCCCTACCCTGTGGCCCAGCATCCAGCAGGACAGTTCCCAATATCCCACACCCTCAGCACCTTCCAAGCAGAGCACAGCTAAAATCAAAGCTTCCCATTGAAATGCTGCTTTTCTCAATCTCTGCCTTTCAAAGCACAGATGTTCTAAAGCCAGGATTTAACATGACCCACATCTACTGTCAAAGGCTGCTCATGTTTAGCTGAGCACAAGTGACAGGTCTGATTCCTTCTTGACACAATGGAGTTATTAACTTTTGCAGGAGCCTGTTGTTGGATCTCCCATTGCCTGTCATTATTACAGCTCTTGTCTGATGGAGCAGACCACAAGGCATCGAACTTTCAGCACCTACTTTGTAAAACAGACATTAATCAGGACAGCAACAAATTACAACCTGGGGTTTTACAACAGGTTCTGGTGCTTCAAAGCTCTCAATCTGGCTGCTCACATCTTTTTCCAGCTTTCTCAATCAGCCTTAAACTCTGAAGTGCTCTTTGAGCAGTAATGCCTCAGGCTTCAAACCTGAGACTTTGGGGGAAAAAGAATCATCTCCACTGCTGAATCCTTGCTAAAGCTGAGTTATTTCCCCTTGGTACAGAACTGGCTCCAGTGGTGATTCAGTTTCAGCAGTTAAATCAAAGCTGGTTTGGATTTCTTTATTAACTCTTTAAATGGCATCCTTCATGCAAGTTGGGTACCTGACCATCAAGAAGCTAAGAGGATGCGCCAGTGTAGACCAACAAGCTGTCCTGGCTCTAGGCAGAGCAGTTGAACTACTTACTGCTTTCCTATCTTCAGGGCCAGGAGCCCACAAAGTATCCACCATCTTCTTCAATGTAATCAAATGATTTCCCTGTGGTGGTGCATGCCATTCATTTCCACATTCCCAAGGGTGGAACTAAGGCTTGCAAAGACAAGCCCAGCTCCATCACCCCCACCAACAGTCACCTCATCAAGTCAGGAAGCCAAAGCTCCTACAGGCAGAGATCATTTTAACCCACCCCAAACCTGCACCTCTTTCTGGAACCAGTCATCACCATCCCTCCCCATTGACCACAGGAGGCTGGAAAGTCAATGAACTTCTAACTGATGCTTCTCAAAACCAATGCTCTGGAATCTGTCTAAAGCCAATCAGGAATTAGGGAATCAGAATGGTTTGGTTTGGAAAGCACCTTAAGCTCATCCAGTTCCAACCCCCTGCCATGGGCAGGGACACCTCACACTAAACCATGCACCCAAGGCTCTGTCCAACCTGACCTTGAACACTGCCAGAAACTGAGCATTTACAACCTCCCTGGCCAACCCATTCCAGTGCCTCCTCACCCTCACAGTAAAGAACCTAAACTTCCCTTGTTTCAGTTTGAACCCAGCACCCCTTGTACTATCACTACAGCCCCTAATGAAGAATGCAAGTGACTGGCCCAAGGTCACCCCCTTTACAAAGGGGACACGCATGCTATGTCACTGTGCTTGCTCACCCAGGCTAGCTGGGCCAGAGGAACACAGGTCCACAGGCCTCCAGAGCACTGGGACAAGCTCCAAGTGCTGTGAGACAGCAGCTGCACTTACTTGGAAGATATTGGAGAAGTCTCTCAGGTTGAAAACATAGTGGAACTTGATGGCTGTTGGTAGGAAAGTGGCAGCTACTTTCTGATGCAGCCGCAGAGCAAGGGTAAGCAGCTGCTGAGCTGACTTCTGCACAGCCCCTGGGAAGCCACCACTCGTCAGGTGCTGCATTAAAATGGTGCTGTAGATCCTGGACAAGGCCTCCTGGCCAGGGAGGGAGAGCGCGAAGACACAGAAGTGACGCTGAGGAAGAGAAGACATGGGAAGGTCAGCAAGGGGGGCCTGATGTGCTTGGACACAGCGCTAGATGATGTCCTCTGGGATCCTTTTCCCATGCAAGGCTGGACCACGTGCTTTTTTGGGGTCAATTCCAAGCCTGGGATGCTCTATGGTTCTATAGCTTGCAGTACACCTGAACAAGGCTATTTCCCTCTTCCAATTGTCCAGCAGAGGATGGTTGGCAAGGTTGTGCGTGCTCCATCCCTGGCAGTGTTCAAGGCCAGATTGGCGTTGGGTGCCATGGTTTAGTGTGAGGTGTCCCTGCTTATGGCAGGGGGGTTGGAACTGGATGATCTTAAGGTCCCTTCCAACCCAAACTATTCTATGATTCTATGACATCCTCCTGCTTGGGAATGATGCAGGGCTTCAAAAGCACAGAACCCCCCAAGGGATTTTCCACAGCTGCTCTGCTGGAAATTCAGCCACTGAAGAGCTCTCAGGTCCTACTGACCTCTGATGAGAGCCAATCGCTGTCTCTGTTAGAAACAGCCCCTCGAGGGTGCCCCCTCCCAGAAGACCCCTTTATTGATTTGAAACTTGCAGACACAGAAGCTCCCCCCACACAGCCAGAGGATGCTGCATTTTACCACCACAGCTTGCTACAGAGGAGCCAGGGCCTGGGCTCAGTCTGGTGAGGAGGTTTGCCCATGAGAATCAGGATCCAGGCTCCCCAGCAGTCCCAGAGCCATGAGCAGGATCTGTCCCTGCAGTCCCACTGAGTTACAGCTGCCCTCCTATGGGCACCTGTGTCTCAGGGTGTTCCCCTAGTGCTGAGCCGCATCCCATAGCACAGCAAACATCTGCCATGCTGCTGGGAAGGGCACTGCCCCTCTGCTGCTGATTGTCCCCCTCGGACACCAACAGGTCCTGCTCAGTGGCTTTGATCTGCAGGCACAGGGTACAGCCAGGCTGTAAGTAACACAATAAACCAGCTCTAATGGCCCAGATTGAGGCTCACAGCTCCCCAAAATCAAGCCCTGAGGTTTAAGATCTCTTAGGAAATCTATACTTCTGTTACCATCAGCATTTGCACTGGTTTGGGGTTGGTTCTGGGGGGTTTTCTTCGTTTGAGTTTCACCACCACCACCTCTATTTGAGTAAGAATATACTGCCAGCTCCATCAGGAAATGACAGAAACCAAAAGGCTTTAAAGCAAGGGGTAAATGTTAAGTAAATGAAGGTCTGTATGAAACAGAGACTGTCCTGAGAGCTGACCAGCAACTTGTGGCTTCCTCCACTGACTGAGCAGCAGAATGTGAGGAAAAACAAAGTAGGGAGAAGGTCTGCTGCTTCACCATTAGGAATTACAGTCACTGCAGAGATTCATGCCATTTCTGCTGATCAAATGACAGCAGGATATGCAGGATACCAGGCTGGACAGAGCCTTGGGCAACACGGTCTAATGTGAGGCATCCCTGCTCATGGCAAGGGGTTCGAACTGGACAACCTTAAGGTCCTTTCCAACACAAACCATTCTGCGATGCGCTGAGTTTCCTCCAGTCTCATGCTTAAATAACCCACCCCAAAATAAGCCCTAGGACATGCACCTGCAGCCGAGGGTTGATGGTGAAGCTCCCTGCGGTCGGGTTCATGCACGACACGTACTGCACATCCCTGATCTCCTTCAGCGACAGCTTGGTCCTGTCATACCTGTGGGCAGAAGGAAACAGCAGCTCAGTGACACCAACCTGTGAGCAACAGCCGCTGCCTCTCCTTGGGGCAAGGGGGGGCCAACATCCACTTGTCTTCAGGGGGGTCAAGTTATGCTTCTCCCCAAGGCAGGGCACAGGCTTGCCTGCATCTGTCCATGGCCTGGTTTCCCTGACATCCACAGCCCCAGATGTTTGCCTCCATTCCACTGTGTCCATACTCAGGTATGCATGTGGCTGAGACTGGAAACTGCCCTGTATGCTCTATGGGGATAGCTCTGAATATTCCACTCCACACAGCGCTGCCAGCTATGGTGTAAAATGCACTGACCCCCTTCCAAAACATTGTCACTGGTTTCCCTTCAGATTACCTCTGCCTAGAAAATGCTGTTGTTTCTACCTGATGGGAAACAGTATTAGGTGCTCACAGCAGGGTTCATCCAGCTGAGGACAAGTCCATGGCCTTCCTCTGCTCCCAGCATCACCGTGCACAGAGGTCGAGCATCGCGCTCCCCTTGCAGGCTGTACACTGGTACCACAGGCACAAGCCACAGCAAGAGCAGAGCAAAGCCCCTCTCAGCCAGGCTTGTTTGTTGGGGACAGGGGAAAGCCTGAGGGTGCACAGTGCTCACCCAGAGCCTCCAGCAAGCTCCGACCCAGCAGGATGCAATGGCAAACACAGGCTGGGAAAGGGAGCCAGGATGTGACTTCCTCTCAAACCCCATCCCCAACAGATGAGGAACAAAAAGCTCTTGGATGACCAAGCCCAAGCAACTTCCTACCAGTGGCCGTAGTCCAGGTGCTGCCTGATCAGTGTATGGGGCTGCACAGTCCCGTAAGCATCCACCTCAGGCATGTTCAGATCATCGATGAAGTACACGAGCTTCTTGGTGCCTGGAGGGCCGTAATTCCTGCCGGCCTTTTTATCCAGAGGCTTCTCAAGCACCCCTGTGTGGAGCAGAGGAGCAGAGCTCAGCACCGTGCTGTGTTGTACCTCCTGAGCCATGCACAGAACAGGCAGGGCTCACCTCGCAGCCCTCCAGCTGGCAACTGGGCTGCTTATTGCTCTGTGAGGAGGAAGAGGTGATCCCAGCACCAGCTCAGGATGGTGGCTGCCACCAAAGTGCAGCCATAGAGCAGCTGAGAGCCCTGCATGGAGCTGCCAGGGACCCTTGGGCAGCTTTTCAGTCTGACTTGACCCAAATCAGAGCGCTCTCAATTCCTCCTTTCAAACCAAACAGAGCAACCCAAACACAATACAGCAAACCAAACACAATACAACTCCAAACCACATCTACTTCAGAGCAAACAGAAGTTTTTCAGGCAAGATAAAGCCTTTTGAATCCCTTATGGATAAGGTTTTTAAACTAAATCTTGCTTGCTGGTATTATCCTGAGCTGCACAGCAGAGCAGTGAGCACCCTTTGCTGCCTGCCTCAGTGACACAGGCAGCAGGAGCTGGGCACTGGGGAGGAACAGGGAGAGCTCTGGGCACAGAAGCCCACGAGTAAAGCTGATTTTGTGACTGTCAGTGCATTTTCTGCCTCTGTTAAACAAAAGCAATAGGTGATCTTCAGGACAAGCCAAATAACATTACTTATATAAATGTACCAAATACCCACAAGTTCCCTGCTCCCATCCCCAGCATCACCCAAACCTCCAGATAACGTCACAAGGCTCAGTTCCAACAGGAGTTATCAAATGGCCATCTAGTTTTAAGTAGGGTCGTGTCTGAGCAAGGGAAAACATGGAGAGAAAAGTTCCTCATTTCAAAGCTTTGGAAGGTTTCCATTCCTTCAGCACAAGGCTGAGGTTCTGGGTTGCTCTGAACTATAAATTATAGGGAATATTTATAAAGCTGGGCTGTTATTTGATAAAAACCACCACCACTGGTGCACATGGGGCTTTGGAGCTTATTGAGCCCTTTGAACGCAGCTCCAGCAACCTTTACTGACTCGGTAAGAGAAAAAGCAAACAGAAGAGCTCTCCTCTGCCCAGAGCCTGCGATGGGCTTTCTGCTGTGTGCTCACTTGGAGAGCATCCTCATTTCCCAGGGCTCAGTGCTCTCCAGGAGATGGAGGTAGAATTTCATTTACACTGGTTTAGGTGACAGGACAAGGGGTGATGGGTTCAATCTGAAACAGGGGAGGTTCAGGTTATAAGGCAGAAGCTGTTCCCTGTGAGGGTGCTGAGGCGCTGGCACAAGGTGATGGCCCAGAGAAGCTGTGGCTGCCCCATCCCTGGCAGTGCTCAAGGCCAGGTTGGACACAGGTGCTTGGAGCAAGCTGCTCCAGTGGAAGGGGTCCCTGCCCGTGGCAGGGTTGGAGCTGGAGGAGCTTTAAGGTCCCTTCAACCCAAACCATTCCATGGTTCTATGATTCTATTAAGCTACTGTAGAGCAGAACACAAAGGAGCGATTCTTTGTCATTAGGGAANTTCCATGGTTCTATGATTCTATTAAGCTACTGTAGAGCAGAACACAAAGGAGCGATTCTTTGTCATTAGGGAAGACTGGCAAATGTAAATGGGATTGGGAATCACTCAAATCACTTTGTGAAAACATACACTTAAGGCATTCCTTATTATGGGCAAAATCTGTTAAGGGATGATTCTAGGCTGGGTTCTGTTCAGACCACAGCACTTTTCACTGCTTCAGTGCATTGCAGACAGCTTGTCTTTCCCACTCCTCAAAACTGAGCTGATTTCTTGTCATGGAGGCATGACTTGTGCTCAGGAAGGGAATGATGGATCTTCCCTTAGTGGAGCCTCTCCCCCCCTTCCGTAAGCCCACAATATTTGAGGTTTCTGGTAGCAAGTTAAATTAAGTGTTTCAAATAAGCATTTAATCTCAATTTAATGAGGCCTTCATTAACATAGAAAATCAGCCCTTTTTGAGGTTAAACAAGTATGCAGGAGATTCATCACACTGAAACGCAATTAGTGGGGATCAAGCGACATGTTTGGGAAAGTTGCATTTTAATTCAAAGCTGTATCTCACAGTATTAATTAAGGGTCCATGTCTCTGCCTCTGAGAACCTGACACACTCAAATCAGCACTGAAAGAATCACTGCAAATGGGACGTGGGGAGTGTGGCTCCTCTTGCCTGCTGAGTCCTGGTCAAGAGAGGGGAAAAACCTCAACACTAAAACCACTCAATATCTATGGCAGCTTTCTCAAGTTAGATGTGGAGTAGAAGGTGCTGAATGACAGAAGCCAGGGCTACATAAGATGGAGAAGCAAAGGTCCGAGAGGGCATGAAGAGGCACAGCTCCAGGTTGGGCAGAGAAGAGATTGAGAGCAACCCTGCGGAGAAGGACTTGGGGTTGGTGGTCGATGAGAACATGAACGTGAGCCAACTGCAGTGTGCGCTTGCAGCCCAGAAAGCAA
>NDXB01009213.1:0-16232 GCA_002631895.1 Agapornis roseicollis
TGAGGTGTCCCTGCTTATGGCAGGGGGATTGGAACTAGATGATCTTAAGGTCCTTTCCAACTCAAACCATTCTATGATTCTGTGATTCTATGAATCCAGTATGGGACTTCAAAGAATTTTCTCCTAATGTCTAATCTAAATCACCCCTCTCTCAGATCAAAGCCATTCCCCCTTGTCCTGTCCGTACATGCTCTTGTAAAAAGTCCCTCTCCAGATTTCCTATAGGCCCCCTTTCATACTCAGAGGTTGCTTCCAAGTTCTAGTCCTTTGCACATTAATAAGATAAAACCACCTTTTGAAACCTATTCATTAGGCTTCATGCTTTAGGGGTGGACTTTGCAGTCTGGGGGTAAAGGTTGCAGCTGATGATCTTAAAGATCTTTTCCAACCTAGTTGATTCTATGATTCATGTGTGTCTCAGTGCTGCAAGCACTGTATAGGAGAAACAAGGACAACCAGATGAGGTTGTACAGTGTGCAGTGTTTTTCAGAGTTTGGGGTTTACTCTGGTGTTTTGCTGTAGATACGTAGCGGTAAATCAAAACAGAAATGGAAGGAATTTTTCACCTGTTATCCTGGAGGCAACTCAAATTCATACATTGCGAACTCCTAAACTTCAACATCATGGATGGAGAAAATTGCCTTTATTTCCCTCTGAGGACTGACCCTTGTGTAAAAGAATAGATATTTCCTATTGATACTCTTCATACCTTTGAGATGTGACCACTATTAAAGTAATAGGCATAATTTTCTTGCATGGTCTGAATACATTATCTACTGTCACAGACGTGCAACTATTTGGAAACAGGATTTCTCTGAACATTTATCCAGCTATGTAGTTCATACCTGCAGCTAGGGACAAAGAACCCCAGAATGTGATTTTTCCCCTTATGAAGGCTATGGATGCTCAGAAGCCCAAAATTACGCCTTTGATTTCCAAAGATTTCAACGACATACATTGAGATAATAGTAGGCAACTGTGTTATTTCTGTACAGTTGAGCCCAGTAGTGATAAGATTGTATCTCTCCAATCTATTTTATAGTTTCACACTGTAAAAACTTGTGTCACTTTCTTACATGTCTCTCAGAAGTTCTCTGTACCAGTTACTCATTTTCCCACTGCACAGTATCTTGCACAAGCATTAAGTAGCTATTAGTACTGTGTATTTTACATTGGCATTTATGTTGCATAAAGAAAAGACTAAAGAACCATCAACCACTCTTTTCATTTAATTATTTCCAATTCATTAACTATGTTTCCTGGAAATTATGCAGTCATGAAATGTTACTATGTGGAAAAAACATATTTATTACTAGTGGACAAGACTACAACAAAGTAACATGTAACTATGTTAGACAACTATCATAGTGTCTTTCTCACACACTGATCCTATATGATGGATTAAAAGGCCCAAGAGAGCCATCCTGAAGAGGTGTGAGTGCTCCATCCCTGGCAGTGTTCAAGGCCAGGTTGGATGAAGCCTTGGGTGGTATGGTTGAGTGTGAGGTGTCCCTGCTTATGGCAGGGGGGTTGGAACTAGATGATCTTAAGGTCCTTTCCAACCCTAACTAGTCTATGATTCTATGACATGAATTCATTTCTTTTAAGGGAACTTCCTCACATAAAATGAATATAGAATCATAGAATAGTTAGGGTTGCAAAGGGCCTTAAGATNTGGCAGGGGGGTTGGAACTGGATGATCTTAAGGTCCTTTCCAACCCTAACTAGTCTATGATTCTATGACATGAATTCATTTCTTTTAAGGGAACTTCCTCACATAAAATGAATATAGAATCATAGAATAGTTAGGGTTGCAAAGGGCCTTAAGATCATCTAGTTCCAACCCCCCTGCCATAAGCAGGGACACCTCATACTAAGCCATGTCATCCAAGGCTCTGTTCAACCTGGCCTTGAACACTGCCAGGGATGGAGCATTCACAACTTCCCTGGGCAACCCATTCCAGTGCCTCACCATCCTCACAGTAAAGAACTTCTTCTTTATATCCAATCTAAACTTCCCCTGTTTAAGTTTAAACCTATTCTCCCTTGTCCTGCTGCTACAGGGCCTGATGAAGAGATACATAGGTATCTATCACAGTTTAAGGAACTCAATTAAATATTCCCCTGACATATGCATTTTACCTTCCCTAAATATTTACTGTATACCTTAATAATTTTTAAGTTGTACTATCAACAATATCAACCTTTCCTAGGTTCCTGCTTGTAGCTGAAGAAAATAGGAAACATTGGATTCTACTCACAGTGTTACAAAAATGGGAACTTAAATGAATGAAAAAAGAAAGGATTTTTCATTCCAGAAGATGATGCCTGCAGGAATTCAGACCCCACTAATGCAAAACCAGCAATACAAGAGCTGTAAACTAATAATCAGGCAACAATCACTCCAAATCTATCCAAATCTGGGCAAGGAAACAGTCCTGGTTTGTAGCTCAATTTTTTCCCTGCTCCCAACAGAAAGGCTCACAATTATGCTGTATTGTTCATAATTAAAAAATAAAACCCAAACACAAATAAACAATATAGCAATCTGTGGGGGATTAGGAAGGGTCCTACTGAACAGCTCTTTGTTCATTTACTCCTACTGAGGGCTTCACAGGACACAACGGTTTCTCTAGCTAGCTCTTCCATGATTTATCATCCATGTAGCATCCATATCTGGGTAAACCCAGCCAAACAATCCCCCTCCCATGTTTCTACACAAGCTACTGAACACAAACTGCAGCTACAAAGTTTATGTGAATTTTCACTTTTATACCATCCACATGGTCTTCCTTGAACATTTATTCAGCTCCCTCAGACATCATCCAGTGATAGAATCATGGAATCATAGAATAGTTAAAATGGGAAAGGACTTCAAGATTATCCAGTTCCAAGCCCCCCTGACACAGGCAAGGACACCTCACACTAAACCATGTCACTCAAGGCTCTGCCCAAAGTGGCCTTGAACACTGCCAGGGATGGAGCATTCACAGCTTCCTTGGGCAACCCATTCCAGTGCCTCACCACCCTAACAGGAAAGAATTTCTTCCTTAGATCCAATCTAAACTTCCCCTGTTTAAGTCTGAACCTGATCTCCAGGCCGTATGTTTATCTTTGCCACATTTTTTCCCCCACATCCATGTCTGACCAAACACATAGGGGAAGGACAAGCCAGGTTCATTGCCAAACTTTCCCAAACATTATCAAAAGCTCCCTTCAACCTGCTCATACCTAATCTTCCCCTGTCTCCACCAACGCTGTTTCAGCAGCTTAAGCAAGTTATCAGAGCTTCTTGCCTCTAACGCCCACATCTTCTGTGTTACAAGAAAATAAGCAAGTCCTTTAGCTTTATTTTAAGCTATGTATTTTATGAGTGTGCTCCTTTCACACAGAGGAGGAGTGATTGTAGCCTACTTGAAAGGGACTGGGAGTGAAGCAAGCACACAGTGGGATGAAGGCAATAGGAATTATATTTAACATGTTTAGAATGCACACTGCTTTATACCAGTAAAGCTTTAGCTTACATTTTTTTTAATGAGTGTATTTTTGTGTTATTAGTTTTCAAACAGTTTATATACTGCTGGGGACACAAATCTATCACGTAGGTAAGAAAAAATAGTATCTAGTCTTTCCCTTAGCAACCAGGAGGATGGAATGAGAGGTCCCTCACACAGCTGAGGATGAGGACTAGCCTGAAGGAAACAATTTGTTTGATAGATGCTACAACATCACATACACAAACCCCTGACAGACCACCTTTGCCATAGGCTGAAAGCGAAGCGGGTAGAAGCATTCATTTCTGCTGTTGAGATGAGACCATATACAAAGGATTTAGCCTCTAGGAATTGCGCAAGAGCAGCACAGGCCATTTACCTGGGAGACAAAAACAACAATTCCTGTTCTAAGGATTATCCTATAAAAGATTTAGATGAAAACACTGGGTAGAATGTGATGACAGAGCTTCCTTTTGGTGTGTGAAGCAAAAATAGGGGAAAAAAAATTAGAAGCTATAGCTACACAGAGAAGCTTTTTGGAGAGTAAGTCTATGAGAAGAGCCTAAAAATCTGAACAGACTAAATGGGAGAGGAGAGTAAGTGAGAGGAAGAGACAGCAGGACAAAGGAAAGGGACCTGTTATTGGAAACCAGTAAGGCCCAAGTGCCTTTGGGCCAGAGGAAGCCATAAACCACAGATGTGGAAAGAGCTCCTGCTTGGTCAGAAAAATGCCAAGTATTAGAACGGCTACAATTATGTCTCAGAAAAATTCATCTTTAGAGAAGGGTATAAAACTGTAACCAGGAATTAAGCTCAAATCTGGACAAATGATGAAGAGAAATGTATGGAAAAATACAATAGGAACTAACCTATTTCTTTTTCATTTTGTACAGCAGAGCTCCTCAAATTCAAGAGGGTTATCATCATGGTTTTACAGAACAGCTCAAGATGCAGAAAAAAGGCACCACCAACAGCTAGGAGGATTCTAATAACAGATGCAAGCTATAGCAACTTTAGATGATATTTAGAAATAGAAATATTTAATAACCAGTTTACTCCATCCAAATCTCAGTCCTTTTGCTCATAGAATCATAGACTAGTTAGGGTTGGAAAGGACCTTAAGATCATCTAGTTCCAACCCCCCTGCCATAAGCAGGGACATCTCACACTAAACCATGTCACTCAAGGATTCGTCCAACCTGGCCTTTAACACTGCCAGGGATGGAGAATTCACAACCTCCTTGGGCAATCCATTCCAATGCCTCACCACCCTAACAGGAAAGAATTTCTTCCTTAGATCCAATCTAAAACTCTCCTCTTTCAGTTTGAACCCGTTACCCCTTGTCCTGTCACTACAGTCCCTAATGAAGAGCCCCNGTCCAACCTGGCCTTTAACACTGCCAGGGATGAAGAATTCACAACCTCCTTGGGCAATCCATTCCAATGCCTCACCACCCTAACAGGAAAGAATTTCTTCCTTAGATCCAATCTAAAACTCTCCTCTTTCAGTTTGAACCCGTTACCCCTTGTCCTGTCACTACAGTCCCTAATGAAGAGCCCCTCCCCAGCATCCCTATAGGCCCCCTTCAGATACTGGAAGGCTGCTATGAGGTCTCCATGCAGCCTTCTCTTCCCCAGGCTGAACAGCCCCAACTCTCTCAGCCTGTCTTCATACAGGAGATGCTCCAGTCCCCTGATCATCTTCGTGGCCTTGTTCCAACAGCTCTATGTCCTTTTCATGTTGAGCACACCAGAACTGCACACAATGCTCCAGGTGAGGTCTCATGAGAGCAGAGTAGAGGGGCAGGATCACCTCCTTCGACCTGCTGGTCATGCTCCTTTTGATGCAGCCCAGGATACAGTTCCTTTCTGGGCTGCAAGTGCACACTGAAGCTGGCTCATGTTTATGTTCTCATTGACCACCAAGTCCTCCGCAGGGCTGTTCTCAATCTCCTCACACTGCTGCTTCTTTGGCTTAAGCAGACTGCCACCTACTGAGTCACTGTCCCCTTTCTATGCTGTTAAGAAATGGATTAACATTACCTTCAAATAATGAGGATTTTGATAACAGCTTTTATTTCTTGTTATTTATAAACACACAAAAAGGTATGTACATTTCTAAGGATTAAAATGCTGAACATAATTTTTCTTTTCTGCACAAGCTGGTTTGCTATTGAACTGGAAATAAGTGCTAGTAAGTCATTCAAAACTATACAGTTCCCCAGCTGTTACAAGAGCATGTTAGAAAATGGCACAGAGAAAGCCAGCAAATGTATAATCCTGTACCTGAAATAAGCTGAATACCCAAAATCTCCCCAGTTATACTTAAAAATTCAGGTAGCACAGGCAGCATGAAAACCAGAGAATTCTACCTTAGCAAACCCTACCCCCATGCCACTGAGGCAATGAAAACAACTGGCCAACTGGCCCAGATGATGCTGTCTGCAACAAACGGCTGCTATTCAGCAGCACTCACAGAACAGTGTTTATAGCCACTTGAGATACTTCAGCTCTCATTTTGAATTAGAACAAAATAGATGAGTCAGATCTGAAACACAGCTAAGAAATCAACGATGACTGCTTGTATTCATCCTAAAATATGGCACTGATGGAGGTATGGAAACAGCCATGTAGCCAGTTAGTACTTAGTGCTTTTACTAGAAAAATATATTTATAGTTACTGCATACTGTGATAGTTTTGACAGGTTTTATCAAGATATGGTCCTGGGGTCTAAATGACATTTCTGATCAGACTCCAAAACGCAGGTTATCATACATGCATGCCTTGTCCCAGCCCTAAAAGAGGAGACAATATGAGTAAGTATCTGCACTCATGCTCTGATTGCCAGGGTTTTCCTGCAGTTCTGTTCCACAGTGTTGTTGATTACTTGCTTCCAGTTTCAAGCACTTCCAAGATGTGATCTTATCTAGGACATTTCATAGTGGCAGATTATTTTTATTAAGGAGTGTGAGCAAAACAAAGAACAGACTCATAGATCTGCATTAATCTATAATCTAAACCCATATTTCCATGTATACTAACCAGAAAAGTATTCAAAAATGTTTAGATAATATTATTAGAGCTCAAGATAAACTACACTTCCTAGAAAGTGCAGCCTCTGAAATAACACAATACAGCAAAATGCTTCCTTTCCGCCTCTCTCCGAATGCCCTAAAACATCCTTTATGAACTTTTCATATTCAGGCAGAAATAACAGTGGACTGAAAAGCAGCTGAACACAGATTGAACACTATAGATGATTTTCCCCTTAAATTCTGTACCCAAAGAATGCCATCTAGTGACCATCCACTGAAAACAAGAATTGGCATCAATAATGTAACAGCTTGCTTCAGCTGTGAACATATTGCTTAGTAACTATGATGTGCACGTTCAATTCATCGCTTTTGTGCATGTATGTTTCTGGATGAGAACCAGAAAGGATGACTCCTTATCCACACTATTTTATTCAAGGACATGAGACATCCTTTGGCAAATTTGTCACTTTCTCTGTGCTCCAGTTACTCCATCCAGGAGGTGGCTTCTGTCTTACAGAACATATTTAGCATAATTGTTTCTACATGCATCTATAAACTGCTAAACACTGAAGTATTTATGGTTTTCCAGCATTTTCTAGACAAGAAAGATCCCATCTTCTCTTGCTACCCTGCTTCTCTTTATTTCCTTAAGAAGAAACATTGAGGTGACTTCCATCAGCTCAAAAAATCATAGTTAAAAAAGAATATAGAACTTTGAGTTGTTTTGTGTTGTGACAGTATATCTCAGAAAGCACATTTTACCATAAAAGACCAATGATACGATGTCTTACCTGTAGAGAAACATGTAACACAGTTGAACACAAACCACATTTTACACTAATCCTAAAGGCAAGACTTCTCAACAAGCCCTTACACCATGTAGTGAGTACCGTAAATATTAAAGAAGACTTAGTCTCACACACTAAGCTGAAACAAACACATTAGCAACCCAGTCACTTACTGCCTGATAAGGGCATATTTTGTGACATGTTACTGAAGACTGTGATATTGCAATGGTTTGACACTTCTCTCACTGATCTTTACTCCCCTCCGGTATGTCCTGCTGCATGGCCAATGCTCAGAAAAATGCAGTGAAGTGTGATATACAAAATCATGCATTGTGCTGATAAATACTGTAAGTGAGGCACTGGCACAGGTTGCCCAGAGAAGCTGTGGCTGCCCCATCCCTGGCAGTGCTCAAGGCAATGTTGGATGGGGCTTGGAGCAACCTGCTCTAGTGGAATGTGTCCCTGCCTGTGTCAGGGGCTTGGAACTGGATGAGCTTTAAGGTTTTTCCAACACAAATCAATCTGTGATTCATTATTCCTATTTAAAAAATATTCCTAGTCTTTTGCCGTTGCTTTTCTACTGACATTGGATAACAGATTTCACTTTTGATTAACAGGCTAATTCTTACAATGCTCTCTTCAAGTTAATTTTGCCTTTACTTGAAAACAATCAATCTTTGTACGGCAGCTAACATGAGCAGAGAAGAGCAATGTCTGCCTTTACCTTCAGTAGCACTCAGAACGCAGTCTGGGTTAGAATGATGCTAATCACAGCCTTTGTAAGCAATAAATGTAGAATTAAATCATATTCAGTTATTGCAGGAAAACCTAACCTCAATAGGGATATCTGCTTAGAAAACCTAAGGTCGTGTCCTACATATAGTTCGACAGCGAAGACAAACTGTCTGAAAGCCCTCACCTGAAACAAAAGGCTTTTGCACAATATCAATTAGAAAACTGTATGGTATGCCAATTTATAATTAATAATTACTACTAAAAGCTCTGCATTACAGTTAGATAGATCCACTAGAACACGCACAGACAAAACTACAATATCATTCACAGAAATTCATAATACTGTGGTTTGTGGTTTTGTAACTGGGCAGGTGAATCAATACAGCAAACTGAACACAAGAGCTGCACCACTCTCTGGCTAACAGTTGTAAGGGTTGATACAAGAGATCTCAGAGAAAGCAGGACCTTCTCATGCCATCGTTCTAGAATAATGCAGCACAATGGTGACCTTATCCGAAGCCCAAAGGGAATTTAAACAAGGGACACAGAAGGGATGTACAAACACAGCATCCAGAAGTTAAACTAGAGAATGAAATTCAAGCTCTGATTGTATCTTTTTAAAATTCTGCTACGGTAGGCAAGAGTAATTGATTTTCCATAAGGAAAAGATGCAATCAGCAGGTTAAAAATGTAGGAAGGCTTTTGAATACTGATATTCCAGATAAAGTCAGACTTATTGAGAAGTAAGTTCCTAAACAGATGCTTGAGATTTTAATATACTAACAAAGTCAGGTGACTTGTACAATATAAGATTTGAACTTCGAGAAGCCTTGGCTTAAATGTTCATCAAATGCATATAATAACAATAGAAAATATGTTCTTGTTTCTGAAATGCGGAAAACCTCATGGAGGAGATATGTTAATGAGCACTACCTCATATATTCTGTATGTTCAATAGAATGGTCTGTAGTAGTTCTTTCTTTTTGTACTCTAGAATAGCTCACTAAGAAAATTAGGGGGAAAACCTCCAACAATTTATCCACATTCAGCCTTGATTAATAACAAGGAAGAGAAAAATCAATACAAATCAGCAGTGCATTCATATGCACATAAATGTATGTTTGACCATGTAAGCAAATGAGGACTGCAAAGCCATTGGTAAAACCTGACTTAGGGCATGAAAGGTAACTGGTTTAAATTCATAGGCACAGGCTTCATCAGAGAGGAAATCATGATGTTATCTTGTATAGGTTTGGGGAAAAAAAGTTTAAAATGCAGCTTTGTAAGCTAAAGCCTTTCCTTAAAAAAACCCAACCAACTTCAGCAAATGTATGCTTTTAAAATCACAGCTTTAAAAATACCTTTTATTAACAATAATGTAATTTTTTCAATGTCCTAATGACTACCATCAGTCATATTTCAAGCAAAATGCTGTTCAGCTCAGGAAATCATTGGTGTCTCACATCTGTGAACAGGATTAATGTTAATTCATAACAATGCATACACGGTTATGAAAACATTAAAGCTACTCTCATGTTTCAGAGGGTGGGGTGAACTGGATTTCTTAATTTCATGGTTAAGTGACATATTTACAGCCTTTACCTTAAAGCTTGACTATAAGCGACTCTGGAAAATCAATATAATCTAAAGGCATAAAGTTAAAATGGATTAAAATGATTTTAAATCAGAAGGACAGGGGTTTATGGCAATTTAAATTCCCACCTGCAGTTCAGACTACTTTTCATGATGCCCACAACCTTTCTGTGACTCAAATATTGTTATCCTAGTACATGCCCCCTAATATGATCCCAAATCAGGGTTGATGACAGAGCTTATGTCCCATGCTGTGGTTTTGGACATGCCAGGCTGAAAATGAAGTATTACTTAGACAAGAACCTCTTTAAGCTTATTTATTTTCATGTAAATTATTATCTGCTTAACAGGATATTGTGCTTAGTGGCTTTCTTTGTGCTTTGAAATGGTACCTGAAAGTCAACCCATAAACCTGCCACTTAGTGACAAATTGCATCATCCAGAGTCTGCATCACAAAAGGTTTTTCCAGGGTTAATCTGAAAGTTCCAGTTTAAAAGTAAAACAACCACTGCCCTCCCAAATGCTTCCCAGAACAAGATTCCAGCAATCAATGATAAATGGGATTTAATCCTACCCATTTCAGTATCCAAGTAATCTGTATGAGCTATCAAAATGAGGATTAAGGGAAAAACTTTGTCAGGGCAAATCTTACTAGAAAGCTCAGATCCTCAGGTACCTGTGATACTGCTAGCAATTATTTTGTTTCTATTCTACCATAACCTTGGCCAAAGAATGGATGACAATAACCTATTGCATATAGGAGGCTGAGACACTATACTCATCGGTGACTTTTAAACTGGAGTTCAAATAGACTGCCTTAAGTAAGGGAAATACATTGCACTGAATTAAATTAAAGCATATAGTGGTAGCACAGAAAAGGTAATATATGTAGATATATATATAAAATATATATAGACATAAATATATATAAATATATGTGTGTATATATATATACACACACTGTCCTTGTCTGCAGTTCTGGTGTCCTCAGCATAAAAAGGACATGGAACTGTTGGAACAAGTCCAGAGGAGGCCATGAGGATGATCAGGGGACTGGAGCACCTCCCATACGAAGACAGGCTGAGAGAGTTGGGGCTGTTCAGCCTGGGGAAGAGAAGGCTGCATGGAGACCTCATAGCAGCCTTCCAGTATCTGAAGGGGGCCTATAGGGATGCTGGGGAGGGGCTGTCATTAGGGACTGTAGTGACAGGACAAGGGGTAACAGGTTAAAACTTAAGCAGGGGAAGTTTAGATTGGATCTAAGAAATACTTTACTGTAAGGGTGAGGCACTGGAATGGGTTGCCCAGGGAGGTTGTGAATGCTCCATCCCTGGCAGTGTTCAAGGCCAGGTTGGACAGAGCCTTGGGTGACATGGTTTAGTGTGAGGTGTCCCTGCTTATGGCAGGGGGGTTGGAACTAGATGATCTTAAGGCCCTTTCCAACCCTAACTATTCTATGATTCTATATAATCTGTATGTGTCTTTCCTCAAAACTTACTATTGGCACAGTTGCTGTGATTATGAGAAGCAGTTTGCTGAGCTCAGGGTTAATCTCGCAGCACATTTAATACATCTTGTGCACTGAGCAAGGCTGCAGTAAATGTGTGAATGGAACAAGCAGTGCTGGCAGACCAGTCCAGTCCCCCGGACCTCCCAGTCCCCCAGAACTGTGCTAAGTAACAGGAAAGACTCGAATTACCGGAAATCAGCTTTTTGTGCATGGCTCCCTTGTTCCCCTTGCATATTCTTACCTTGAACACAGAGAACTGACAAGAATTTTGGTGAATGGAAGTTTCCTCTGCATTTCTCCCTCCTGTTTTCAAACTAGGATGGTGACATCACAACAGTCTCTTATCAGCTCATTTGCCAGTGCTTGAGGAACACCCATTGGGGCACCTGTTAGCTCATACTTCACATGAGTTTACAGCATGCACACTCTCAAGCTGACACTGTTTGCCCCTCTGTGTGTCCCGTTATTTAATTCTTCAACATACTCTGCTTCCTTGCATGGTTCAGAAGAATATTCTGTTTGCTCACCCTTATTATTGCTTCAGTAGATCACTTCCACAGTCATTACCTTTGGAGGCAGAGCCTTGCTGTGGAGCTGTGGGTGCAGCGTTTGGCTGTGGACAGACATCCTTCTCCCCAGAGTTAACAACAACACACCCAGTTAACCCAGTTACCCCAATGACTGCTGCCCTGCCATTGGTGTCCCTACCTCCTCACCTCCCATACAGGTACATTTCTTCCCTAACTTCCTCACTTCCCTCCCATACAGGCCCTGAAAGCCTCCTTTCCTTCAGATGAGGGCTGTGGAGCCTCTGTGCCAGTTGCACCCCTCACAGTTCCCGCCCTTGCTGTGCTGCTGCTCCAGGCTCCGGGTGACAGGCTTCACCTCTGCTTATCCTAGCGCCCTCATCCCTTCTTCTCAGGGCAGCAGCAATCCTCAGCCCACATGTTCCTCAAGCCATTTTGTCCAACATTCCTCCAGCACACTGCCTGGGAAAAGGGAGGCCAGAGCAGCAGCCTGAGATCCTGTCACGCATCCCCTCCTGCTCCCTGAGATGCCATCAGCACAGGCCCTCACACCATGCCAAGGGATCCATCAACCCTTTATCACCCTTCAGCTTTCCAGTTTATTTACCAATGAATAGAGCCCATACCCAAAAGTGAAGATAGGGTAAAATTCTTCCTCAGGAAAAACATGGATTGCTTTGTCACATTAGTATAACCTACAGGAGATTACCAATAAAAGATGCTCAAAGGCCTACAATTTCCATGTAAATGGAACTTTTTGCCCTTTTTAAACAAAATTTTTGAGCCCAAATGCAATTAAGAGATCATAATTTTTTAAAAAAGTAAAAATCCACACACCACACCTTCCAGAGATGTGAATATTCCCTATGCAAAAACCAGAAATGGCAGCAGATGAAGAGAAACTACACTTCTCCATACACAGCTCTTATGTACTCACAAAGCTTCAACAACACAACCAGAAAAGACAGATTACAAACACCAGGGCTTAGAAAGAAAAGATTCCAGGAATCAGAGTAAAAATATAAGGAAATATGTCTACATGTACCTTTACAATTACATAGTATTTGCCAGGATAGAATCCTAGAATCATAGAAGAGTTTGGGTTGGAAAGGACCTTATCATCCAGTTCCAACCCCCGTGCCATAAGCAGGGACACCTTACACTAAACCATGCCACCCAAGGCTCTGTCCAACCTGGCCAGTGATGGAACATTCACAACTTCCTTGGGCAACCCATTCCAGTGCCTCTCCACCCTCACAGTAAAGAACTTCTTCCTTATATTCAATCTAAACTTCCCCTGTTTAAGATTGAACCCATTACCCCTTGTCCTGTCACTACAGTCCCTAATGAAGAGTCCCTCCCCAGCATCCTTATAGGCCCCATTCAGATACATACCAGATGCTTTCTGTCTCTCATAAAGAATGTGACAACTTGAAGTTTACTCATGTTAGAGTTGTACTGAAAAAAACTGGGAGATTCCCAAAAGTATTTTTACTTAATGACACTAACTAGGCTTTTCAAAATTGATTTTATATAGTACAACCTAAGCATTTGGATACTGTTTCAAAGGAAAAATCTTAATCAGTTTTAATTCTAAGTGCATCTTGATGGAAACTTTTACACACTGCTTTATTTGTTGTTCAGTCTAGGACAAGGATAATCAATTCTTTACTGATTCTTTACTTCTAAAAGATTCAGTAATACATCAGACCAAAGCAGCAGGAATATTGTCACACTGAAGTCACTAGTTAATAAGGGATTTTCCAACTTTTCCTTTTATATTAATTTTTATAAGTCTTTTGATTTTCACATAGTACCCCTTGAAGTAGCTACTCAGATGTGATAAAATGGCTTCGGCAACCATAAACCTGAGTCCTGTTATGATTTCAGAATGCAGCTATGCAAGAATTCAAGACCACTGCAAATGCCCATTCCCCAACCAAGTGGGACCAGAAACTAAATTAAACTCATACTGCAAAGCAGTAGTTTATGAAATGTTAGTGATATGCATGAGGCGTACCCATACTAGGCCTCCCTTTCACAGAAAACAGTAAAACTCAGTGCTGTTCATAAAAAAAATCCCATATCAGATGAATTTCTTACCTAATTGATTGAAACAGCTTTGCAAGAAGTTTCTTAAATGTGTGGCTGATGCTTTAAAACCCATTAATTTCAGTACTTCCAATTAACTTTCAAAGTGATGCATGACTTGCAACATGCTACAAGGTAAGATTAAGACTTCAAGAAATTCTGAAGTCTTCTTTTTGAAGAAGAATAGTTATAATATATTTCAAATCTTCCAACTCTATCTACATAGTGAAATCTTACTGATTCCCAAAGCCCAGCAGCTATGGTGTAACTCATATAAAGTCACTATAGTTCACCTTTACGTTTATGCATCTTGTATTCTCTGAACTAAGACACTGATGCAAATTAATACTTAAAACTATCTTGTTAAAGCTTCTAATTAAATAATCAGTATTACCCATACTTGTTAGACAGCTAATGAAATTTGTGCTAATAAGGTATGTGCTAATAACTCCTGGTTAATGAGGATAAGAAATTCAGTAACATTAGACAGTTCTCTTCCCATACAAAGCATGACTAAGCACAAAACTCTGTTTCAAGATTACTTAAACTTTAGACACCCCAGTCATTATTTTAGTAATAATTTCCATAGAGTTTTACACACAAACTAACATAAAACCAATAAATTTCACAGGTTAGTGCCACTACTAAGCATACAGTTAAATACACACCGAGAACCGAAGGGAAGCTGGAGGTAGTAGCTAGTGCACCGAAACATGCAGAACTAACAGCACTTGCAACCATGTCAGCTATTTTGCTTCCCAGGTGTATGTTGTTCTCTACTTATCACTCTTACAAACACTTCCCACCCCAAGCTACTTAGAGTCATTAAACTCTTGTGTCAAGGTCTGGGACTGTGTCTACATGTGCGACTAAGCATCTGTACTTTTCAACGCTACTGCAATATGTTTTGGGGGAGTGCAGACCTGAGGACATCCATTCCTAAGAATATCTTCTGTACTGCAGCATAGAAGGCTGAGAGACGATGCAGAGAGACAATGAGCACTAGGCTGTTCAGCAGGAATAGCATTTTCCCCACTCTGTTAGACTACCCCACAGGCATAAATCAGAAAAGACAAGAAGGGGGATTACCTCCTTCTTAATTGCAGAGAAGAATGATTCCAGCAATCATTTCCACCCTCCTGTTTTTCTACAAATTCTACCACTGTCCCCATTAAACCAGATGCTTGCAAAAAAATAAACTACTTCTTTCATGTGTCCATCTGCTGCCCAGAAAACAGGGAATACCTCACCACATCAGCAGCATACACCACGAAAATCACACTCATTTATGATGAAAGAGTTAAACCCTTAGAATTTGTTTCCTAGAAATGAAGCAAAAATGACAGACCAAACAAAGGTTCAACTGATGTAACTGTCTTCCTAAAGTAATCAGCAATTAGGAACTTCGGTTCCCTTCAATTGCCTTGCAGTGCACCCTTCAAGCACAGCATGCCCTGTCAAACCTCCTCCCAGTAACTTAGCTTTGGGTACTGCTGCGTTTTTCACTTTATTTCTTTATTTGAGTACGCAAATAGAAAAAAAAGGAGAAAGAATAAATCATTTTGTGTTCTTTTTCCTATAATAATTATGTCTAGATGCTTGTTGGTTAATTTCCACAGCTTTATACAGCTGAACAGAAGTTTCCGAAGACGCAGAGTTTGAAGTGCTCAAAATGAAACTAGATATTAAGCTGTTATCATCAAAGCACCACAGCAACACCACAAGTCCCTTTACTAGCCAAAGGAGCTCCTTATCTTGAGACTCACTGTTTCACTTTTTAGCCAGATTCTCCTTCTGTCTGTGAGCATTACTTTATCAGCAGCCAACCGCCTACATTGAGGATCGTAAAAGCCAGTGAACAGAAAAATCGGAAGGATTACATTTCTATCCCAATGTTGCCTTTTAGCTCTCCTCTGATTTTACCTAAGCTTTAATTCCTGCAGCACCAACCAGTGCACTTATCTGCAATTTGCCCTTCTGTTTCCTGGGGCAAGCACTTGGCAAAAAAATCATCATTCTTTCTATTATGTTTTAAACATCCTCTGGTTCTTAAAAATAAGTAACTCCTGACATTGTTCCTTCTTACAGTTTTCTGTTTGTTGCTTGTGACTCTATCCTGTCTTTGGATGATAAAATCTTAGCAAGGTGTGTGATTTTTGTAGAAGTCCCTTAGATAGATCCTGCGTACATATTCATTTTCTCTTCAGCAGTGGCCCACTAAGCCCTCAAAGTTTTATATGAGACCAAACCAAAGGATAGATTTTATCCTGGCAAATGAAAGCAGAATTATAATCTCTAGGGTTTTATAGTCAGGAATACAACTGTTTCATTTCTAAGTGCTAACTAACAAATGCTAATATGACATAATATAAAAACCATAGCTGCTATTAAAAAAGGGGTTTTGTATTTTTTTTTTTTTTTTTTTTGTTTAAAAATATTTTTTTTTGGTGTTTTTTT
>NDXB01009213.1:16266-80396 GCA_002631895.1 Agapornis roseicollis
TATTTTTTTTTTTTTTTTGTTAGTTTAGAAATATTTTATCCTGGAGTTTAATTCTTATGGGCAAATTGAAAATAGACATTAGGAAGAAGTTCTTCCCTGTGAGGGTGCTGAGGCGCTGGCACAGGGTGCCCAGAGAAGCTGTGGCTGCCCCATCCCTGGCAGTGTTCAAGGCCAGGCTGGACACAGGGGCTTGGAGCAAGCTGCTCTAGTGGAAGGTATCCCTGCCCATGGCAGGGGATTTGAATTGGGTGAGCTTTAAGGTCCCTCAACCCAAACCATTCTGTGCTTCTGTGAAACAATCATAGAATCATAGAATAGTTAGGGTTGGAAAGGACCTTAAGATCATCTACTTCCAACCCCCCTTCCATTAAACCATGTCACCCAAGGAAGATTCCCATTCTTCCTCCCACTTCCTCCTTTTAATTTATTAAATGTGACTAGCAAAGGATTGGCTTGCATTCCTGCAGTTATGGGTGAGCTAAATGTTGGAATCACACAGACATACTACAAAGGTAGAAAGGTACCTGTAGGTGATGAGCTCAGGTGGGAAAGTTAGTACCACAGAAATTTATACAGCTAGGGGGTACCAGTCTTTCCCCACTGCAGCTTTGTTGTCTATGTTCAGTGAGGTAAACTCTACTCATTCTACAAAAGCATCATAGAAAGGATTAAATGTTTTTAAGTGCTTTATAATTGCCACAGCTTATTACTGCAAAGCAGAAAGTGCCTGCTAGCTTTGCTCCTCAATAACTGCTATGTTACTGAGCAGCTGACTCAGGCTGTAGCTCAATGCAGTATCAATGCATTTCCATTAATCACTAATCAGCTTTCCACAGGAGTCTCCTTACAGAACAGCCTTAAAAACTAGTAACTGTTTTTTAAAGCACTATGTCTTTCCCTTTAAAAGCACTAGGAGCACCCACACGAAGCTTTGTGCCAGTAAAACTGGGAGCCGAAACACGGAGAGGAAAAAAGTTGGAATTGACTAAGAAAACACCATTGCACAAAATTTGCACCCAAAAAGGCTGTAATTTGCAACGTTGTACAAGACGGAGATACTACTCTAAACACTTCAGTTCACTTAGCAACTGATGTCTCTGTCTCTCACTTAGCCACATAAAAGCACCTGTAAGCATGTTTGCATTAATTCAACTTAATTTGAAACTACAAAAATGTTGGGTTATTCTTGTGCTTAGGTACTTTCCATCTGACACCTTCCAAACTGCAGATGTGCTACAAGCACCCAACCCTTTCCTTTCCCTCCTGCAAATATACTTTGGCAAAGACACACTCATGGCACAGATCATTTTTCAATGTATCTTCCTCTTTTTCACTGCCAAGATTTTCTTTAAACCCTGACTTTTACCAGTGTTGCAGGTATCTGACCAGATTGATTTCACCAATTCATTTTGATTTTGCTCATGCATAACTCCCATAGCATCTATGAACACTTCCAGCACACACTGGAACACTAGTACTCTCACTGTTTCATTATAATGTGGTTGCAAAGACTTCTACGCATTACCTAACCAGTTTTCCATGTCCTGCAGGGGATTACTGCACACAAACATGTTTGATAAAGTAGAAATACAGTTCTTAACTCTTATAATCCAACATTTTAACTGCTCAGCCAAAAGGTAGCATTACAGCTTCTAGAGGTTTCCCTTACTCCTGTTAACCTTTACTTCACATACTGTCATTTTTTTAATGTAAAGAACTGTTAGATAAATGAGTCAAGGCTACATTGTACTTAACTTCCGTAAGCTACCAGTATGCTGTACAGGGAATTTTCACTGTAATTCCTTTTATTATTTCCAGAACAGCAACCAAAATATGTAACTATATTACATGTCTCTGGATAACATTAAAGTAGTGCTTGATATGTGACTAACCTAGCTATAAGCACAAAGTACAGCTTCCTGTGATTTTTGTGCAATTATAGTTGAATTTTTTCAAGAAAAGCCCCAAAACAATACAGTGAAGTCCTTTTCTCTTCTAAATCATCCATGAAATTATCCTGACTTCTGCAGCATGTTTTGTATTCATGAGTTGTAGCCTGAATTGAGGGGGAAGAAAGTCACTGGGCATCTTTCTATTCAAAGCAGAAAGCAGAACCAGATTTCCTACCTCAGTCTCAAACACAAACACGCTTTTATAAGTAATGTAGCCAAGTTCCAATACCATTTAAAATTCAATATATTTTGTGAGTTCAGAAGTAGAAACATTTACTCCAGTTTGTCTGTTTTACCTGAAGACAAATAACCTATTCCTGACATGAAAAATAAGCCTATCACTATAGATGTGATGTTCTACCACTTAGCTAAATAAACATACTCTGGATATTGCAAAGTTGGTGAGCACAGCCCTGGCACAGCGAGTTTCAAAGTTACTGGAGGCATAACATTTAAACCCACTGCTCAGAAGATCTGCTGCAACCATGCTGACCAGTCCCATCTGATTGTGCCTCCTTTCCCTCCCCCCCGGGGACTGGGGCAGGAGGCACAAAACAGACAGTGACAGTTAGCCAAGAACAATACATCTGGAGATAGAAAGCAACAGAATTTGACAGAGAAAAGAGTGTGTGAGGCCTCTAACAGAAACACAGCTCCTTGTGACCTTGCTGAAGGCCACCTGAGATGTTGGTCAGGTCTGGGGCTTCCTACCTTGAGCTTATTGAGCCAAGATGAAATGTTGGAGAAAAAATGATGTGCATTTGAGGAAATTACACTTTAAACCCTTTACCTCACTAGTCTGGGTTAACAGTTCAGAAAGCGAGGTGAGGCTCCAGAGCTTCCCTTTCATACTGATCCAATACCAAAATCAACAGAGCTCTCCAGCAAGGGAAGTATTCCACTTACATGGCTCATGCTGCAATCAGCAAGTGGTATATAATGTAATAACTGATTGGGGTTTTTAATGAATCAAAATAACATCCTTGTTTTTATGTTGCTTTTATTATGACCAGTTACTATCATCAAGCAGTGTATTATCAAGTCATTTTCTCAACATCAGGCCTTGGCTCATCTTTTAGGAAGCTGGAAAAAAAACATTTCCATTCTCTTTTGTTGCAGGCAGGTATGGAAGCAAAAAAGCAATGACCTAATTTACGACCAGAATATGGGTTATTTAACAGCTGCTGCTACTTAGGTATCATTTTCCTGATCACCTTCAGCGCTGCCATTACTGTAAGTAGATATCCTATCATCTTCCTTAAATTAATACGAGTTTTATCTCAAATAACTGGGGAGTGTTTCAAAGGGGTTTCAAGCTCTGTTGTCGAGCCTTTTTATCTGAACCATTAAAAATAAGACGGGGGGGAAAAAAAACCCAAATGTGTCATTTGGGAGATTAGAGAAGGAAAAGATGACTTATCAATGCTTTCGGCATATGCATAGAGCGGAGACCTGCCTCGCTTTGTGTCAGGTAGTTTAAGTAAATGGCTTTAAAAAGTGTTAGGTCATGCTAAATGAGACGAGTTCAATGAAATATGGCACTTTCTTTAATGCTGATAGATAGCCAGGATGATTTTAACAGGACTTATATTCTGGTACAAATACTATTTGCCCAGGTGCATCAGTGAATCCTGACTAAAGAAAATGCTAGGAAAAAATGGATGTAAAATAAAAATAACAGCTAAAAGCTATTGCTGCTATAATTTTATATATTTATAACAAGAGTAAACATCAAGCACATTCTATCATAGGATCATAAGATATTAAGTAGCATCTCTAATAAATACAAGGGAGAAGATGTTACTATCAAAATACATATTCTTTATGAAATTTGAAACGCTCCAAAAATCCAGAAGGTGAAAGCAAAGGGTTTTTGACTATTAATAATTACTGAGATACGTCAAATTGGTTAAAACTCCAATAATTTGACCCTAGACTTTGATGGTTTAAAAGAAACCCTCATTACATGTGGAGCTTCACATGACAACTAGGAATTCATTATTATTTCTAGACTGCTAGCACACGCAGAACAGCGCTGCTCAAATTCTGCCACAGGCTGAGTTGTTCTGTCTTAAACCAATAATTGGGCTTAAATCCCTCAGGAGGCTGTATCACTTTGTAACTCATTCACTTTATACCTCTTTCTTTTTGGCACTTCTAAAGCAATTTGTAACATTAGACATTTTTGGTATATGCTCGTAGGTATATATGCTCGTAGGCTTCAACTGGCTTGGACTGTGATTTTGGAAGGGAAAGATGAACACGTTGCTGGAAGTAAAAGACATTATAACGGTCACTCCTTGAGACACTCCTTAGAGTCTGCACTTTTTTATGCTCTATGATTTGATAGACATATTTCTGAGGAAAAAATGCAGAACAAATCAGAAAAGGAAAAGCTCCACACTTGCATGTCTGATTTCACACATCGGCAATCCCAGATGCATTTCAAATGTTGAGTTGCCTAACACATAAGTTTACTTTTATGTTGCTGTGCAATTCATTTTTAGCTTATTTCAATGCTTTAGAGAATTGTGTTGGTCCTTTTCAACTGATTAGAGTTATTCCTAAGTGGCTCTTAGCAAGCATGAAAAACAGAGTGAAAGGGGTGAAATACACATCAGCCGAGGAGCCAAGACAGTAAAATATTATGAATTAAAAATTACTATTCAGAGATGAAGACGCAGACAGGCTTCCACTCTGTGCAAGCTCTACACCTAGGCTTGGATTTTCTTTCTCTTGAGTAATTTGTTAATATTTTTCTGGATAAATTTTGAAGTTACTATCATGGGATACTTTATTTTACTCTTCTTAGAATCTAAACTCATACCATTAGCAAAGGAAAACCACTATCACTTGAGAGAGAGAAGCTGATCAATTAAATGAGTTGGTAGATTCAGTCTTCCACAGTATTTCTTACAAATACTACTACTACAGTAAGAAACCTCCATTGCATCTTGGTCAGAAGACCAAAGCTGAAAGGCTACAAGGTCTTTCAAGGCACCTTTGGTCAGAGAGAATACACACATTACCGGGTTGTGTGTGAAGCAGATGACTCCATCCCATGGCCAGATTGCAGACAAAACCAGCTCCAAAGTTACCTCTGCTTCCAAATTACCATTATTATTGAGTGATAATTCATTTAGGAGTCTTTTCCCAAACTGCTGTTTATCATTTCTGAGAACACAAAGGCATTGCTCAGCAAAGCTGAAGTGCAGAAATTTGCTGAGGTTTATTCTTTAAATTGCCATTACTTGAGACAAAAAGTGGATTTGATTTACATCCTCAGCTACAGAGAGCTGTCAGAACTAGTTGAATATAAGTGCACTAAGCTTCTATGTCAGCTGGGTTTTGTGAACCGGCTTGCCAGCACCTCAGATCTCATTCTTTGCATTGACTTTCTTTCTCCAGTATAAAGTATTTTTCCTACTGACTGATGGAGGAGAATGCAAAACGTGCTACATAGCATATTCCTGATCCTTCTAAGCCATACAACAAAACACAGTATCTTTGTGAATGATCACTCTGCTGGGTTTTGTCACCTAGTCACGTTTTTTAACTACGAATTTGTATATGGGGCACATACTTTGTAGCAGAAAATCACTTCTGAAAGGATGAAACTTTTCAGAATCAGGTGTTGTTCACTGAGCAAAACATAGAAGTAAGGCAGAAAACAGTTCTTTCTAAGGTCATAATTTTGGGCAGTATCCTCCAAGGCAGGGGGATATACTGTCTGACCTGTCAGTTGGAGCTCTGGGTACTGGGGTTTGAGAGCTGGGCAGTGTTCCTCAAACAGGCATGGATAAACTTTCCTAACAAAAATGTGTCTCTCCCTTATATATTTAAATTGCTTCTGTACTTTCCCCCTTTTAGCCCGTCCAGCTGCAGCAATGTTCTGTCCTAAACTGCTGCTGTTCATGCCAAGCACTTTAAGTTGCACAGTAATTTTGTCACAGACACACAGGTACCCTCTATTCAAGGTGAAATCATGTGGAAGGAGCACTTATGAGGTGCTTATCTGGTCAGACAGCACCTCTTATGTGCAGACTCTTCTGTCTCATTGAAACCCTCTTCCTGCCAGTGGTTTTCAAAGTTATTTAGTTTATAGGGTTTTTCTAATAATCTCTACAATGTTTTTCCATTCCCATCAGCCAGGACTGATCCGAACAAAAGAAGAAGTTGTTTAAAAAGGATTTTTCTACTCTGGATCACTGCTAAAAGGTAATTAAGGGGAAAGGCTGGATGAAAAGATTTTTACTTTCTGTTTTCTTCTTCCAGTACTGACCTTTACACGAACAATTACGTGTGATTAGGGAGTGCTTTTACAGCTGATTATGTTCTGGCTATCTATTATGTCCGAATGGCAAATCTGGTAAAACAAGACTCCTGTCATTCTAGAAGGACCAGAGCTACAACTCACAAATTGGACTTTTACAAGAGCTCAGGAACTACTACGTGGATGAAAACTGAACAAAGCCTCATCAGAGACTTTAAACACATTTTAAACTATTCGTCTGTGTAAATGTGGCCCCTGACTGCCAAAACCAGGTGACTCTGACCTTACAGGAAGGAGAAGGGTGATGGTTGGACCCAAGTGCTCTATTGTAGCTGGCTGTGGGCCAGGTCTACTCCCATTGGGGTTTGGTCGTACACACAAGCTGTGCTCTGCTGGCACGTCAGGTTGAAGATGGGTACGTATTCTTCCCTTTTCTATTCAGGAAAGAAACCCGTATGTGTGAACACAAGCTCCGCCACATCCTCTGGGTTTGATGATTTGGAGCTGGAGACTTCCAGGCCTTTCTGGGATGCAATGGGGTGCACACACATACAGACTGAATTTCTGTGGAGTACAGCCAGTAATGACACTGCTTTGCAATATACCTACCATATCACTACCCTGAGATAGAATCATAGAATCAGACAGATCGGAAAAGACCTTTAAGATCATCAAGTCCAATCTTTACCCCAGGACCACCAAGTCAACCATTAAATCATGTCACTTAAGGGCTTTGTCTACACAGTTTGTAGGGATGGCGATTCCACCACTGCTTAAAAAGCTAAATAAAAAAGAATGCCAGAATTTCATTTTATAGCACCCATCTTCCCATGCAAGGTTAAACAGGACATGCTTGAAATTAAGTATAAGCTACGTAAAAGCAGAAGCCAGGGAAATACTGTGTTTTAGCACTCTGGGCAGCCTATGTATGTCCATACAGGACACAGTCAAGGCTGCAGCTTACGCTCTGGCATATAATGACCGAGTGCTAGTGGGTCCCTTCCACAACATCCTCTTATCCCAACTATTATTTTTCCAAACAGTACCCAGGTATATTTTGGTGGACAAAAAAATGTTGGTGACTCTCGCAAAAGGCAGCATGGAGAAAGCAACCTTGATGTGGCCAAGAAGGGGAAGAAACCTTTAGGATACAGTATGTGCCAAGCCCTATGTCCACAGAGGACAGAACAGCTACTTGTGCAGATGTTGGCTCCTCCATGCACAGCAAAGGCAACTTCCCTTTTTGAAAGAAGGCAGCTCAATTTTCTTGCAGGCTGGCTGACTGGATTGTTGTGCTAGTTATAAAAAGGCATGGTAGAAATGAGGCACAAATCTGGTTTTATTGACTTCGCAAGGTGTTAAAAACTAAGAACGTGGGAAAAAAGAACATTCTGTACCTCAGAAATAGCAGTCTGGGTAGCAAAGTTTGCATTTTATTAGCACAACTTTGACTTGTTTGGTGATTTCTGAAATCTAGAGGGAATGCTGGATACGAAATGCTGCAATTTTTGCTTATGACTTTTGTTTATGATTATATACACAGAAAGAAATGGGCAAGGGAATTAAACTATTGCTGGATAATCTGTCATGATGTTTTCAAGGTGCTGGAATCTCAAGAATAGGCTACTCCAAACGTTTAAGTACAGACGTTCAGAAAGGGTACCCCCAGTTTAGATGCTAGATAGCATCTGCTCAGAGCACCACGGACACTAGGGGTCAGCATGGGCGCATCTACATTAGCATTGGTAATGTAATGGCAAGTGCTGCCCCCTCTGCTGCAGCTCCCAGGACTGAACAGACCTGAATTTGGAAATTGGATTCTTGTATGGAAAAATGAGTTCTTGAACAACTGCAAATGGTGATTCAAGCCACGTGCCCCGATTAGATTTAGTTTGAAATAAACTCTCAGGACTCAAACAGCAACTACAACTATTAGTAAGGTGTACGTCAAGGCCACAGGACAGAAAAATGCACGGAGGATGCTACTGAATGAAAAGTCACCCCAAAGATGATGTTAAGGATAAGCATGGAACTCGGGGAAAGGTGCACTGAGGAGGCCAAGAGGTGCAAGACATCAAGAACTACTAAACAACATGCAGAATCTGCCTTCATTGCAGTATCATTTGTAAAATCTAAGAGTTTTTCAGGCACATGAGGGAGGAAGGAACAATAAATGGTGAAGACAGAGTGTAATTAAAAATAACTTCCAGCTTGAAAGCAAATATTGCACCTCAGTTACGGGCAATCAGATATTGTGAATTCTGAGGGACATGGAGTATAACATCACAAGTCTAATAGCATTTTTGTAGTAAATCTCTCAAATCAGAGTAAGACCCAATGATGGAAGAAAAGCAAATGGAAGTACCTAACTTAAGCAGAAGAACGAAAACTGTGTCTTCCATTGGTGGGGCAGCTGATCTTATGGGCAACAGATTCTTCTGTACTTCATTTCCCATTGGCAGGTATTAGGTAGGAATTGCTACTATTTTAAGAAGGAGAATGAATTTTCAGGGGAGAATAAGCAGGTCAAATGAAAAGCCTTGCTTCTTTTTATAGGCAGAAAAATTAAACAAAGCTATGTCATACACTGTGTTCTCAGTTGATGCAAACTACTGCTGCCAGAGATGCAAGACAACCCATGATTCTGTGCAGCACCAGCAGCACTTAGCTAATAAATCCTAGAAGATATCTATTAACCTAAGGTAATGCTTCACATCTGCATAGATTTCAGTTAACTTGGATTTTATATAAACCAAGCTTCTCCTGCACAGAACTTTCTTCTAACAGAACATTTTGGCAAAAAAGCATTGTATATTTAGGAATACAAAGAAATTTAAGTAATGAACTGGTTCATTACTAAATAACACAGGAAAAGTGTAAATGCAGAAAGAAGAAATATGTAACACTTGTATTCTGTGTTTGTACAGGGATAAAGCAAGATGTTGTATCAATCTCACTTGAAGAACACCTTCACTCTAAGTATAATGCTGGAGAATGCTAAAAACTGGCTCCTAAAGCTGCCCTATCATTAAAATGAGGTGGCAGAAGGTTTTGTGTCTAAGCATTTTTTCAAAGCAGGCACAAGAACTCAGCAGACCACTGATAATGATTTCCTTTGGTGTTCTTTGTTCATTAGATCTCAAAATGTCAAGGCAACTTCTTAAGACTGAAAGGCAGCAGGTCCTGTGCTATAAAAGGGCAACTGATACAACCTAGATAATTAAAAGCCAATAAGCCTGGCATCTATCCTGGCAAAATAATGGAATCATTCCTACAAGTCTCAATTACTGAAGGATTAAAGAAGGGATAGAGAATTCATGCCAGTCAACATGATTTTTTGGAGGAAAAGAGACTTTGCCAAGCTAGCATGACAACTTTGAAGAGATCACAGGTGCTGTTCTGTACTGCCTGCTTCCAGGGAACAGTTGGGATGGCAGTGAAGTTCCCTGAAACTGGAACTTGTCTTAGGAGTGAGATTATACATCAGCATGACATGAAACACCTGCCTGCCAGTTTTACTGGGCACATAGTGTTTAATTGTGGTTTGTTTTTTTCCAAGAACTATTCCTCTTTCTTTCATTCACGGTGTGCAAATGACAAGCTGCTATTAAACACCATTATTCAAACTTAATAGCAAAGGGAAGCTCTTTGAAGAAGAGTTCCTAAACCTCATTTAGAGGAAAGAACAGTTACTTTGGTGCTGGTCTGAAAAAGGCTGAGTTTCAGATTCATTTCCTACACATTAAAACGATCCGCTTTCTAAATCATTACCATAAGAAGTTCTGCTGTTTTGCAAAGTCCAGGATGCAAATTCCTGCTACAGCACCAGTTTGTGATGTTTCTCAGCTGATGTTCTTTCAGCCATCCCAGAAGACCTAATTTAATTTCTAATCATTTCACCATGCTTAACACATTTTTCTAAATTACTTTTGCATTTTGTACTCAGAGGGAGTACAGGCTGGGTTTTGCTTATAAAGCTCTTCTCTTTCATTGCCATTGTTTCCTATGCAAAGGGAATGAAGCTAAACTGCATAGAGAACTCAGCGACCAGCTGCTTTCAGTCCATACCATATTTCAATAATAATAAGGCACATTCTCTTGATTTCATATCTTTCATACTCACAGCTCTAACCTCTGCTGCATTACACAGAGAAGCACTGTACCTCATTTGTGCCTTCTGGGTGCAGGGCATTTTTCAGAATAGCCCAGTAAGATATGTGAGTGCATAAGTTCGAAGGTGTAGAAAACAAGTTCAAAGGTATAGAAAATGTGCTGATTTTGCTCTTATTTGATTATATTTTCATCTTATATAGAGTAGAAGAATGGTATCATTAAAGCCTTAAGTTACTTAACATTATTATTCACACTGTACTATAAACAAATAGGGAAAACAATGAGAAAGACAATAGTATGCAATAGGTACAGATTGCAGTAAATGCTCTGGTGTTTTGCCAGATACATGGTGTAAGTTTGCATAACTTCCTGACAGAAAATTTGTATAGATGTTTCTGTTCATACCCTTTTAACACCTCCATCTGGGAAATCCTTTTACTATTCTTTGCCAATTATTTTCTTCATTTTCCTTTGAATGATCAAAGAAATTTTTGCTCAGACCCAATCGTGTTATATATTCAAGCAATCATGCCATCATGCCATCCACTGAATCCACTTCCTACAGTATTTGCTGAAAAGATCTTTAAGGATTTGTGAGAGAACTTTGGCTACCTTCTCAAAACCACTAAAGATGTAAAACTCATCCTGTACTTTATAACTTAATTTCATGCCCTTCCCAGTATTTTCTTCAGATTTGGAGGCAAATGCACAGCTCAAATGTAATGCAGAGTTGCTGTGATAGACACAAGAAAGGTGGTTGTGATGAGTTTCTTATCTAGAATACACCTTTCTGAAGTCTTTCAATCAAGTGACCACAAGGCTTCATTGAAGGATCTTCAGAACAGTTCACACGTGGCTCTTCACCTGCCCATGTTCTACACTGATGTATTTATTCATCTCTCATAAAGTTTCCAACAAATGAAATCACACTGGAACTGCAACTTGTTACCCTCTTTTTATATCTAGTATTTGAGAACTGCACTGCTCCTAGATTTGCCTATAAAAACCTCAGTCTTCTGGTTTAATACTCTTCCATCTTTACGTTCTGATTAGTTCTTAAGCCCTGCACAACCTATTCTCTGTCTGTTCTCAGAGCCTGAAACCATTCTCTCCAAATATTAGATCTGGTTTTGCCTCCTTCTCTTTCACTGTTTAGGAAGAGAAATAGAATAGGAAGTAAAGTTGGGACTGTTTAGCCTGGAGAAGAGAAGGCTGCATGGAGCCCTCACAGCAGCCTTCCAGTATCTGAAGGGGGCCTATAGGGATGCTGGCAAGGGACTCTTCATTAGGGACTGTAGTGACAGGACAAGGGGTAACGGGTTCAAACTTAAACAGGGAAGGTTTAGATTGGATCTAAGAAGTTCTTTACTGTAAGGGTGGTGAGGCACTGGAATAGGTTGCCCAGGGAAGTTGTGAATGCTCCATCCCTGGCAGTGTTCAAGGCCAGGTTGGTCGAATTCTTGGGTGGCACGGTTTAGTGTGAGGTGTCCCTGCTTATGGTAGGGGGGTTGGAACTGGATGATCTTAAGGTCCTTTACAACTCCAACTATTCTATGATTCTATAACCTTATCACAGTGTTTAGTTACCTAGAGCCCTGTCCCTGACACCCCATTCCCTTACACAAGTTTTCTTATTACCAAAGCTAACTTCTTACCTCCTCTCCTGCTCATCCCTTAGACTCAGCTTCCATTACAACCAACAAAATGAAAATACTTATCAAATATTACAAATATTTCTAAATCCTTATTACTCTGGAAGTATTATCTTGCCCAGTGCATTCTATCCCATTCTATCATTTTATGCAGTGGGTATATATATAAGAAGATAAGTAAACCTGTGCAGTTTATAATGACATACATAAAAGAGTAATGTTTGTCAATGAATGACACAAGGCATAAATTTTAGTGTATTGTTTGTGCAATGCCCAAAGTTCTTAATCAATACATCAGATATCCAAAGCACATAAATAGTGAATTTAAAACTGAATACACCCCTGGAAAACATGAATTACATTCTCAGAGCTCATTTATAATGAGCTTTTAATTAGTGAGCATGTCCTCATAGTTTAATTCTTAAAAGCAGAGAAGATAGCTGATAATTCTTAAAATAACATGCTTTAACGTACTTTTTTTTTTCTTCTATTATACCAGAACTGTAAAGACTCCTTGCTTAAAATCATTTATGTTTTACCTACTCATGGCAAGACAAGTGTATGATAAGGGGGATTCTGTTTCCTTTGCCACCAGTAAGGATGTATATGGGACATCCCACTAATGGACACCTCCTCTAAAAACTAGTAAAAGGTCAACAGAGGGAATTTCCCTGCTGTGAACGAGATCTAAATACACTGTAGGACTATCTCAGATTGAGAGATGACTGAGCAAATCTTCCATTATTTAATTGTCTAATTGGCCATTCTCCCATACTGTAAGGAAATGAAAAGCAGCATAATGCTGTACAAAATGTCTGCATGCAGTTCTCTATAGAAGCTTTTGCAGTACTTCATAGCACAGTCCCTCATGAGAAAGACTGTTTGCTTGGACAGAATCCAGTAAAATCTGATCAATAAACCTCCCTCTATTCTTTAATTCACCAGCTCAGCTTTATTTAATTCTCCACTGCTGTACAACACATTGCTGCCCAGGCTACCTCTCTGCTTGGACCTTGCATTTGTCTTTGTTAAGACTCAACAGGAACTTGATCTGATTACCTGGTTTGCTTTCATTTGGTTTACACTGAACTTCTTCAACGCATTCTGCAGGAAACCATCCAATATGTCCCCGGGTGCTGCCTTCCCAGAATCCACCTTCTCCAATGCTTAAAACTAAAGACAGACAGACAGAGGCAGAAATCAGACTTTTTTCTCTTCTCACTTAAACAGCAATTAGTTACACAGCACATTCAGTAATAACTGAGTATCACATTGTAAAGGCAAATATTGTACTCAAATTTTGCTACCCCAAAAATGGGCACAGAGTAACCTTTAAATGAGACCTTCCCTGATCAGCCTTTGGAACCTCTTCCTGTATTTATTTTGTCACAAGTTTCCTTGGCCTTCACATAATTCTTTCCATCTTCAGTCTTCTCATTGCTGCTTTTATTAAGGATAAATGCAGGATCATACTGTGACCAAAACCAGCTGTCTTGCCTGTTTAAATTACAGTGAAGTGCTGAACCCATTGTAATACTGAACCATCACTGGAATTGGAGGTTCATGATCCATATTTTGGTATCTCTTATATATGTTTTCTACTTCCTAAAGAAACATACTATTTAATTTAGTACGTAGCTCCAGAGATTTGCAATGTACGTTGATTAATATCATTTAATGGTCTAAGTACACAGCAAACACTTCAATATCCCATCAGGGTGACACACAAACATAGACGTTTTAAAATATTTCAATGCTTATTCCTTGGTAGAAAGGAATGACAGCAGAATCCCAGACTGCTTTGGGTTGGAAGGGGCCTTAAAACTCATTCAGTTCCAACCCCTGTCATGGGCAGAGACACCTTCCACTAGAGGAGGTTGCTCCGAGCCCTGTCCAACCTGGTCTTGAACACTGCCAGCAATGGGGCAGCCACAGCTTCTCTTGGGCACCCTGTGCCAGCGCCTCAGCACCCTCACAGTGAAGAACTCCTTAATGTCTAATAAATAAGCCCATGGAAGTTGTCGCAGCACAGCTCCATTAGCTGGGTGCTACCCAAGGTAACTGCCCCCACTGAAAATCCAGGCTAATCAGCCCAAGCACATCTCTTTGTTTGCATCATTGTAGTCCTTGACCCTAACTGCAACTGGACTCTGTGTGTCAGCGAATTGCTGTGACTCAGTGGCACTGCATTTGAACTTGATTTGCACAGCTGTAGAATAAGATGAAGATGAAATCAATGATGGGTAGGGAGGAAAGAGAAAAATCTTGGTAATGCCTGAGAGGTTGTAAGAAGTTTAGTTTGACACACCAGGATCTATAAAACTGCACTTAAAATCAAATGTTTCACCTACTGCAATTCTAAGCTATTTGTAGTATTACTTACAAAGCAAAGAGATCTCTTAACATACATATTTGACAGAAAAATGTTTTTCTATGTGTCAATTTTGGGTCTTTTAAAGTAGTAAATCCAGAGATACAGATTTCATGAGCTGCATATTTACACATCCCCGTCAATGAGAAGTACACATTAAGCTCCAGGAAACAGGTCCAGTCAAGCAAAATCCTGCACCTGGATGGGTCCCAAATGCACAGTTTATCAAGTCCCTGCAGGCATACATGAGGAACCTGATTCTTACCCAGGTAATTCTTGGATAATAGAGGAGGACCTTGTAAGACATCCACAACTGTACAGTGCCACTGAACCTGAGTAAAACCATTTTGGTAAGGTTTTTCTTTCAATTACCTCACATCTATTGATATTGTCAAAATAAGCAGACACCACTTCACCTCTAAACCTAAATGCAAGCAAAAATGAAGAAACCAGATCTGTGCTTTCATTGTATCACTAAAATAAACATTATGCAAATGAAGATATGAACACATATAAATTTGGGGCATAATTAATGAAAAACACATTGATCAATTCCAGATGTTCTTGAAAAAAATCTCCAACCTGGGCACATTAACACACAAAGTCAATCTGATAATTCAATGTTACGTGAAACAGAGGCCTCATCATTCATCCAATGTATTTTGGGTATTCATCAGCTTCCATTATACTTCTCACAATGTAACCCCTGTCCACAGAAGAATAGAATATATTTCTTATATATAAGGAAGTATGAACACTTAAGTAATAATACCTATGGATAGGATAATTACTGTAGGATCCTAGCGTACACTGATTTCACTTCAACTCATACAAATGAGTGTAGGATTCCAGCCAAGAGAAATCTCAAAATGTCAGACAGTGAAAAATTCCTACTTCTACTAATTGGGGTATTTTGAGGAGAGTTTGCAGCACTGAATCCCAGTCCTGATTTCACTCCACAAGCTGGCAAGACTGGGAGAACAAGAACTACTTCAGAGAAGGAGAAAGACATCCCTAATTCCGGGTTCTATTAATCTGTCAGATCTGCTATTGTGCTGTTTCAAATTACATGGATATTTCCATCTCCAACAAGCACCATAAGAAGGAAGTTGGGCATTTCACAGCCATTAAGTAACGTGGGTATGGCAGGTAAGACCTCCAAGTCAAGAGAGGAAAAGAAATTTGCTTTGTAAGTCTATCTGTGAGTGCAAGTTGAAAATTGATTACTACAGCGTAAAACCAGTCCCATTTTAGATCATTATTAAATTAAATATTAGCTACTACAAATAGAAAGAGCAAAGCAAAAATAAGCATAGTCCTGCCTGAAGAGATGATGCCTATGGAAAACAGGCTGAAGAGGAAATGAGGTGTTGCCATATCGCAGACAGCCTTCACAATTCTGGTTCAAGCCTCTCTAGAGATCACATCCACAACCAAGGGGACAGTATCTTTAGGTTTATTATCAAGTAAAAACACCCTTGTTGGTGCCCAGAAAGGAAGGGAATGCCTGGTGGAACTGCAAACGCACAAAGATGACACAAGAGGTAAACAGGGGGTACCAGGCATGCAGCTGATGTGCAGAGATGGAGACAAACTGCTGGTGGGATGGAGGAGAATCACATATGGCCTGATCCTCAAAAGGTACAAGTTGAGATCTAAAGGGTTCTACACTACCAAAAAACTTGAACTCATCTTTTTAATATATCTCAAGTGGTGCCATTAGCAAGAAATTCTGCAGCAGGAGCCAAAGCCATAATAATGTACATCTCTTTAAAAACTGGCAACACTTCGTGTATTCCAATGTGGAAACTGGGCACTGAAAGGATAAATCAAAAAATATCACTCCTCTTTTGTCTCCCTGAAGGCTTTTTTAGAATAAGGCCGTAATTTCTGTCTTTTCCCTCTCACAACAGTGCTTAAGAGACACATTGTAAGAGATAATTTGGTACCAGCAAGGGATTTTCTCCTCAGCATTTTTCCCTCTGAAGGACATGACAATGGTAAATCAAAGGGTAACTTCCCCAAAATTAATATTCAAGCTTTAGCATTTCAAGCATTTTTTATTCCTTTGCTTTTAGGAAAAACAAAAGATGTGGTTGCTATGGCAAGAGCAGGCCAGAGTCTCTTTACACACACCATAAATTACACAGAGAATGTGATGGTGGAAGAGTAAAATTAAGGTTCTAGTAACATCAGGAATCCTGGGATGTCTTTTCACAACGCATAGTTTAAAACAAGAACCATGTTCACTTATAGGAACCAAACTGGAAACCAAAATTGAACAATCACCAAACTGAATAACAGGAAAAAATATCAAGGCAGGTGCCAATCATGATCTTCTATGTTAATGTCTTTAAAGTATTATACTTAACATCAGCCAGGTTCTGCTTTGCCAAAGTCCAGAGAACACCACAAAATAATATACAGCACAGAGTAATCACATTTTGTCTCTTGCAGCTCCTGTAAGTTTATTGGCACTGTATGTATTGTAATTAATATTAATGACATACCTCAAACAGCTTCATTACTCAATATACTACCAGAAAATCACTTTTATCAAAACAACACTAAAGTTTTATCCTTCCACATTACAGCTCCCTTCATTATCAAGAAATAGAGTATATTTTCCATCAAATAATGGGGCATTCTGTCTGTAAACTCCTTGTGACACTCAAACTTTACATATGACATAAATGAAGGTAAGCACGAGTCACAACTTCATCTTGCTGATTCTTAAAGAGAGCTATTTTTCTTCAAATGTGGGTTTAGTTTAGATTGTACTTGATTCCTTTACTGCTGTTTGCTCCTGACAGATATCCCTCCCTCCCTGTGATTAATGAGGAACAGGATCCATTTGTTCTGCCTCACAGGCAGAGCGCTTTCAGCTTTCAAAGACTTAATCAAGAGAGACTGACATAACTGGAGATCAGGATTGGAAAGGAAGTCACTGTCTGTTGCTCTGATGACAACCGCACACAGGCCTCCAGCACGCAAACAAGTGACTGTGCCCAGCTGCCATGGAGAACATGTTCATGTGCAGGCCATGTACAATCTGGAGTAGAAGCCTTGTATATCTGCAGCTAACAATTTGGTGTAATTGACCTAAGCAATGAGAGTCATCAGATATTTCTTGTAGTGGGGGCACCACATTCAGCAGTTCTTTTCCATTGTTTTTCAAAGAAGCTGTGGCTGCCCCATCCCTGGCAGTGTTCAAGGCCAGGCTGAATGGGGCCTGGAGCAACCTGGTCTAGCAGAAGGTGTCCCTGCTTGAGGCAGGGGGTTGGAACTGCATGATCTTTAAGGCTCCTTCCAACCCAAACTATTCTATGATTCTAGGCTATAGAGCCCCAGAGAGAAACCAAATTAGTGAAACAATGTGGACAGAAAATATTCCTTAGTTGTTAAACATACATTTAACTTTCCAGTTTTACCTCCAAAACAGAAGAGTCATACCCAAATGTGGATTTAAGGACTTTAGCTTCCTGAAATCCAAGTGACTCTCTTGATTTAGCCAAAGAGCCTTACCTACCTCTAATTCAGTATTTAATTGTCTGCCCCCTCCTAACGGTCCAACTGCCATAGTCTCAGCTTGCAGCAGGTTGTGCCTCTATGGCCACCAAACTGCAAGCAGATAGATGGTAAGACTAAAGAGCCTTAGCTTCAGGCTTTAGGTGCAGGTAACTAGCCCAAACAACTCTCACCACAATCTGTGTCAGGCTAGATCCTAAGCTACAACAGCTTTCATCTCTTATCACCTCTACTTCCTCAAGAAGGAAACTGTGCAAAGAACAATGTTCAAGAAAAGGACCTTGGGATAAGAAGCTGACAGTGACTATTTACAGAGCAACCACTCACTACGTCAAAATCTACATGCTACATGTACAACAATCTGCACATAACTCTCTAAATCTGAGGAAATATGGTTCAGCTGAAATAGAGCTGTTCAAGATTTGTCCCTGTATTTTTTGTTTCTTCCCTTTTTATTTTTGCCAACAACACTCTACAAAGATTGTCTTTTTCCTCTCATTTGAATGTCTCAAATAGCTTTCAGAAAGTGAAAGAGAGAGAAAAAAACAGCATAAGAAACAAATCTTCCACACTGGTTTGAATTTTGGACAAAAACTCATATCAAGCATTGGGAAAAGGCATCTATTTGTGAAATTGATCACCATCTTTGTTGAGGAATGTACAGATGGTGTCAAGTCTGCTCTTCTCCACAGCAATGCCAAAACTACCAGTAAAGGGACTGCAGAGTAGAGAGCATTAATTCAAGAACAGGTCCCAAACTAACTTAGACCCAGAGCCTGTAGTGTTGTGTGGGACCATGCTAGTGTGCTTATATACCATTCACAGCTCCTCTCTTGTCTTCTGGTACTCCCCATCTCCTGGATATTCCAGGCCAGTTACTGACTACATAAGACAGGCTGCTTTTAAGTAGTCAAGAGTGAAGACGATGGGGATTAGTGAATTCTCTTGCATCCTAAACACTTTCTCGCAGTCTTGACAGCAAAGCGAGCTCTCCTGCTGGAGTGGAAGCAAGGCCATGTCTTTGCTACAACACTCTGATGTATAAGACTGAAGCACAGCTCTCTCCTGCTCTTCAGATACAGCAGCTTGAAGAAGTGAGTTAGGTTATTAGCTGTGATGAGACATAATTATTTATGTTGGGAATTTAAATCAAACTGATCAAGTCAGGAGGCAGCAAAGAAGCCAAACAGACCAATGAATCTGGGTAAGATTAATATTCCATTGCACATTAATTTCATCCTTCGTAGAAAAGAGTAGCAAAGCAATGCTTATGTAAACCTCTTAGGTTAAATATTGCTGCCATATTTATTCACACAAGGTACAAAATGCTCCTGAAGAGACAAAACAGCATTTTGGAGCCTCTTCCCTTTCCAGTAGTGTATTTACTAATCTAACAAGCGCTAAAGCCCTGGAGACCAACTTTCCCTCCTGCCCACAAGCACTGCCTTTTGGCAACATCTTCAAGCACAGCAGGGGTTTAATAATCTTTCCTTTTCAAAATGACTTACAAGAAGATTTCATAAGAAATGAAAATGTTAGCGCTAGATTTGGATTGCTCTGCTGCTGAGAGAACTGAAATAAGAGAAGCTGCTGCAAGGGTCAGTATTTCTAATGCTGACAGCTCCTGAGTTTCTGCCCAGAACAGATGCTCGAGTCATTACTACTGAATTACTACCGTTTGTCTGATCCTGGAGAGGGTGGCTGAGAACAGGTCTTGGTGTGGTAACCTCTTTCATGTGCACATTGTGCCTGCCCAGGGGGCATCTCAGAAGGTTCATGGACAAGAGTGTTGAGATACTGAAATAACTCCCTGTTTTACTAGGTACTAAGCACTAGAAAACCTGTTTAATCACAGCAAGAGTTAAAGAAACTGAGCCCTGCCCAGGTGAAAGAGAGGAGCTCGTAATAACAAGGCAGGCAACAAAAGTAAGAGAGGAAAGGCAAAATTTCCAGTGGGAAGCCACCCACAGACAAACTATACTGTGATCTGGGACCTGAAAATTGAAGAAATAACTAGAACCTGACAAATGGAAATGCTGCAATAAAAACACACGGAAAGACAAGAGAAACAAAACTATGAGCAGGGTGAGTCTTCAAAAGTTCTAAGTACTTGAACTGGGCAACCATGTAGGGGTTTAATTTGTAGTGAGGGTCAATTCAGATGCATAGCAGCCTACCAGTATCTGAAGGGGACCTATAAGGATGCTGGAGAGGGACTCTTCATTAGGGACTGCAGTGATAGGACAAGGGGTGATGGGTTCAAACTGAAACAGGGGAAGTTCTGGTTAGATATCAGGAAGAAGTTCTTTCCTGTGAGGATGGTGAGGCACTGGAATGGGTTGGCCAGGGAAGTTGTGAATGCTCCATTCCTGGCAGTGTTCAAGGCCAGGTTGGACAGAGCCTTGGGTGACATGGCCTAGTGTGAGGCATCCCTGCAGAACCCAAAACATTCTATGATTCTATGCTTTCAGGTATGTTTTAATATAACAGATTCTGAAAACAGTTTTGATTTCCTTTGTTTCTAAGTGACAGGAGATTGATTGCACCAGGCTGTTGGTACCTGTATCTGTTACCTTTCCAACAAGATGAGCTATTACGTGTTTCAGTCACAGCAACCTTCTCAAGGAGGCACAGATAACTGCATATTGCTTTGGCTTCATGACAGAAAAATGCTAATTTTTTACCCACAAAGAACTTTGGAGCATTGTGTTCTCTTCATATGCCTGGGTTTTATGATAAAAGGAGCCACTTGATTTCAAGTATCAGAATTCAATTTAGCAACACAAAAGCTGATGAAAATAAATACTGCAGATATTTTCTGTACGTGTGTATGTGTTTGCACTGTGGCAGATTTATTGCTGTTGACTTTTAGATATAAAATGAAGAACGAAACAACCTATATTTAAAGTGTTTCAGTGAGGAAGGAAGCTACCTCTTTTTCATTAACATGAAAACATAAGATTGGGGTTGTTCTTGCACAAATAGATTATCAGGTTTATTTTTACAGCAGCCATGGCCCCTCTCTCTGAGTGGCAGACACAAATGATGTCAGGATGTATGACTAACAACTAAAAATAAAGCAGATATTTTTGTACAGGCTACGTAACATCCTATTAATACAAGACCATTCTGTTTAGTTTACATTTGCTTTGGACATTGCCCATTGACAGCTTTCCCTGAGCAGTTTCCCTGGATGTGTACATTTCTTCAGTAGTACTGTGAACCACTGTCACTCATGCACTTCTGGTGGTTTTAGAAAGAGAAATAACCCTGCTTCATCTTCATCAGATGGAAGAACTTTTTATCAAGAGTTAAGGAATTCATCCCTCTCCCTGACCCTTCTAATTCTACCAAGTTAAAAAAGAAAATCCATAAAAATATCTCCCAACTAATCCCTTTCTCTAATATGTTGTTCTGGGTTTTTATCCCTGTAATGAATGCTTTGCTATATCTTCGCTGTGATTAGTCTCATGGGATGTCCATGTGATGAGCATCTCCCCAGGGTCAGAATCCCACTGCAAATGCCAATACACGTTCAAATCTCCCAAAGCAATTCAAGAAGCCAGTACTTCAGCATCAGTGTTTTATACAGAACAGTGCAGCTGCCAAGCTCACAGCGGAGAGCTTTTCTTTTTAAAATGTGAGGCTAAAAGTGAGGACAAACTGAATTCCATGGGGTTCCTCCAACCACTGCACACAGTGAGTTCCTAAACCCCAAACAGGTATGTGCACCCCCAGAAAATTAAGACCCCAGTGCTGAACTGGTTCATGCCCTTGCTAAGCAGATCTCTAAAAAAGACAGATGATGTATCAGGTAGCTAGTGGAGTTTCTGCTCAGAATGGGAACAAAAGCACGACTTCCCTATAGCCAGTGGTTCTGGCACTCACACAGCACGCAACTACTGAGGCTGTAAGAGCTCTAGTGCCTGTGCTTGGGGGTGATGGAGAGGGAACTTGGCAATCTCTCTCCTTGGAGTAAAGTTTTTAATCTCTATAAATAATGAGATTTTGACTGGAATAGGGACATGAATCCAGATTTAATTGAATCTGGGATTTTGTCACCTATGGCTTCCTCAACATTGTTACACAACTGAGACCTTTTTAAAGCAGAACTGTCTTTTTACCTGGACTCTTTGTTCCCTACGTGACCTTGTTGTGTTCTTTCTGACATATTTTTTGTGACAACTGAGGAACCATTGACATGGTAACACAAAATAGGATTTGATCTTGTTCCAAAAGTTGTGCTTTTGCTCAGCAACGGGAGTCTGGCCATGTTCCAGCCTTGCCCTGCAAACACCCTTTAAATTACGCTTCACAAGGTTTCATCCCAAGTAATAACACTGACAACCTCTGTGTGCACTTCTTTCTCCACACTTTTTCTGAAAGCAGACTGACATGTACAGAAATCTCACCAGACTTTACTGCATCAAACTTCTATGAAATGCTCTAAACCAGGAGTGCCTACAACAGCCAGACCTCTGCCAGACTTTAATTCAATGTGAAAATCACACCCCTGAAGCTGAAAAGATAATCCCTGCAGGGATGATGTGATGTTGGATGGGTATGCCCCCCTTTTTATAGTCAGAAAACATACATTTTCCCCATACATACTCAAAATTCACAGACCAGACACAACCTCATTTTCTATTTCAGCTTTTTGACATACGTTAGTTAGTGTCCCCCATGAAAATCACTGGTCTCAATTTAGATCATGTTATTACAAGAAGATTTGAGAAGTGGTTGAGAAGTGGATTAATTTCTTCTTGCATTGCTTTTTTGTAGTTACTGTCATAATTGGAGCAAGTCCAGTTATGGAGCAAGTCCAAAAGGAGACCAATAACATGATCAGGGACTGGAGCACCTCCTGTATGAAGACAGGCTGAGAAAGTTGGGGCTGTTCAGCCTGGGGAAGAGAAGGCTGCGTGGAGACCTCACAGCAGCCTTCCAGTATCTGAAGGGGGGCTATAGGGATGCTGGCAAGGGACTCTTCATTAGGGACTGCAGTGATAGGACAAGGGGTGGTGGGTTCAGACTTAAACAGGGGAGGTTCAGGTTAGATATCAGGAAGAAGTTCTTTACTGTGAGGGTGGTGAGGCACTGGAATGGGTTGCCCAGGGAAGTTGTGAATGCTCCATCCCTGGCAGTGTTCAAGGCCAGGTTGGACAGAGCCTTGGGCATCATGATCTAGTATGAGGCATCCCTGCTCACGGCAGGGGGTTGGAACTTGATAATCTTAAGGTCCTTTCCAACCCAAACCATTCTATGGTTCTATTCTATGATTGAAATTTTAACCCTTTATTCTGGGGATATTTTTGCATTTAATAGTTGCAAATTCTAATTTAAAAAAGCAGCCAGATAATAAATGCCTCTACAAAATTCAGCATCAACCTGGTGCACTGTTTCCTCTTTTGCCAGGGAACACATTCTCTGCTTTGTCTTACTCCAGAACTGCCTGGAGTCTCCATTGTTTTATTGTGGGGACAATAAAACAATGTCAATGTTAATCTTACATCCTCTACAGAAACAAAACCATAGCTACATCTTTAAATCCAATCAGTGAACTGAACACAACCTTGAACAAAACTAGATGATGGTGCTCAACCACACTCCTCCTTTATCTGTTGGCACCTCCTAGATCTTGATAAACACACACAGTGTAGGAAGCAATTTAGTGTCAATCACAACCCCCAAAATTTCACCCTTTGTAGGCGCTGGCAGCTTTTCCTGGGTTGCTGAATTTGCTGGGATCACAAATGAGCAGAGGTTTGGCTGGCCTTTTAAAAACCTTTTTTCCCCCACTATATGCAAGTTTTCTTCATTTTCTTGTAACTGACCAACAAGCACCTTTCTTAACACAGAATTACAGAATCACAGAATCACCAGGTTGGAAGGGCCCTCTAAGATCATCAAGTCCAACCCATGCCCTACACCTCCACTAAACCATGTCATCAAGTGCCATACCCAGTCTCTTTTTAAACACATCCAGGGATGGTGACTCCACCACCTCTCTGGGCAGACTGTTCCAATACTTTATTATTCTTTCTGTGAAAAACTTCTTCCTAATATCCATCCTCTACCTTCCTTGGTGCAGTTTGAGACTGTGTCCTCTAATTCTGTCAACTGTTCTGCTCCTCCACCCTTCCAGTGAGAAGTCTATGTGGAACACCCTGGGCCTTCATATTGTAACCCAAGAGCCAGTATTCTTTTGTAAAGGAATGTAAAGAGTAATTTGCTTTTAATTTGTTTTACATTTTTACATGACAGTTACTCCTAAAGTAGCTTTGTCACAGAATCATAGAATCATAGAATAGTTAGGGTTGGAAAGGACCTTAAGATCATAGAGTTCCAACCCCCCTGCCATAAGCAGGGACATCTCACACTAAACCATGTCACTCAAGGCTTTGTCCAACCTGGCCTTGAATACCGCCAGGGATGGAGCACTCACAACCTCCCTGGCCAACCCATTCCAGTGCCTCACCACCCTAATGGGAAAGAATTTCTTCCTTATATCCAATCTAAACCTCTCCTGTTCCAGTTTGAACCTGTTACCCCTTGTCCTGTCACTACAGTCCCTAATGAAGAGCCCCTCTCCAGCATCCCTATAGGCCCCCTTCAGATACTGGAAGGCTGCAATGAGGTCTCTCCAGACTGCACCCATTCTTTTGACACCTGAAGGCTTTTATGAAGTGCTCTTAAATGTCACTCCTTTTGCATTTAGTTTCATATAGGGAAACGGGTTTAAACTGAAACAGGGAAGTTCAGGTTGGGTATAAAGAAAAAGTTCTTTACTGTGAGGATGGTGAGGCACTGGAATGTGTTGCCCAGGGAAGTTGTGAATGCTCCATCTCTGGCAGTGTTCAAGGCCAGGTTGGACAGAGCCTTGGGACAACATGGTCTTGTGCGAGGTGTCCCTGCCCATGGCAGGGGGTTGGAACTGGACGGTCTTGAAGTCCTTCCCAACCCAAACTATTCTATGATTCTATGATATCCCAGATGGTTGCAAAGCTGGTTCCAAAAGCTGGTCCCATGCAAAACTCTGTCTATTTTGTTTGAATTTGAAGATGATTTCTGCATTTTAGGACTTAAATTTGAATTGGTATTTGGCATTCCCAAGAAAACCTATAACCTCAAAGCTTTGTTTGGCTACTTTTACTCCAGCTTAGATAGCTTCCACTAATTGGGAACTTTTATAATGTTTTATGAAGTGTTCATGTGAACTCTTCCAAAAGTTCTTGTGCTGTATTTTCTTCAGATCACCATCACTGCTCCTGAGGTCATCAGGGCACAATCTCCCAGAACTGCAAAATTGTCTTTTCAGCCCTACAGACGTCACCAGCTGTCTTTCATTTAACCTTCTTCCTTCATCCTTGTATTTAAAATTAATCTTCTATATGTTTTATCTCTAAGTGCAGCATTCTTCAGGTTTCTGTCCTACTATTCCTGAAAGCTTGAGTTAACAGCAGTGATTAAACCCACAGGCACTTCAGAACCAGCCACATCCAAACTTAAAAACACAAAATACCTTCTAATGGCTCCCCATTTTTAACAACTACTGTTCGCAGGCTCAAAGGAGGAGATGAAGGGGGCTTATAAGGATGCTGGGGAGGGACTCTTCATTAGGGACTGTATTGACAGGACAAAGGGAAATGGGTTCAAACTAAACCAGGGGAAGTTCAGGTTAGATATCAGGAGGAAGTTTTTTACTGTGAGAGTGCTGAGGCACTGGGACGGGTTGCCCAAAGAAGTGGTAAATGCTCCATCCCTGTCAACGTTCAAGGCCAGGTTGGATGTTGGACAGAGCACTGGGCATCCTGGTTTAGTGTGAGGTGTCCCTGCCTGTGGCAGAGGGGTTGGAACTGGATGATCTTAAGGTCCTTTTCAACCCTAACTGTTCTATGATTCTATGATTCTATATTTGAAGTTTTACTTTGTAAGATAAGCAGTTTCTGATGCAAGGAAATTTTCAGCTGCTTAACACTTATTTAGGACACTGATTTTTCCTTTTTATTTGATTTCATAATTGATATTTACTTTCTATGACCTGAGCAGAAAGTCTTTTTCTTCCCTGACCAGTTGTACCTGGATGTCTAAAGCCACAGCTTTAGCAATGCAACCTTGGAAGGTGAATCCCATAAATCACATTGCCCACTTTCTCAGCCATTCCTGGATGTACTTAATGTCTTCAAAATAATAAGACAAAATCTGGCCTTGCTTTTAACATATTCTTAGTTGGGAAGTGCACCAGTGGACAGATATTATACATGCCCTGCCACACTTCCACCCCAAGATATTTACTGTAGGTCCTACCTCCTTACTTACCCGAAGTCTCATGAGGGGACTTTTTCTGCTTAACCAATAAATTGTTCCTTGAGGAAAGGGCTTGAAAAGACTTGACCTTATCCCTGTTTCCTTCCTGAGCTGCTTAGATAGCTGACATGTTTACAACCTTTTAAAGCCCTGGAGTTGTCTTTCTATAATGACTACAGAAGCAAATTACGTGCTCTGTGTAAAAGACAATGCTGCTATTTCTGCACATATTGCTGAATTTCAGTAGTACTTGGAAGTCATTTACAGTTAAAATAGCATGCACTGGTTACAAAACAGATCTTGGAACAAATGCACTGCAAAGAAACAAATGCGTAACAGCACCTTTATGAAACAGATTTCCCTCCTAAAATAGAATTTTAAGAGAAAATTTGCATCTAGCAGAAGAAAATGGTTATTCAAAATTCATTATGTACTCACCTTTGACTCTGTCTCCTTTGTGCAGATGAATTTCCCCTTCCCCTTGAGGCTGATATGGCTTAACGACAATAAAAAGTCTTCCAGGTACAGCACTGTAAAGCTTGCGTTTTGGACCCTGATAATCCAAGGCAGACAGAGTATCCTTGTTGGCACTAGGACTGTAAACGGCACTGGAAATGGAAATGAAAATACATTAACTGGGTATTTAAAACAGGCAAACTCAATAACTTACCATCACATTTGCAGGATTAAATTAAGCAGTGAATAACTTAATTGTCTTCCAGTACGACATCTAACCCTGCAGGAAAAACACACATTTCTCATCCTAAACACATCCTTTTAATGGTTGAAATCTTTCAGTAGGGAACAGGATCAATATTTGTCTGACTATGATGGCTTGGAAAAGAAAACAAATGACACTGAAGTTTTTAGTTTCTCTGCAAATTAAATTTGCACATTCACAGACCCTGATGAAGTTTAAAATTGATATGTAAAGCATATATTAGAAGCATCACAACTTGTCAGAAAGACTTTAAAACTTCAGTATTTACAGCTGCTCTTGGGGATGGCTATCTCTGTAATACTGTTACGTTAACTGGGCAATCAACACAATGAATTATTACCTAAAGGGACTGAATAATCAAGTTACTTCATCACTCCAAGGCCTAGAGCTCAATTTTAGGTCTGCACAAAACATGGTTCTTATGCCTAACATATCCTCCAAAAGATCATTCCCTACTGATGGCCATCAAGAGCTCTCCCAATGACTTCAGCACAGTATGCCCAGAGAAGCCCTAGGTCATCAACCAGCATACAATCCGCTTATGGTGTATAAAGCCAATGAACAATGCATAAGATCATTAATAAATCTCCAGACAATGACTGAACCATCAAAAATATACAAAAAGAGAAAGGCAAATATTAAAGATGGTGCAAACCCATAGGAGATATCAATTGGGGTCTTAAAGTCTAGAAACAGAAAACATTAATGAGAAAGAAGAATATTCATAAATATTTATAAGAAAAACACAGGGTACCAAAGGAAGAAGAATGATCTAATGATGATCTAGCACTGTAATATTCCACTTACTTCCTTGTAAGGGGAAAGAAAATGTCTCAAACTTATTCCTTATAGCAATAATCAAAATGAACTATGAGTTTATTTGGTTTTGCCCTTGTTTTTAACCAAACCCTTATCAAAATAGGAGTCCATAAGGCTTTCAATACAGGTAAAGAAGTTGTCCAGTAAAAAAAACCCCAGTGGATACTTCATATGAGGAACACTTCCATATTCCTGCAGTAACTTCTTTACCATTTGGAACAGCATCCTCCTTTCACCTTGTTGTTCTGTTCTTCTACACTGTGAACAGCTTCTAACAAAGAGTTTAAAAGTGAGCTCTGATTCCATGCCTGGGATGGAGTTTACATTAGAAACTTCAGCCAACTCTCCTAGTTGTTTAAAATAAGACAGGAAAAGATGACGTTTGGGTTTCAGTTCTTTTGCTCCATCCCCTTCTCCTTTTAAGTGAAGAAACAGTCATCACCACAAAAAGAATCCAGATCTACAAACTGCTGCTACACACCTGATATCTACTTGTAGCAAGCTTTATTTTCTTCCTAGCCTGGCAGCAGCCAGGTAGCAACTATTCACACTGTTATGTCCCAACATTTTCTTTAACTCCTGTCCTAGAAGATGCATTCATTTTCTCTCTGTGAAAGGGGAGGGGGGAAATGGCACATTTAATCTTCACACCGAAGGCAGAATTTCTCCTGAGACAGTTTGCTAATGGAAATCAGGGCTGCACTGTGGCATAGATGACTCTTCAAAAATAAAAGATCTTTCCTTTCCCACCTTGTCCCCAGCTTGGGCTCCCAGCCCAGCAAGTCCCATGCCATGAAGCAGCAGGAGGAGAATGTGAAGGTTTCAGATGTGTGGATGTTTCCCTCTCACCCAGAAGGTGGCTGTCCTTGATGGCTCAGCCCTGACTGCGGCTGGGCTGGCACCTCCTTTCACTCATCACAGCGACAAATCCCACAGGAAGGGTGCCAGCTTCCCACACCACCAGTTTGGTACAAGAAGATCAATATCCAAGCCACAGAAGCTGTAAACCTCACATGAACCCCTTTCAGAATCACTTTCAAGCCTCTTTCCGCAATGTCAACCCTACAGACCTCATTAACCCTCCATCATACTCTTAACTTCATGGCTGCTTCTGCTCCAGAACCCTCTTAATTCCTATGTCAAAAAAGGCTTCTTCATCACTAAGGGGAGCAACAGCTTCGTGGTGAATATATTATTTGCAAATAATAAGCAGAGACAGCAACAATTCCCACATTTAGCTGACAGTAAGTAGGTGGTCATAGAGTTAAACAAAATCTGTGAGCAAAACGTCCTGCAAGGTGCCATTCCTGACTTCAAAACAGGCCTGGGGCAGGAAAAGGAATTGCTTGCAGGAAAAACGGTATATAAAATCCTTTTAGTTGTCTTTAGAGAGCCTCCAGCTCTCTTCTCACTACTTGCATGTACTCTGGACAGCTCTGAAACAAGGCTTGATGATGCATATGAAACTCTGCAGCTGGGTGACACTTTAAGTAGCTGTGATACTGATGCACTAAGAGAAGGACTAGAATGTTATTTCCACCAAATTTCAGGCATTAAACTGGTTTCCACTATCATTTGGGCTACTTTTCAAAATCATGTGCTTTCAGAAAGGGAAGAGGGAAGTGGCTGAATAAAGTCAAAGCAAATAAACGTTTGATTATTCCAAGGTAATTTAATTGTTCCTGCCATCTCAAAGGGCTGTTTATACTTCAAGGACTTGCAAGAGCATTATCCCAGGAATACTGAGGAAAAAGCACTTTTTACCCCTTCCAGCTAAAATAAGCATTGACTCTAAGGTAAACCCTCCCACTGGTGGCATCAGCAGCATCCAGGGGAGTATCAGGGCACTCATTCTGAGAAGCATCCCAGGGCCACCTCCTCAGCTAAGCAAAGCCTCATTATAAACTGGTTTTAAGCTGATACAGGTCTCTGTGAGGAAGTGCCATCCAAATTATATCCCAATGAGATTTTGCCCTTATTATAACATACAGTAAAGTAAGGTGAGTTTTATAGAATCACCCAGCAGTTTGTGCTGGAAGGGACATTAAAGCTCACCCATGGGCAGGGATTAAAGCTGCCACGGGCAGGGACACCTTCCACTGGAGCAGGTTGCTCCATGCCCCTGTGTCCAACCTGGCCTTGAACACTGCCAGGGATGGAGCAGCCACAGCTTCTCTGGGCACCCTGTGCCAGTGCCTCAGCACCCTCACAGGGAAGAATTTGCTTCCTAAGATCTCATATGTATCTCCCCTCTGCAAGGTTAAAGCCATTCCCCCTTGTCCTGTCCCTATGGGCCCTTGTAAAATGACCCTCTCCAGATTTCCTGCAGGACCCCTTAAAGCACTGAGTTTTGCTCTACTTGCACACCACCACTGGCATAAGCAATTTGGTTCCTCCCAGTGATTCCTACATTTCAGACAACTATCTTTTCACAAAGCACCATGTTTCCACTCTCCAGCAGTATTGTTCCTGTCACAAATAGTGCTTGTCAGTTTGGGTGCCTGCAGCCAAGGAGAGGAGAAGAATGTGCAAGGTAATAGACGACAGCTTCAGCTTCATGATGTTTTGTTTTACTGAACTGAAAACCCAACTAAAGATCCACTACACCTACAAATGACAAACAGAAACCAACGCCTGCTTTTCTTAACAATTCTCATGTCCTTTCCTGCTCTGAACACTGGATGGGTTTTTATATTAGGGAACAGAACAGGCAAGGCCAGATATTTTTAAGTGATCAGTGAATTAGATGTATTTGGTCAAACTATTCAAGCTCTGATTCTCTCTGTCAGTACTCAGCTCTGCCTTCCCTCATTTCTGCCCTGTGCTTCAACCCCTTGTCCTGGTGCTGCTCCATCACTTGCACACTTGACACGCAGTTCCTGAGTCCTCCTTGAAGTGAACCTGTAATTGCCTATTCACAGGGCAGTAGCTTCACAAAGCTGAAGCCCGCATTTGTGATGAAAGCTTAGAGACGATCCTCTGGTTTATCATATTGCTTGCAATACCTACAGCACTCTAATTATTCAGGATTTGCTTTCCAGTGGGACATAGCTGCAGGGTATTTGCAGAGTGCTTGCTGAATCACACTTGCAATTCAAGAGGGAAGGAAAAACAGCAAAGTCACAGGGAACATGAAATCCTGCAGCAAGGTTAATCATGAAAGAAGCCCATGACATCTAGCAGCAGCGTCTCAATAAACCCCCATTGCTCTGAGCCAGCCTCCTACACAGCCTCACTTATTCCCCCCAGTTATCCCCTCTATTTTACTCCTTGGTTCAGCACACATCTACAAAAGAGAGGAACTGTCTCTGCTTCATCACCCACGAGCTGCTCCAACACAGGTTTCTGGCATGACCAATAGTTTCATGAAGGGACCAAGTACCCTAGAAACATTTTACTTTGCTGTTAAATACACTCAGTATTTCAACGATTAAAAGATCCTGAGTGGTTCTCAGGACCTTGATTTGGAGGTGCAAACTCAGTGTTTAGTCACTGCTGAGCTTTGCTGAAGTTTAAAGGCTGCATAAAAGAACATGGCAGTGATGACCTTAGGGATATGTCACGCTGTGCAAATAGTCCAAAACACACCTGATGTGCCTGTGCTGCTGCCGTTTGGCATCCTCTCCCAGCCTGTTCAGGGATGGTGAGCGGCTCCGGGAGGATGGAGTGTAACTCCCCACAGTTTTTACAGTTCCATTAGGATTATTCTGCATCTGTTGAAGTAGATGAGGTGAAAGGCTGCGGTGTGAAGAAGCAGAGGAGGAGGCTGACCACTCAGGGAGGTTGTTGATGTTCAGATTGTTGTCACTGTTGGAACGAAGCAAGATCCGAGGTGCTGCTAAGGTGCTCGGAGGTCTCCGCCTTCTGTTTGAGTAGGTGGGAGCCTCTCTAAAGGGCACTGTGTAAAGAAATACACCCAGGGTAATCACAGATGATTTCACCATTCATATATGTTTACCTTCCATAAAAAGATTTAGCAACAGATGGCATTGTTTCTTCTGCAAAGACAGAAATCCACCTTGCCTGCATAGCTAATAGAATTCATTATAACATCATTAAACCCCAAAACAACTGAGCAATGTCAACCTGTTCAATGGCTTTAATGAATACTCAAGTTGACACCAGCAGTATAAGTCTGCTAAATAGTCTGAACTATGGCCTAGGAAAGATGAAACACCTCATTATGGCCAAGTTTGAGTTTCACGAAGTTCGTATTTGTGCTATGCTGTCATATTCAGTCAGGAAACCTGGTACAGAATAGGAACATCTACAGAATAGGACTGCATTTTTGATGGGTGAACTTCTAACTTCTTCCTCCCATTGGCACACAAACTGGAGGATTTCTTTCCATCCCAAGTTTAGGGATGTTTTAGTTTTTAGCCCAACATGAAATCTGTAGTGTTAACAGTCACCTTACCCTCATCCTCCAGGTAAAGAATTGAGGACAGAGATTTTTCTCCTGGCAGAACTCTATTACACTGCTGTAATCCCCAGGTATCCTGTTCTTTCTAATCTAGGCATTTCTACTGCCTCTATTACTGTTGTATATGGAACATATTACCCCAGGGTAATACACTCACTCTGTCACATGCCGTGGCCCGAAGAGAACATGACTGTATCCACAGGCTGCTATATATTGGTTAATGAAACAGTCATAACAGAAAACAAAAGCAAGGGCAATAAGGATCTGCTACAAACCAGAGGGCCTATTGTTGCCTCAGCATTACTGGTACAGTGCTGCAGTCACACAAGACTATTACAAGCAGACACTACGCTCTCCAGTTCTCCTTTTCTCACTGTAATGGGTCAGTCAGCTCTAAGTGCAACTTCGAAGGCAAATTTCCTTATAAAAGACACCCAGTTATCCCTAGATGTAATAGCATTTCCCACCCATATTATAAGGGAATAAAGGAGCTGACCCTGACAACTCATTCTTGCCTCAGTCCCCATTCATGCAACTACTCTCATTAATTTATTTCTGGATTTGATCCAAAGTGCACCTATTTACATCTGAACAGCCGCAGTTGTGTAACTAACAAAAGGCAGGCTGGCATTATTCTGAGGACTTCATTGAGCTGTTGCAATTGTCAGGGGGGAAAAGAAAACCCTATTTCAATTGGGAAAGAAGCCCCACAAAATATCATCCTACATGTCTAAAGTGCCATTTATAAAGTGCCAGAAATGTCTATGCATTCAATACCTTTCAAAACCACTCAAAAACCACAGTAAGAACGTCTGTCATACTGAGCAAGTAAATAAACTCACAGAAATATGAGTATACATAGGAGTCAATCTGTCCTGCCTTGAAATACAGCCTTTAATTGAGAGAACACACCAACACTTCAGGTTTCAGAGCAAAACTGAAAGCATATTCATAACAGAAAATAAAGACAGGAATGCAAGGAGAAGAATTGTTTATGTAATTTTCACCAGAATCAGTTTAGGATTAATTATGATGCTGAATACTTTAAATTAACACCTTTTGTATTTCTAATGAGCTGTAACTTTTTCTAGTACATAGCTCAACAACATCAGACTGACTGAGCAAGAGAACAGAGTGCATAGAGAGAACGGGCTTTCAATTCATTTCCATTCATTTGAAATAAGGCTGAAATAAGGGAAGTCATCTTTAAAAGCTGTTACAGGGGATAAAGCCCAATATTTATGCTAGAAACTGTACCATTTTCAGGGTATTCCAAGTTCTTTGTTATTTATTTAGGTTTCAAAGCAGCAGAGTGTGTCACGGAAAGGACCCTGGTGCTTCACAGGTCACAGTGACAGCCCTGGTTAGCACTAACTTACGGAGAACTCACAGCACTTACTTCCAAAATTAACATACACAGACCCTCTGCATTGATGTACATATCACAGACATGCCATCTGTGCATCCCTCTAGCTCTGACATTCAGAATATGACTCCCAGAATTGTTTCACTGAAGATAGGGGATCTTTCCCAGGTACAATAAAGCAGGAGAGCTACTGTAATTTCAGTCAAGGAGAAAGCACACAGAACTGAATAGAGGGAATGTTCTGCACATCATTTTGCTACCCGAGGGTCTCATGCTACTCTCTTCAGGTCACCAAAGTTTGGCTTGGACTTCAGTGAAAACTGGATCTGATCCTTGGATTTGTATCTGTCATGAACGTGAACAGGTAACACTCCAAGCACATTGGCTATCCAGTCACAGATTTATAAAACTAAATAATGCCAACATCTGGGGGGTCTGACTGCAACTTTGGTGAGGTGGGTGGGATATCTTCCAACAGAAGAGGGAGGAAGCACATGGGGTGCGATGCTGGGGCACAGTAACAGGACAGAGAACTGCTGAGCACCTTTACAGGGACACATTTCAGAACACGCAAAACTGGCACATTCATTCCTTCCTTCTGGAAAAACAGGGTCTCTTTTGTATGTATCCACACTCTCCAGGTGCCACATTAACTCTTTTTCCCTTATGTACATGAGGAGGATTTTATATCACCATGTAGGAGTTATCTTTCCCTTTGCTATTAATGTTCTGTTCTTAATGAGAGAACCACAGGCAAAATTAGCCTTTACTACAGAAAATAACCAGGAAAGGGGCTGACTAATTACACCAATTGACGTGTGTCTAACACAAATCTTTTATAGAAAGAGTTAGAAATAAGCATTTCCGTGCCTAAAGTGATTAATATTCTCCCCAACTGTTTCTTTTCCCCAGCAATCTGCAAAGTGTAAGTGGGTGGATATTTTTTTAGCTGCTTCTTATAATCATTATTGATATTATTTTCACAATTAGAGAACCACAACACACAATGATGGAATGCAAATACCCACACTTTAACCCCTTTGGACTCAGTCTTCCCCTAATATTTCCCCCTGGTCAGAACTGAAAGTATAAACTAGCATAAAACTTGCTTGGGAAAAACACTTGATATAAAATGACATGAAAACGCCTGAACTCATTTCATGCTCCTAAATTTTAAAATTATCATCCCTAAAAGCACCATTTAATCCTTCCTCCAGCACTCAGAATTCTATTCCTGGCACTTCATACAACTGAAGGGGCAATTCAGCCCCATTCACTGACAACATTCACCTAGGAAATTCCTTCTGGGTCTTCAAACACATTTCTTAGGGAACAAACCCATCTTTTATAACTATTTGATTTTTCAGAGAAAAAACCTAAAATTAATAAACTCCCATCCAGCCTTAATCATCAGTTGCTTAAATGCCTAAATAATATAACTCTGATAAAAAAACTGCAGGAATTGATTAATTATAGAGTCACTACGCCCATCATATTCAATGTACACAAGAAAACACCGGTCTGAAACATCAAAGTGTTCTGCTTTCATTGCTTACCTTCTTTCTTTGTGAAGGCATTTAACAAAGACTTCATTTTTCCCTTTTTACTTTAGCAGCAATCCCCTCATTATATAACCTTGGCTGGGAAGAAAAGAGGCAAAAAAACCACCACCAACAAAAATATAAAAAAATAATAAAAATCTCTGAATCAAGCTACCCAGTTTCTATGTGTTCAGGCTGCCTGCACCCTGACATAAGCAGCAGGTTTCCGGGCACTATGTAATTGCGAGCATAGCTGGGCATGCAGTACCCAGCGTTCTGGTGACAAAGCCCACCCCACATTCTGTCTGTCAGCTGGGAGCCAACTGTGCATAGACTGGAGCTGCTCAAAAAAATAGAAAAGAACCTTACAAAAAACCCTGCTATCTTTCACAGCATTAGTCATGTGAACACCACCGACCGCCACAGCCTCGCAGCGGATGCGAGCGCTTCCGCAAGCACTGCCTTTGTGCAGAAGCCAGCACCGGGGTGAGGATGCTCTGAGGGGGACCTCAAATTCCTCTCTGCAAAGGGCAGGGGGGAGCCAGGCGTGAAGAGGAGTTTGCAGCAGCACCCCACAGGGTGCAACAGGGGAAGGAAACCTGAGCAGAGGCGAGGGCTGCTGTACAAGTCATCTAGCTTTGAAACTTGCACAGCTGACTCAGTGCACAGAGGCTTCTTGCCTTTTTTTTTTTTTTTTTTTTCTGACATTTTTTTTTGGGGGGTTTGTCTTTTTTTTTTTTTTTTTCCTCTTTTTCTCTTTTTCTTTTTTTTTTCCTTCTCTCTTTCTCTTTTGAAAGACNTCTGACATTTATTTATGGAGGGGTTTGCTATTTATTTGCTTTTTGCCTCTATTTCCCTTTTACTATTTATTTCCCATTTGTTATTTATTTCCCTTTTGCTATTCGATCTCCTTTTTGCTATCTACTTCCCTTTTACTATCTATCTTCCTTTTGCTATCTATTTCCCTTTTGCTGTCTATCTGCCTTTTGCTCTCTATTTCCCTTCTGCTATCTATTTCCCTTTTGCTGTCTATCTGCCTTTTGCTCTCTATTTCCCTTTCGCTACCTATCTGTTTTTCTGCTATTTATCAGCTTGCTCACTGCAATGCTCCAAAGAACCAATGTGAGGAAAAGTACAAATCACACCCAGCTTCACACAATGACTACGTTAAGAAGAGAGACAAAACTGCCACTAAAGAGCAGATCTGTACATGGCCTATATTCCAATCTGAAACAAGATACAAATACAGCTATTTTCCACTCCTATTGCACTGGAATAAAACACAATTTCTTATTGCACTTTTTTTCTGTAAAAGTACAAAAATTTGACCAAGCCATTTCATTAAACTCAATGCAGATGCCAGAAAATCAATGATGGAGCCACTGAAGGTTTCAAAGTACTAATTCTGAAGAGAAACGTCTATAGATAGCTATGCCAGCCAGTGCAAAATGCTCCCAGAGGAAGAGCAAGTAACTGAAACAAGCTGATAGGAAGCAGGGGGAGGTGCTAACAATCATCAAAATTTCAAGCATAACTAGTTATAAATGTAAGATATAAAGATTCCAAAGAATGAGAAATTCACTGTTTAAAAAAGAGAGAGTAGCCTCCATTTAAAACTTGCCTTCAGACAGTATAAACTGCAGAGCAGTTAATAAACATTTATTCCATTTCAGACATCTCCACTGATCACTCATGCATCTGTTTTGAAAATTGGGTCCTTTTCTTACTGAGAAAACTGCTTCAAGAACGACAGAAAATGGACTGAATGGATTGACTTGAACAGATTTAACCTCTCTATACATAATGATCTCTTATTTAGCACAACACTGAAAAGGATTAGTAAGCATACATAAATTTAATAGTTTCAACTTAATATTGCAGTGTTTATATAGCTACTAATTTACCAAGAAAGGAATATATCTCTTCACTAATACAATTTTATGCTTTAGTTCAATTTATTTTTAAAAGCATCTATTCTTAGCAGGTAGAAATCTTACCAGAGGAACTGTTGGATGCAGCACACGTACATCACTAAACATCTTTATTTGACAGGAAGAATTTCCTTCTTAACTTTGAAAAGATGCAAATCTTTTCAAAGAACAACTTTGAACTATCAGTCACTAACATTAAAATTCATTTAGAATTCATTTAGTGCATTTAGAAGAATCAATATTGGTTTCAGAAGAACTGTTATGCCAGAACCACGTGCCACTAATTTGAATTACAAGCTTCTGTGTATTGCTTTTTCTACTGTCTTCATTCATTCCCCTGATTATATTTAGAACTACAAATGACAAAAGGACTATAATTATAAATAATATTTTGTATTTTCGTAGTACTTTCTAACCAAACTTAGTCAATGGTACACAAGGGCTCATGAAAACCTCAGTATCACAGAATCACAGAATGGTTTGGGTTGGAAGGGACCTTAAAGCTCATCCAGTTCCAACCCCTACCACAGGCAGGGACATCTTCCACTAGAGCAGGTTGCTCCAAGCCCCTGTGTCCAACCTGGCCTTGAACACTGCCAGGGGTGGGGCAGCCACAGCTTCTTTGGGCACCCTGTGCCAGTGTCTCACCACCCTCACAGGGAAGAACTTCTTCCTAATATCTAATTCTATCTAATTTTCCTAATATCTAGTCTAATACCTGGTAGCACTCCTACTTCAATAGGCGGAGACTGAGGAAAGTGGGGTTTACAGCGGAAGTTCCTGAAATGCTCAGGAAAGTGATTTTCATCTTAATTTCTGCTTACTGATTAGGCTAAGAGAATCCTTTATAAAAGTCAGGCAAGTGCTTGCTGGTGTTCTTTACTTTTAGCAAAGTCCATCCCTGTATACTTCAAGAGGAAAATTACCTGTTATGCCCCCAGGGAAGGAAGAAAATCATTGCCTCCTTGTCTGTGCTTCAGTAACCAGAACACATCCACAGGAAATCACATACTGGCTATAAGCAGTAACTATCTACAAAGAGATGGAAGCTCAGTGTTGCTCCCGTTTCTCCAAGCAGAAGAGAAGGCTTATTGAGAAGGTGACCCTGGTGCAAAAACCTTGGAGTTGAATCCTCAGACTGCCTTGTCCTTTATGTTGGGGTCAGTGTTTGAAAATAATGATAGTTTAAGCACCAAATCACAGCAGGGAGGTGAGGAAAGGGTTAAATCAGCTGTGCTCATTCATGTCTGATCATATACAGCAAAATAAAAAAAGACAGGCAAGTGTAGTCAATGAAAATCAATCCCAGGGGGTATTTTTATTAGATTCTTGCCAGAGCTGTAGCATTTCATCATCCAGAGGATTCCAATCAGCGCTAGAAAAACATAAAACATATTAAAGTCACTGGAAATGACTGAGTTTCATGGCAATTGTGGGAACTCTTTCCAATCCACATCAGCAGAGACATCACCTGACGAGTGAGCGCTCCATACCATGGAAGTGTCTGTCTTTTCCCCAGTGCAGGAAACAGAATTTCTTCTTCATGTCAGAGCCCAGTGCTATAAACACTATCGTACGACTGGAAAATATGACAGTCAAGGAAGACAGTCAACTATTTGCAGCTGCAGTTTTGGTTTGGTTTTTTTTTTTTTCCTGAATTTTCACTAATAGCTTAGTAGAATTTGTTTCTTACAACTGAAGTCCTAAAATCTGCAGTGTTGGGAAGTTAAAAAGGAAAATACTCCAGCAGCTGCCACGTTTTCCCACCTCACAATGTTAGGTTTGACATTATTAGCTAGGACAACACCTAATAATTTGAGTATACTAATACACAGCAATAACATAACCTCCAAGCCATTAGCATCCATGATCTAATGATCATGAAGAACCTTACAGAGAGAGGTCAGCTAAGTCCTAATTCCCTATTTCTTTGGTATTTGCTCAGGAAAATGCATGTGAGCCTTCCATGGGGGTGTCTCTCAGAAGAAAGGGCCACCTTGAACAGAAATCCAATCGTGAGCTCTTAATTCTGAGTAACAGAACAGGCTCCCAAATTGTGTAGGCATCTCAGTCCGTAGCTCCCATTAGAAATCTATGGAAAACCAATGATTTGCATACTCTTGAAGATCTATATTTAGGCACTTAAATGACCTCTAGAAAAAAATAAGTAATAATAAAAATTATAACAAATAATAAGAAATAGTAACAATAAATCATAATAAAAAAGACCTGGCCAAAGCTGCGCTCTTAATCACCCCACCAACACATTTCCAAGAGCAACAGCTTCTCAACTAATGGTAGAACACAGTTATGATTGCCATGCTTCAAACCTTTGCCCAGTTTGGAGGTTTTGCCAGGAAAATCTCTTTAACTTGGATAGATACTGATGTCGTTAAAAATACAGTTCTTAGCATGTATAAATGTATTTCTCTCCACTATGAAATAGGCTTCCTGTATGCTAAGCCTCCAAATGGAGAGTTAGACAAGAAAAGACAAGAGTCAAATATAGACTGGAAAGTACAAAAAGACTCCTAGGGGAATAAAAAAAGAGAAATAAACCCTAAGCTGGTAGAGTGCTTCTAGACTAGTTACTTATTCCAGAAAGCCACGAGGTGCTCTGGAGCCCAGCGCTGACAGATTCAGAAGGAATCAACCTCAGAAGAACAATTAATCCTATTTCATAAAGCAAAAACATTGGGAGTTTTATTAGTTTTCTGAAGAAATCTGGGCTGTCTGCTCAGGAATAAGCAGTTAAACCAGTACTGAGAAAGAAGAATCACTTGAGTGACGTTCGAGAAGCTCAGCCTCAGCTGACCCAGTATCTCCCTCACCACAGTTAGCATCTCCTTCCTACCCAGCTACTAGTAATACCAGTCAGCTCTCATTAGCAGTCTCCGGGCAGTCAGTCCAAGTTTGAAGGGTAGCATGGGTGCAGGAGCCTGTGTGTAGGAAAGGGAAGCAGAGGGATGGCTCAGAACAGATGGCAAGAGTTATTAATTAGACAGAAAACTAAAAAATAGCAGAGCGAGTTACACTGCCATGTGCCAGACAGACCTTTCATCACTGGGCATTTCTGCTACGGTGCTGTCCCCAAACCCTGCTCTCAGTGACAAGGGCCAGCCTCTGCTCTCTCAAGACACCTAGCACCTAGGCACTTGTTGTTGTTTAAACACAACAACAAGGAGCTGGAAAAGCTCTCAGCTATCCAGCACTGTGCATGGCTTAACTCGAGACAGGTTTTGGTGTGGTGGAGTGAACTGGTCACTGCTGGGCTTCCCAGTAGTGAAGGGAACACTTTACTCAATTCATGTTATTAGTATTCAAGGGGTAATGGGTTAAAACTTAAACAGGGGAAGTTTAGATTGGATATAAGGAAGAAGTTCTTTACTGTAAGGGTAGTGAGGCACTGGAATGGGTTGCCCAAAGAAGTGGTAAATGCTCCATCCCTGGCAGTGATCAAGGCCAGGTTGGACAGAGCCTTGGGTGACATGGCTTAGTGCGAGGTGTCCCTGCCCATGGCAGAGGGGTTGGAACTGGATGATCTTAAGGTCCTTTCCAACCCTGACTATTCTATGATTCTATAAGTATTTTCTAGCTAAGCATGTGAGGGGTATGTGGTTGTGGATTAACTGCAAAGGAATCTAAAAGCTGATGAATATATAGTTGCTGCACTAAAATGAGCTTAAAATCATGGGAAATGAAAATCAATCACTCTTCCTTACCGTACTCATATGAGTGGTTATAAATAAGGTTACAGCAGTAATGCAACAATAAAAGAGCTACATGCACTTGTAGAAGGCAGACACGTTCACCTTAAAGATTTAATTTCAGATGCTTGCACAACAGGATACAGAGAATGTTCTATTCAGATTGAATTTTAAAACTGCTAAGTATTGCTTAAAACTTGTTACATGTCAGATCAAATGTCTGAAATGTCTTATAGGTTAGAAGAGAACAGGTTTGAAAATCATGGGGTTTCCTTAACAATAAAACATAGAACTACCAGATTCAATGAGTCAATAGCCACAAATATCTGAAGCTCTGAGTGCAGCATTACAGATACACAGAACAGAATTTACCCCAGAACTGAAATAAATCCTCCATCCCCAAGGCTGAGAGGCTGCATTTGCAGAAGGAATCAGGGTCAGGGGTGCAAAGAGAAGCAGAACAATGGAAGGTTAAAAGGTGGGGAGATGGCACCCTCCTATTTCACGGGAAAGGCTGGAAGTGGGGAGGAAACAATGGGCAATAATGACGGAGATGTCTTGCAAGTAGCAGCTTGAGGAGAGAGCAAAGGAAATGCAGTGAGAAAGCCGCAATAGCTGAAGGAAAATTTTAAAACATGACTGAAATCTATCAGCAATCTTGAAGAAAGCAGCTTATCTGAATAAAATACACGTGGCTCCTTTTCAATCTAACAGCTATACTACTACAGCAAGAAAGCAACTTATCCAAATAAACCCCTGTGTTTTTTGTAGTCCTGTTTCTGCAGAGTGCTCTCCCTTAGCCAGCAGTGGGGAAAGCGAAGGGCAGCCCTGACCACAGGCTCAAGGTCTCCTGCATCCATAGCTCCTCATTTCTCTTACATGTTTGGGCTGAAAGTACCATCCAGTCTCACTCTGCATAAATAAATATGTACAAATAAATAAAGTAAGAATTTGTATCCATCCTCAATGCATTCATGCACCCAGATAATAAATGGTTTGTTCTGCTGGTTGTGAACACAGGGAAAAAGAGAATCTGCCCCATCCTTGGTAGTGTTCAAGGCCAGGTTGGACGGGGCCTGGAGCACCCTGGTCTAGCAGAAAGTGTCCCTGCCCGTGGCAGGGGGTTGGAACTGGATGAGCTTTAAGGTCCCTTCCAACCCAAAGCAGTCTGGGATTCTATGACATGTTACTGTGAGCCCTTTCAAAAAAGGCAACGGGTGACTTGAAGCAGATAAAACATAAAACTACTTGTTGTAATTGATTTCTTTTAATATGGATTGGGCTGATTTCAAGGTCTGTTTTCATCAGCAAAGAGAACTCATCCAGAATTGTTCCTCTTTATAAAGCAGTGGACTACTGGTAACCTGCTAGCTAGAAGTGTTATTGAAGCAAGAGATTTTCAACTTGAACAGTATCTGGACAGAAAGATCTATTTAGCTCAGATCATCAGCCTGAACTGAAAGCATTCAAGTGTGAACCCCTGAAGCTGCATTCTTTTACCTCCAACAGTAAAACAGAAAATACAGATAATATACATATATGCCATTACAAAGTCTTATTATACTCTTTAAACAAGCTGGTGAAAGGATGGTGAAATTTCCCCCTGGGAAATAGCATCCTGATGCAGCACCACTCAGAAGCACTGAATTACACAACAAATTAATTTTATTCTTTGCATTATATACACACACTGAGTTGGGAAAAATGTTACTTAACATCAGGGAGCCTGTGCGTATTCCTACCCACATAGTTTATGCTAAAGAAATAAGTTTCATTCAGAGAGGGAAATTTCATGGCTGGTACCTCCTGCAGATAAAGAGGCCCAATTCCTCTTCTAATGTCTGATGCCAATGGGCCTTGGATGCAGTACATGAATTTATGGTTTGCAGTCTGATGTTGCAGAGGAGAACAAAGACAAATGAAACTACACAACATGCTTAGAAAAACAAATGTACCAATATTGGATTGCATGCTGTTTCTGTGTTCTGGTGTTGTACAGAAAACAATCTAATTTTGCCTTTGTGTAACTTTCCTCCTACCAAAAGCTCTCAACGAATTCCTTAAATCATTATGTTGTTCCAGGCTTTATTCAGTGATTTGATTTCACTGCTTTAATCTAAGTGTGAACCTCTTTAGTAAATAGTGGGACAAAGCATCTGTGCTTCCAAAAGTGTTGGTGGATTGTGTCAGTTTTATTTAGAATAACACCCTTTTCATAACTGAAAAGTGGATATTGCTCTCAATGAGAGGCAAAAAGACTGGACTCTTGTAGAAGTTACGAAATACGTTAGTAACCAAGGTGGTCAAGTGATGTGTCAGAGGCGCCTGTATTATACTAGTAACAATTGAAATAAAAAACTATAATTACTGAGAGGGTGGAGGGTGTTGGGCAAATTTATTTGTGCTACTTTTGGTGCCAGTCACTTGGAACCAATTCTGTAGGCATCTTTCAGCACTCCTCCCCCAGCACATCAGACATGAAATGCATCCACTCTGCTCTAAGAACATCTTACAGTACCTGTGCAGAAGTCTAAATGATAACATAGGGTACGTAAGGAGAGAGAGGTACACCTACAGTGAACATCAGCTTTATAGTCCATCTCCAGCTCAAGTCTTCCTCAAACACAGTTACTCCCCATTAATTGCAGGGCAAATGACAGAAGACCAAGTCATTTAAGTTCATGCACGAGTTAGCCCAAGGCAGGAATGATTAGAAAACAGCTAAGAAATATCTTCCTTCTTCAACTCTTGAACCTTGGTGTCCTTTATCACCATTTTTCAACCTCATTTTCCCTTCTCGTCACGGCTACAGCTGCCTTTCACTGCTTCCATAACCAGTTCTCTAAGGACAATATTCCCACCACCCAAAGCCAATAGGAAATAAATGGCATTTAAGAGTGAGAGATAACGGCTAGAAGATTCCACATCATAGCAAAGTTACATCAAGTTAACAACAGACAAATGGATAGCAATAGAATGGGTGGGGAGAAAACAGTATATAAGGAAAGTATATAAGCTTTTCTAGAAGAGGAAGATTTATAGGAGGCCACACCACATTAATGCCTAACAGTAGTGGAAAAACTTACCCAGTCTTCGCACACTGAAGTGTAATTGTGGAGGAGGGAACAATCACTCAGTTAATATGACATTATTATATCTTTTTAATACCTTATTGCACTTTGAGGGTAGCATTTTCTTGGAAAAAAAGAATACAGGAGCTTACTGAAGAGATATACCTGGGCTTGAACTGCCAGCAAAGGAAATACTAGGAAAGCTTTTCACTCTGCTGTTTGGCTTCCCATAGGTGCACATGACTTTATGATGTATTTAATGGCAAAAATTTGCATTGCCATTTTCATACTTATAGTAGAGCAGCAAAAGGAGCCCAGTTTTATTCTGCAGAGATATTGCCAACAAAACCATAAACTAAGTGTGAAGAGAACTAAATTGTTGACTCTAGCAGGCTCCCTGAAGCCCATGAATCTGCAAGTAGTAAGAGGCGAATTGAAGGAGAGAATGCTGCTGGGGGGTCATGAGTGTAGAAGAAGCCATAAGACCTCCATATCCCACAGACTGGCATAACAATCTAGAAAGCAAAAAGCATGTATGTGATTGTAGATGCAGCTTCTCAAACATGGAGTATGTAAGAACCATGATTATAGCACCTCACATGATCCTCTGCACACTGTTTTTTCCCATCGTATGTGGTCCAAAGTGAACCTGAGCACTGTGAGTACCAATTTCTACTTAATTTTTGAGGTGATACACATGTGGGTTCCCTGAGGAGAGAGTTTCTCACTGCAAAGTTCCAATTGTCTTTTTTTTTCTGCTATAGGTAGTAGATACACAATCAACCATTCAACCCCCAAAATACCTTCTGTTCTAAATAGAGGACAGCAGGCTCTATCTAAAGTCATGTTGTTAAGCAGGGTCTTAAACTCCAATAAAAACCCAAGATAAACTCCAATAGCTTAAGCTGATAATTATCTCACTATCCTTAGTTCCATTTAGTCATTTGGTGTTTAAAAGAAACGAAAACACTGCTGACTTATTCATTAAAATAACAGTATTTTAAATTATATTAGTAGCCTACATTTCTTCATCTCAAAAATAACTGTTAATGAATCATGCTGGTATAAGGAAGAAGGATAAAAAAAGGATGTATCCGCTGTAACAGGGGGTTATCTTTATACAAATATGTAGGTGTTTGCAGCATTTGTAATGTTCTCAAGTGGTTAATCCCATTGAGAAAGAAAAGCTTGCTCACTGAAGAAATTTTGAGATGGATCAATAATTAAAGTAATACTATAATACTATGCCTACCTCTGATTCAAGACATTATCACTCACATTTTACAGTGTTTGTAAATGTTGAGGGAAGAATTTTTTTCACCTCAGTGTAGCCTGTTCCTTGATGTTGCCAACACATGACGCTTTGAGATGCTGCACTCACAGCCGAGTTTAGAGTCTATGTAACAAGAATATGAAAAAGAACTCTCTTTTATATATCCCAGAATCACAGACTGGTTTGGGTTGAAGGGACCTTAAACCTTACCTAGTTCAAATTCCCTGCCATAGGCAGGGACATCTTTCACTGGCCCAAGTTGCTCAAAGCCAGTAAGTCAGAACAGATAAATAAGACCAAGAAGGTGTAAGCTTAAAACCTGTTATCAAAAAGTAATCTTATCTACATACTATTTCAGAAGCATTATCATTTATTCCTATGTTGCTGGCAGCAGTGGTAGAACTCCATGATATTCATGAATTCAGAGGAAAACACGTGGCTGACATCCAAAGCATTACTATGAAAATAGAACTGTTCTGGATATTATTTGGCAGTCACACCCCCGGACATCATGAGTACTACAATGAAACTTGACTTCCATGTTCAAGTTTCAAAATAACTCTTGTTTTTTTCCAGACAAGAAGTCATGTAAACAAAGGCAGGAGAAAACAGCGATGCATATCCCTAGAAAAGAATGGGATCACAGAAAGGAGAGCAATTGTATGAATAAGCAAACAGCAAATGTTGTTCTCGACTAAGTCATGGCTTTTCAGGTGCAGATCTTCATGTTTCAGAATCGTTGAAGACTGTGTGTTTAGGAGAGAAATCCTCCTGTGTTATCACGTGTACACGTGTTTAATTACAATGTGTGTCCACCAGCACTTCCATTACAGGGAGGATCACTTGGCACTCACCACCAAGAATCTAGCCAGTCGTCATCTACAAAAGCATCTAAACTAAGTTAGGATGATTGTACTCACATATTCCAGGACACAATTTCAGGTATGAGAACTTTAAGTCATGAACAGTACGTCTTCATAAGCAAAAAAAGTGCATGAAGAATACACTATGTATCAAAAGAAAGCAGTACATAAAGAGAACAGATACAACAGGATAATGTAAAACATGTATTTCAGACAATGCATCAGGGTAGCTTCAGCTGAGAAGCAAATTTAAATTACTTGCAATATTCTTTCATTTACAAACTTCTGTAATAGACCTAAACTGAAGGGAAGATCCAGTCCTTGGCTCCACCACCAGAGACCAGACCCCGTTTCACCAGATACTGGTGGTGTAGCAATACTGCAAGCAGCACCCGGCAGCTTTGTGAACTGAGGAACCTCTGCTTCTGGACAACGAACAGGTGACATAGCGGTGGACCATGTAGATTTAGTTACGTGTGTTTCAGTATGATTTTGTTGGACAGTTTTGTATTATCTAGTCAGATGCAGAGGAAAGAGCTAAGTGGAGAAGTAAATGCATCTGCAAATGCAGAACATATTCCTTCCTCTTTAAGCATGTATTCCTTCCACTTAGGTGCTTCCCAACTGGATTCTAAAAACATGGCGCATGGGAAATTTCTGGGGCTCATCAGAGATGATCAGATTTAAAGACATGTAGAAATCTGTATATTAATGGGTGTCATGGTTTAGTGTGGGGTATCCCTGCTTATGGCAGGGGGGTTGGATCTAGATGACCTTAAGGTCCTTTCCAACCCTAACTATTCTATGATTCTATGACCACAGACCCCTGGGATACCTCTGTGGCAACAGGGGACAGAAACAGAGTCAAAGATTATTCACACCCCCCATGACATGTTTCCGGTAGAGGTCAGGAGAGCCTGAGAGCATTCCCTCAGGTGGCTGAGGATGGGTGGAAGGATGGGGAAACAGAATAAGAACAAACAAGAATTTATGAATACATGAGAAAAACTTCTACAGAATAACTGCAGGAGTAAACTCTCCATAAAATCTTAATATATTTTTTTCTGGCTGAGAGTTTGGCAAGAAATGTAGAAATGACTCACCCTAAGTCCCCCTGGCTAGGACCATGCTTTGCTTTCTGTTAGGAAGCTGCAAGGAATATTGAAGGAAATATCAGCAGAAAAGAAGGAAGAGAAATAAATGGGACTCACAGGAAACACATGATGTCACAAAACAAAGTCTAAATGAAAGTGGAAGGACTGGAAAGATGGAAGAAAATGCAGTGAAACTCCAGTGATTCCCAGTGAAGCTGGAAGATATAATCTGAAAGAGATTTTCAATGAGGAAAATGAAAATGTATTACTGCTTAGGAAGCACAGTACTCAATGACTCAGGAAAGCACATCTTGTGTTGTACATAAACAAGGAAGCAGCATACATTTTGATGCTGCTTATTGCACGAAGGAGTAAAGTGCAATTCCCACAGCCTCTTCTCAAGCCTTACTCAGTTTCTGAATGCCAGACACCAGTTTAACATGAAGATTTATCAAATCATACAGTAATACAGGAAATAATTAAGATGCATGAGTGACTAATCAATGATTTACATTTATGCAGGAAGGCCTACAGAAAGTAAATGCTCTGAGCAAGCTCCTACACCATCCGCAGAGTTGTGACACTGGAAGAGATGAACCTCTTATTCTACAGGTTGATAAGTAATGAATAAACATGAAGACACAGCTATTTAAACCCCAGTCCCAGTCAAAGTTGGGTATCTTTTGCTAAGGACTCTAATGGGACCACAATATCAGTCAAGAAATAAAGGAACATTTGAATGATGCAAGACAGAGGACTGATAAAAAGCAACAGAAACGGACATGTACTGGATACCCAGAATAGAACACATTAAAAGCACAGAAGGTATTCAAAGGTATTTCTTCTTTTCCCAGATCATTCCTTTGAACAGTCAATAGTTCATGGACTTTTCTAAGCCCACAAGTAGGGAGAGCAAACACAGTGCAGCCCTGGTTCCCAGCAGCCAGGTAAGCTGGAAGATGAGCAGCTTCCACAGCCCGTCACAGGATTACAAGTCACATTTCAATCTAAAGCAGGATGGCTTATCCCTACATCTCCACTGTTGCCTTGTGTTTCAGTGCAACCTGGATTCTGCAATATAAATTAAGAAACTCAGTGTGCTGCTTTGATCCATTAAAGGAGTGAAATCATCTGTGGAACAAACGTGAAACATCTCACAGCCACAGATAGGAATCGCTGTGAATCAGAGCCTCCAGAGTCTAACTCCAACAGAAGAACAACCCAGGAAGCCTTCCATTTCATTATTCAAACATCATCAATATTTCAATAGATGAATTCACAATATTAGCTAGGAAACACATTTTTAACTAGTGTTCCACTGGTCCATTACCTTAAAGGACGAGCAGGGTTTCTTTGCCTTAGTGCCCTTTCCAGCTACAAGCCCAAGCAGCTTAGCATTTAAAAGTTTGTTGGGTTTTTTAGAAGAGATTATTTCAGACTATCTGACCATTAACTGACAGGAATGGGCAGCCTTTTCTGAAAGATGCACTGCTAGTGGTAAACAACATCATAAATAAAATACAGGTTCTCTCTTTTTATCATCATCTTAGAGTCTCAATGTGGATTTTGCTTTAGAAGCTCACTAATTAAGCCTTACTGGCTGATTTTAACCTTAATTTGTGTTCTTTAAAGGGCAGAACTGTCAGGGCTATTGCTGCTGTGCACTGCTACAGCTGAGAAAAGCTTCAGCAGTAAATTAATTGATCTTTTTTACCTATTCTGTCACTCTCTTTAACAGGAAAAGAGAGTGGGGGTAAGCAGCTATCCCCTAGCTGAAGTTCTGTGGCTGATGCTCATTTTCTTGGCTTTTACAACATCACTAGTTCAGATCTGTCAATATTCTACATTTTCAATACCTATCTAGTGCAGTGATTCCTAGAATTCGTGACAGAGCACAGAACCCCCCCCCAACACACAACTGATAATGCCAGATACAAAACACATTTTCACATAACAAGGAGCACTGTAAAGACAAGACGTGCAAACACAAAGTTAAAAAAAGAGAGAAAAAACCCCAAGGTCTAAGAGAGTGGGTCTTCAGTGATGAGTTGACCCCGTAATCACAGAACAGCACAGAGGTTGTGTAAGGATGGGTAGCTCAGGAAACTGGCTGGCAGAAAACGTTGCGGCTTCCAAAATGCCTGCAATGGATGAACTCGAGTAAGGAGACTTGAAAGATGGCTGAAGTTGTTAAACGGGAATCTAATGATTGCAATGAGACAAAATTTAGGGAATACTTTTAAACAGTACAAAAATACGGAAAAGGAGATAGGAAATCAAAACAGAACAAATTTAATACTAACAGCAATAACCATAGATGGATATTTCTGAGCAAAGAGGTACAGGTACATGCAAAACACAAACCACGACAGCTCTCAATAGCAAATGGTCCCTCTCAATGGTCTGTGGATTTTAGTAATGCCTCCAACTACAGCACATGCAGGAAAAGTTTTAAATGGCACAAATAAGACTTACCTAGCTTGATGCTACATGGTAGAAACAGTTAGGGAATTTGGGAGGACACGGGAATGCTAATCATAATACAAGCTCATATTCTTAGCTATTGATGCCAAAAGCATGATGATCTACAGCAGCAGGTTTTGTAGGCATTCATGCAAGCCAGACACAGCCAGTGGGAATTTCAAGCATGATGACAGCAGAAATTTCTCTGGAGAACCAAGACCTCTGAGGTCCTTGAGCTTGTCAGGGGAATAGTGTTATGAAAGGAATGAAAACAGGTATTATAAAACAACTCTAATTTTTGTTTAATTCAAGAACAGACCAATGTACCTCAAGCATTAAGAAGAAGCTTACTCATTACTAACCTACAGGCATTAAAAATTACTATCCATGATAAGGTGGGAAGGACCTTAAAATCAGTTTTTAAGAAGATGACAAGCGCCAAGTAATTCATGTAAGTAACACAAGCACCAGAGTGCAGCAAAATCCAGCAATCGCTGTTGGACTTGAGCATTTCTGCTGCTTACTCCCAGACCAAAGAACAATAGGGAATATGGTTCATGTGCCATTTTTGAAGAGGATCTGGCAAGGTGAGCATTACACTGGACATCCTTTGCGGAAAGTACTCCATGCAGATCCACTGGAGAAGTCTCTACACAGTGTCTGGGTATGGCAGGATGTCAATGCTTCACAGAGTGAAAAGTGACCACAAATGCACTGATGCCAAGGAATGATGGATTTACCACTAAGCGTATTTTCTAGGTCCATTTAGTTCAATTCTGAAAGACACACTTCAGTGAGGCACAGACATACCACCAGTTCCAGATTAGTAGGTTTGCAATAGATTGTAACGTGTTTCACAGCCAAACTACCCCCTAGACAGCCTAACTGCAAGTCAGTTCTGTTTGATTAAAGGATGATGCTGAGGGCTCTTCTAGAACTGGTGTGGTAGCATTTCAAACATCAGCATTTCAGTGTTGCCCTCATTTAAAAATACCATTTAAGAGGGTTATTATTAAATGTACAGAATGATATTGCTACACCAAAAAAATCATTATGTGTACTGGGAATCACCTTAAGAAATCATGACTCTACATTCAAAAAGGCTGCACTTCACAGGTATTTAAAAGGTAGTTTGACTAAATAAATATATTTCATTTGTACAGTATTCCAGGAGGACTGGAAAGAAAAAACAATTCAACTGTACCCTATGGAAAAATACCTGCTGCTTTCTTTTTCTTCCAAGTATCTACATCTACACTAAGAGAAATCTTTTACAGATATACCCTAGAAAATCCAACGTTTTCACCCACTGTGGTTTGAATATTCTCATTCTGTCCAGTAGCATGGATCTGTGAAAAGCCATCATTAGGTAATTTTCTGTCCCATAGCAACCACTTTGCTTCCTCAGGGAAATATTTTTCCATCCTTAGGCAATACCTTTTGCTGTGTGGTTTCCTAAATGAAGCTCTTTGTAATCTAAAGCTAACATCACAATTTACACTGGGCTTTGCAGAGGTTTATAGCTATATATGTGGAAAATCAAATGCCAGCCATAGGCTTTTCTCACTGTATATATGTGTGCATGTAGGCAGCAAGAGCATTTCACGTTTTATATAAAAACCCTGGTTTTGTTAGTAAAATATTGTTTGAAGTAATAGATTCAAGTTATTAGTCATATATATTATTAAACAATTATCTAAAAGAGAGCAAAGGAAACGAGAGAAAGGTAATGTTTTAATGATCGGAACATGCAGTAATTCCAATGAAATTTGCTAAGTGATAAGTAAATAAGACACCAGAGCTTATAACCAGCTTGAGAGGATCCTTCCGTACCTGTTACAGCTGAAAAATTCCAAGTAATCCAAAATTCCAGGGCTGCTGAAGAGAGCAAAGGAACGTTCTTGGTTCTTTACCAAAGGTCTCTGTGGAGCTGGCTTTTGCTTAAAAGGGTTTTTTAATAATTAAATCACATTGAAGTGACTAAATAATTTACTGCTGTGATTTAACTGTGCAAGTCACTGCTGGAATTCCCTACTGGCATTACACAGAAGCCAATGTCAAGAGAGAAGTACACAGTGTAGTAGTAGACCACCATAATAAAGTCCCAAAAAAGCCGTAGAAGCAGATGTCGTACTACACTCTGACTTACTGTAACCACGTGAGAGCTTGGGACCTGACCTCAATGTTTTCTCCATTGAAGCATAAAAGGTCTATCATGAAAGAAGAATCCCAACATTTATTTATATACTTTTAATTTGGCAATTCTATAGTCTTTTCATGACATCAAAATGCCACTGGTTTAGATTTTGAACAATAAAGGGCACTGAAACATGCAAACCTTTCCCAGAGGAAACTAGAAATGCTTGGAATTTCAAAGGTTAAACGGGATGCAAATACCCACACAAAAAGCTGCAGGAAGAAAGCAGGATGGAAAAATAAGATCCAGCAAGCTGTTGTACAACAGGAGCTCATCAGCAAGCCCAGTTTCTCCAGCTATATTTTGAGAAATAAACCAATCGAGGAGGTTACAAAGGGTGAAGCTTCGAATTTTCATAACTATTCATCAGGATTACTAATTTCAGCAAAGATGAAACATTCCCATCTCTCTCTATTCTGGCTTTTGAAACCAAATGCAGAAAGAAAACTAGTAGGAATCCATTTGTTCTCATTGCACAATTCCAATTTTTTGTCATTAAGCTTTAATGTAAGGAAAAGACAGGACCTGACCAGTGTTTATTTCAATGATGATGCAATGTGATGGGTGCACTACATGTCATTTAATATCAAAAGACGTGTGCTGGTGTAACCTCCCTTATACACTGTGAGATGTCTCTGAAAATACAGAAAGCAGCTAAGAGCTTTGAAGTTGTTACTGATAACTTGTTGCTTGCTTTCTGTAATGGAACAGGATTTGTGACTATCCAGCCTTAGTGTCCAAGTAGCTCAAAAGCTTACTTATGAAACCATGCCTTCATTAGCTTCTGAAAGAATCACCTTTCTCCTTTAATTTATTAAGATTTCTGTCATATAAGCACCGAAAAGAACTGGACTAAACAGACTTAAGGCAAGTTTTGTCCCTCTTTGAAGCCTGACCCAAAGCTGCACTAATTAAACCAGAGTTCCCCAATGGGGCTTCTCATTCCATCAGTCAGGGCTGCTTGGGAGATGGGGACACATCATTCGTGTTTTTGCTCTCGCTGTGCCTCTCGAGCAGGGAGGACTGGTACAAGACTTTGCTGGGCTTGAAGAACTGCTAAACCATCAGTTAGGTTGAGCCTGGACTAGCTCAAAGAAGTACAAATTAGCAGATATGAATTAGCCTTGGTTGGACAGGGCTTTGAGCAACCTGGTCTAGTGGAAGGTGTCCCTGCCTGTGGCAGGGGTTTGGAAAGTCCCTTCCAACCCATTTTCCAAATCTATAAAGCAGGACTAGCAGTTTTGCTTATTGATTTTGTAACCCATTTGGGCATTTTGGTTCTTAATACTTCATATAAATTCCTCTTCAGTTGCATGTTCATCGTTTCAGGAATTAGATCAGCTCTCAGTGCATCTCAGGTGACGCCTCATGCTGTGTGGTTCTGAACATCTTATCAGGTAAAGATGGAGCAGAATTAGAAACCCATGAGATTTTAATTGCTTGTGAAGCAATTTATGGCAGATTCTGACAAGAACAGAGAATGTCAGAAAACCAAGCAGAACTGAGCAGTCCTCAAGATAATTTCCAACTTCTAATAAAAAAGAGCACAGTACCTCCATACATTTCATTACAAAGGCTGTAACCATGGTAGAAAACGCAGCACAATTTCATTCTGACAACCTGTAATCCCAGTTATACCATAGTTTGAATCAATTTTTGTAAAGAATCTTGTAAAAGCCACTATATTATAACTTATACCAAGAACAACAGAACAAAACTTAATGGAAGTGCATCAAAAACTTCCTATATTTTAGCTGGGGCTCAAGGACAAGGCTTAAAACATTCCTACCACAGCAAAGAATTGCTTTGATTGAACTAACACAAAATGCACTTCAAAAGATGGAGAACAGAGTACTAAGAGGAGCGATGAGCAAATGATGGTGGGAGATTGGAAGTTCCCTGCCATGACAGGTAACAAATTCCTACGTAGGACAAGGAGCAGAGTAGCCCCTGCATGATACTTCAGAGGTTCCCCAAACTGAAACATGCTCCTCTAAGCGTTGACTTTTCTGATCTTGAACTCTTCTCCAAAACCAAAGAAGTGTTATTGGAAATCTGTAAACAGCTCCAAGTGAGTCAACACTGCATAGGCAAACTTCAAAGCTGTCAACCCAATCAATATTGCAGTTACCAGGCACTGTTGGTCTTCAAAAATGCCAATCTAACAGAATCTACATCCCGATGATTTCTCATAGTAATGTGTAAGCACACACAGAGTATTTTGTTTTCATTTGAGACATAAGTGATAACTGAGAGCAATGAAATTTACTCTTAACTGAATGTCTCTCATCAGGAGTTTAATTGACTTATCTTCAGATGTTCACCATACAGAACAGAGGCAAATTGTATAATAATACAAAGGCTATCCCATATAATTTATTCTTCCAAAACATCCTGTGCAAGCATTTACAACCCATTTGAATGAATTATATCTTAGTCATATTGAAAAAAGTACTGGTTAATTCTTCCCTATGATTTTAAAAGAAGGTTATTTGAGTTTTAGCAAATTGGGAATGTGGCTTTTGCTGCTCCAACATGTATTTCAGGTCTGAAAATACCTCCTTTGATCCAGCATCAAACTCTCAGGCACATTCAGTTCTGAAACTCAGATCCACAAAGAGATGAAGTACAGTTGAAGTGACAGAAAAGAGCAAGCAAGTACACCTCAAGTAACATTACAGTATGCTTAACATTTCCTTTTTACTTCTGAAAATACTGACTCAAAAAAATCCAACATTTTTTCTTCCTTTGTTAAAGCATCTGAAGCATTTTATTTCAACTTTTGAGAACTTAATTACTCTAAAATGGATTCTGTCACTCACTGCACCATAAGAAATGGATAGGCATAGACCTAGCTGCATGTGCACACATCCACAGACAAGTGGGTTTGCTGTGCGTATCCTCCAAGACCTCTTATGCAATACGTGTTCTACAACCATTTCCATTTCCCTACTTTGCAAAGTCCATGGAAAGTTGCATGGCTCATGAGGACACCTTGCAAATCTCAGGCCAGCATCAAGGCCATTATCTCCATTAAATTCCAAAGTCAGGATGCTCAAGAAGACCTCTATGCCCAAATTCTCTTCGCTTTGAATAAAAATTAAGCGGCTTTTTTTAATACTTAAAAAAAGTCTACATTGTTTGATGAAATTCAGAATCTTCCTGTTCACAACTGAATTGTAAACTACATTAAAATACCAATATACTAATACAACATATCAGTATGCATTAAGCAAGAACCATTCTCTATAAAGAACTTCTTAAAACAACCCCACTATCTGTATTCATAGAACTATCTGTACATAATGAATATCTTATTATTACACATGAAAAATAATAAAATCAGTGTGTTTTAAAACAAATAGAGTGCATCAAAGTTAAATGGATGATATTTTATAGGGAATGGATGACAGGTACACTGACAACGATCCATAGGAACTACCCCACTTACTGCAATGTTAATCTGTAATCATACAGCTTAAAAAAATAAATCTTCTTCAGTCTATTGTTCTGACAGCTTACAGTTTTTAATTGTTAGTTTGGTCCATTTCTTTTTAATGTAATTTTCTAACCAAAGCTGTCCTTTTTCTGCTGCACAGTTACTGACTTCCCCATAGAAAAGGACCATGTACAGGAGGATATCTGTATACAGAATCCTTGCTGAAACATCATCCACAAGAGAAGTGTGAGATGAGGTGCAGAACTGCCTTGTTCTTCCTTGATAATATATATATCCAGTACTCCCTACAGTAACACCACTCTTTAAGTAAGAGCATGTTACTCTCAAACATGTCAAAATCACTCTGTCTGCCATACTGGCCAGGATAATACAACATTTAATCACTACTTTTGATACATGATTTCATATATGCAGACATAGCATAAAACACATTAAGAAGAGATTATTCTATTAGTCACAATGAAAAGCATCTTACAATAAAAACTTTCTTAAGTCCATCCATCTTTTCAATGTTCTGAGGCCCCATTGTGGACTTCAAAGTCATTCAGAGCCCAGAATCTTTAACAGTGACCCTCTTTATCTACTGCCAACTTATCTTCAAGGCAATAGAATATGGGTCCACAAAAGGTTTCCCTAAGGGAAAGCTATGCTCCTAAAATACCTCCAGATTTCATTAATTTTCCTTCACCAGGAATCAGAGCACCAAAATCAGACCTTTCTCCTGTTGCCCCCAAACAGAAAAATTACCATGGTTTAACCCTTACCTGACAGGAACGGGTTCCAGGGACTTCTACTTGGATATGGGAAGCAGGATCCTTTAAGAAGGGCAAAGAATGAAGGCAACATCAAAAAGAAGTTAGGTGTCAGAATCTTGGTTTTAAGGGGAAAATTTGAAAGCAGAAGTTTATGGAAGCAAAGGTCTTCTGATGGAACGATTTGAAAATGGAAACATGGACAAAAGAAAGGTTTTAAAGCACATGGGGAAGCAAACTCGTTTCTTTTAGTTTCTACTACTCTGCTGTCCCTGCCATGATGCACGTGAAAGGGGGAAATGAATATGAGGTAATGGAATGTACTGAGCAATGTTAAATGTGATTAGAGATGGCAGAGGATGGTGACACAGGTTTTGGAAGACTGGAATACCTTAGCAATACAACTGGAATACTAAAGAAGACTGCTTTAAGTGCAGTGATTGGAGTGACACATCAGAGAGTCAGGGACCACTTTGTGTAGTGGTGAACAAGACACTAACACTCCCCTCTCTGCATCCGTAGCAGAATCACTATCACAAAACCATCACTTATCCTTCTGGACAGCACCCTGTATAGTGGGGTTTGTAATTATTTCAAATTTAAACCCCATCTTCTAGAAACAATTTTTCTCTTCTTCCTCTCTATTCTTTGGCTATATTTTAAGAATTCCTGATGTACAATCTGAAACAAGCCCATCTATGAATGTGCATTTCTGCCAAATATTTTCTCTGCATCTCTACATCAAACACTATAAAAAGTCCACAAAACATTTCTAGGACTGGTTTTGAATATTTATGGAATTCTGTTTTCATAGCTATTAAATTAGTGTTATATCATTTGTGCAACTCGGTGCCATGTTTCCTATACAGCCCCTCCAATTCCACACACTTTCAACCTTTTAGCTTAGGAAATGTCAGCCCAAGTTCAGTTTAAAACCATTATTTTAGACTATAATTATCTACAGTTCATGTCTGAGTGTCTAGAAATTCAAGGAATATTGTTATAGTTGGGAAGTTTGGCCATGATGAGTGTTATAAGGCAGTTCTGTTCAGTAGCATGATTCTCTATTTTAGAAAGTTCTTTCTAACCACACTCCCACAGGACTTTCATATCAAACACCATTTTCCAAAGTATTTGACATGTCAGATACATCTCTGGAAGTTCTCATATTTTACCATCCCAATTAAAGATTTGGTTTAGAATGGCCTATGACAGAAGTGTCAGAGCTTTGATGTTTCAGGGGTCAAATTATGATTTTGAATAGATGTCCCATAACTAAAACTTCCCTAACCACAAGCAAACAAGAGCAATGGTTGTGTTTTGATTTTCCAGTATTCAGGAATTTAAAAGGACATTTTTTAGTATGCTGACAAGGTAGAAAAGATCTGCCTACCCCAGAGACTGAAACAAATGTACATTAAGATACACAAATAACCCTTGGTAAATTAATGAGGGATAAATTTGTGGAGGTTTTCCTACCAGGTGGATGATAAATGGGTCAAAGTGCTTCACTTACTACTGCATTCAACGTGTTTCAATCTACTACATGAAACATTGCACAGATTATACACAAGAATTGTATGGATCTGCGTCTTAAGGTTTCTTGTGCAGCAGAGGATACTCCCATTATCCCTCTGGAATATGCTAGAGCAAGAAGGAAGTACAAGATGGAATCAGTGTTCAGAGTTGGTAAAACAAAATAACCTTAGTGGCAGCAAAACCAACCGAAAGACCGAGTTCCTTATAGTTTTCAGGAAGCTGCAGCAGCAGGTACAACAATGTAACATGGAAAGCTTGAGGGGGAGTCTCAAGGAAAATAAGCCTGTAGTGGAAAATTGGCAACTGACTTCTTCATTGTAATAACAGGTATTCAAATGGAACAGAAAAGCAAAAGCAAACATTGCCAATATTTTGGCACTTGTAGGAGTTATCCAAAAAAAGCAGATCTAGGTTCTCTACAGCTTTAACCTGAGAAAAAAAATGCACATTAATGCTGCAAAGGAGCTGACACTTTTCATCTGCAGCCCACTCAGCCAAGGAACATCCACTTATATACCCTCATGCATTATTCACCAGGAAAATGGAAATAATCTACCAGTGGTTAAGCAGCTCAGAAGCAAATGCAAATCAAGGGAAAACAGTTAAGAATGAAGATCATTCACAACTCCTGACACCAGTCTGGAGGCTCCTATGGGAGCCACGCAAATCATCACAACCCCTGTCTTGGGTACCACTTAGCCTGAAATCCAGCCTCTTTCCCTGAGAAAAGCACTGACCTATGCCTGCGCACTGAGAAGGAACTGCCTTCATTTGGATTCAAAAGGATTTTCACTCCCTATCAATAAACGTAGGCTCTTCAGCACATACCTGAGAAAGGCTGATTTTTACCCATTAAAAGTCTGTGTTTCTAGTAGCACTGACGACAATTACATTCATTCTTTATCTATGAAACTTTGCACATACAACAGTGAGGCATAAAAATAAACCTGAAGTTATGTACGAAACATTTCCAATGAGGAAATAAGTTACTGCTGCCACAATCTTCATTTTCAGTGGGGATTACCTTCAACCATGATTTATGACAATCATTTTATTATCTTTAGGAGTATACAACGGGAAACATTAAGATACATGTGAAAACAGAAAGACCAGTTTAGGTGTGAAGGAGTTAAACACTATTACTTGCAAGCTAATGAGAACAGAAGAGGCACAATTTTTCCAAGTGTACACAAATTACTGTGGACAAATTTTCCATGAAATCTACATAAATCTCATATTAATAAGTATTTCCATGTGTCTGAATGTATTAACACCGATGCACACTCGGGCTGTTGTAAACCCCGCACACTAATGTTTATTATAGGAATTTAATAGCATTAACCCTCTCATTTCACTCTTTATATTTGGGGTTAACTCCACAGTTTATAAACAGCAAAACAATTTTCAGTTCAATGGAAACGCCTGTTTGTTTTTCAGATACTTCCAATGGAAAATACAGATTTACTCAACTAGTTATTTATTTCAACAACTGGATGAACCCAAAATCTCTGTTGGCAGCCCTAGACCTGCTTTCATGAAATTACAGAATGACAAATCACAATAGAAAACATTTATGTCACAAGTGGAAAATTAGAAAGTGGAAAATAAGGAATTAGAACATCAAATTTGCCTCACTCCAGGTGGCAAAAAATCCATTAAGATCATGATTTTCTGCAGTCCTTTCAGATATATATTTGACTGTCAAAAAGACTGAGGCAACATAAAATCCTAAATGTCAGTTATTCCAGGTAAAATGAGAAAAAGATGCTAGTGATGATGAAGAAATCAGATCAATACCCACCTCCACTCGGAATTAAGGCTGAAATCCTGTTTTAGTAAGAATTTGGCTAATATCTTAGGTTATGCACACTTGTTAAATGGTTGGAAATACTAGACATAAAACACTGTACTGGCAGCTCTACTTCAATTGTATTTCCTTTCATGGATTTCCAGTTAAATTTGCTCCTTTAGATCTGCTGGAGTAATATCAGGAGTGTTAAAACTACACCATATTATAGGGATTGTGTAGTGACAACACACCACTTAGTCAAGGGAAACAGGACCCTGACTCAGCGAGAACAGGGCTCAGCTCTCACTGTATGGACATCACCAAGCCATTTTTAATGTTCTTCTAATCCAGACCAAAACTCGACTTTCATAGCGCCTTCTTGAAGATTTTCACAGAGAGATCCAAGCATTCCCTTAGGAAGACCAAGCACAAACACATCCTCAAAGGATGTTCACCTCCGATTTTCAGCATCCTATGTACTTCAAACATGATGCTTTCCCTATAAAGCTGTATTATATATTTCATAGACTGTTTGGAAGCATTTCTTTGCCAAAAATAGCCACTAAATTTAAGATCAACTGCAATTTAAAACATCTTTTACAGTAAGTTATTTTATATCACTAGCACATTGTACACACATACTCAAGATTGAACAGATTATTCATTTAGGTTGAATAATTGAGATCCCCTGTGCTTCCATTGCTGATCCACCTACAAAGAAGTGGCATTCTAGGAAAAGATGAAATAGGTACCCAAATACTGTGCCAATCACTTCAGGATCCTTCACATATAGAAGCATCTCTTCACATATAGACTATACTGACATTATCCCAAACCCACACATGTTAAAAGAGAAAATCCTGAGTATCATTTGAGACCTGATTTTGATTTCAAGCCTCTTTTGGGTCAGTGCTAACTGCACTGATTTTCCTATATGCCTGAATGGGGTGAAGTATGCCCTTTATTTTATCCATAAGTAAATCTTGACTCTCTGTGTTCAGTTTTATGCAATTAAAAGATGTTCAGCTTTGCAGAAAAGATTCTTTATCTAATGATAAAGGAAGCTTAACTATTGATCTGGTTTTTATCGTTTTAAACACATCCATTCACATCTTGTCCTGTCACAAGTAAGCAACCTATAAAATGTTATTAACAGAGAAATATGAAAGCTGTTTGAAAAGGACACCCTGTAGCTTGTATGAGACTAATACAAAGGTAATGGCTCTATCAAGAAACATGTGAATTGTCATGACTAAAACCTATTTCTTGTAATCCTCCATCTACAGAAGCCTATTAGGAAGGTAAGGCATAGGCTGCTCTTTATTCAATCATGATCTCTAATGATAATAATTTGGTAATGATCTATCTGTGTACTCACCTCACATCCCATGAAACAAACCCTTTTGTCTCTTCAAACAGCCTGCTAACTGTAACAACTGAGTCAAATACCAGCCCTGGGTGACAAGGGCTCATACGAAAGTTATAAAACACTGGTGCTCACTGATGGGTCAAATAACTCAATACTGCACCAGTGTCACCTGCAACCTCCTGCCCAACTTCCTGAACCCCTTCCAGGCAGCTCTCATGTACCAAAGATTATTTTAGGGTTATTTACCCACCACTAACAATCTTGCCAAAATTCTGAGACTTCTTTAACATGACATGATACTTGGCTGACTTTTCCTTATTGCCTGGAAGCAATTCAACCAGAAGAGAGAATTTTATCCTCCACAACATGTATTTTAATGACTCACTGTTTTCCTATTTCTTTCTAGCTTCCACCAGGCTTAATGGACTTGAGCATGATTATTAAGACACTGCAAACAACAACAGCAACAACAAAAAACCCTTTACTTTTCTTCAAGAAGAAAGAAGTGTATGGCAAAAAAACAATTTAGCTATAACCAGTAAAGGACGATCTAAAATTAGAGCCTGTTGTGTTAGGGATGGTAACAAAGTGTCTAAGCCATATGCTGGTATAATCTATAAAAGCTAGATTCAAGGCTGATGTCAGTGTAACTTACTGTTTCAGAAAGCAGCATAACTGCTATTGTACATGAACCCAGTATTAATAAAATCATTTCAGATTTTAATTGTATATATAGCGCTGAATCAACATTTGGGTATCAGAAGCACATTACAGCTTTATCATGGTATGCGAAGAACATACCATTACCAAATACTAAGTGTATCTAAATGAGGAATCTTTGGTTTTAAACAACTCCTTACTCCATTTTTTCACTTGGAAACGCTGAGCCACAAGAGAAGCATATATTTTCATCACAGAGAATATTTCAGATTGCACAGGACATAGCCCAGCAGCTGCCAGAAAAAGACTTAATAGATTGGTTTTTTTCTTCTCCAAGAGGAAACCCAAACACACCCTAAGATAAGGCACTAGCCTAAATCCACAATAATTCATGTAGCTTTTATCCAGATTTACACTTCCTTAATGCTGAACACGATTTGTCACTTGCATAACAGAGTTTAGACACCAGGAAAACTTCCCCCATCAATTGAAACACTTCCCTCATCTGTTGGCACAGAATGAACTGTGACTGATTATTGAGACATAGCCATGGGTGGAAAACAAACTCTGACTGTCCTCAGGGCAGGGTGATTCCTGGATACCACAGCAGGCACAGGGGTCATTTCCAGCCCGTGGGATGCAGTGCTAGTGTTAAAGCACTGTCACCATAGCGACCCAAGCATCACCCACACAGGGACCCTGTTCCATAAATCTCTGGCAACAGCCTAGACTTAGTAACAGACTCTCCATCCTTTTAACTTCCAGTTATTTGCAGCAAAAAGGCAGATCCCTTAAAAACGGGGGACCCTAAAGCCCTATTATCTTTGGGATAATTCCATAATTCCTTTTTTTTTTTGGTTTTTTTTTTTGGTTTTTTTAGAAATAATAAAGTAAATCAACAAACAAATCCTAAATTCTGTTTGGGAATGTCATATGATAAAGTCCATCACAGAATGAAAAAGTTGACTATTTTCTCCACATCTCCGGATGTGCCAAAAATGATGTTTAATTGCATAAAATTCCTGCCAGTAAGTAACTTTAGAAATGTACCTTCTCAGATCATCACCTGTACTCCACAGCAGGCTGGAAAGCACTGTTAACCTACAGAGATTCGGACTCAACTAGATCTTCTCTTACCTAAAAATACACCCAAAAAATCCTGCAGTGCAGGCACACGGAGAGAAACCTCCACCCCCTTTGGAGGCAGACTGGCTCCAAGCTTTAGCTTTTGTCAGTAAAGATAATGCAAGGGAAGTCCTTCTCCATTCAACCAAGACAGCAGATGTTGTCCCACTATGCACAACCAATGAAAACAACCAAACACCCCAGATGATGAATTATTTACAACAAGGAAAACAGTACTCTGGTAAAAGTCCAAAGAATGTCTACATGAGCAACCTAATTAATGTAAGTTTGCTTTCATACAGTTGAAATAACCAATGTCCAACCAGTTCTTCCATCTTTTGTCTCTCTCAGTTAACTTCACATATTAGAACATGCATCCATTGCTTATGAAGATGCCTGAATAAATGAGTTCAGGGGACAATGAAAGCATCCAAAAGTCCAAAGGATCTATGGGGAGGACTGAAATGGCTTGGTTAGCTTAGTCTCAGGAACCTTTTTTTGCCCTATTGCTACACTACAAGTCATCATGTGTGGTTTCTCTGCTGCTTTCCTGTGTTCAATCCCATGAATACCAACTGTACATCAACTACCACAGAGCAATATCCCAGTACTTGCCCTCTGCAGCCACAGGTCAGCATAAGAGTCCCTGTGGCTTCTGCACTGAGGACCAGAGCATCTCCTTTCCTCCTATCCCATAGCCTGGCCAGTTGTCCACTTTTAAGACAGGAAACCACAGGATTAAAGCCCACAACCCCAGTAGAATATGTGCTTCCTCTGGGGAGAAAGCCATGAGGCTTTCTACTTTTTATTTTATTTGTATATATATATATATATATATATATAATTTTTTGCCTTTAATTTTAATTCCATGCCCTCTCAGAAATGAAATCTCACAGATATATCCTCCCCTTTATTTTCCTGTAATATCATAGCAGTTTGCTCTGGCTATTTGCAATCTCTTTGTTCCCTTCACAGCTTTTCCTAGTCATAGAATGAAGAAATATGTAAAAATAGGCCACAAGAAACTAGACACACTTGATCTGTGCAGCAAAAATAGAGCTCTTTAGCACCTGGCATTCTCAAGAGTGTTAATGAAGCTGGCAAGATAAGCCAGGCTTTGACCCAAAATAAAAAGCTTAGCCCTTAAAAGAAGGTAAAGATGAACCAACACAGAAATTGCTGGGGACTCACAGCCTCTTTGGATTTCATGCAAGGCATGACCCTGGACATCTGGACAAGTGCCACATGGACATGCAAGGGCCAGGGTATACAGCATGAGATAAAGCCTGTCTCTGTGGGATGCGGGCTACAGAAGAGAACAAGTAGAATCATACACTGTCGTGGTTTAAACCCAGCCACGCAACTCATTCACTCACTCAACCCCCCTTTCTTGCCCTCCCCTGCTTCCAGAGGGATGGGGAAGAGAATCAAAAGAATGCAACTCCCACAGGTTGAGATAAGGACAGTTTAGTAACTAAGGTATAATACAAATCACTGCTGCCACCACCAATAATAATAATGATAAAGGAAATAACAAGGGAAAAGAATACAGCATCTCACCACTCACCAACAGATAACTCATGACACCGCACCCCAACTGAGCACAACTGGATACCTCCTCCAACCCCCAGAGCACTCGCCCTTCCGGGTAACTCTCAGTTACATCCTGGGCATGACATGCTGTGGTATGGAATACCTCTTTGGTCAGTTTGGGTCAGGTGTCCTGTCCCTGCTTCCTCCTGGCCTCCCTTCCTCCCTGGCAGAGCATGAG
>NDXB01009214.1:0-16077 GCA_002631895.1 Agapornis roseicollis
CTTCCCTTCCCTTCCCTTCCCTTCCCTTCCCTCTTCTTGACAGCAAAGAATAAACCCTACAGAGTATTACAGTTGCTACATTAAAAAAAACATGTATGCACTACTCCATTTTATTTGTCTGGGCTTTGAAGTGGTAGATTATGTACCAAATTTGAAAATACTGTAACCATTTAAACTCCTAGAGTTGGACATTCTGAGTCTCTTGTTTTAACAGCCCTTTCTAGGTCTCTGGTTATACTGATATATCATGTGAAGACACGGAAAGTGCGGGGATTATCTTGAAAAGGAGCCAGTCAGGAGATTGGTGGGGAGAGATAAAGGGGGAACACAGCAGGATCCCAGCTGTGATAGGAGAGCAAGGACAGCAAGCACTGGAGCTGCCTGAGAAAGGAGGGCCAGGACGGGTGGGAAGAAGAGGAGTTGGTACTCATGAGGGAAGGAGACTTCAGTGGGGAAAACCAGAAAAGGCAGCAAAATTAGGCAGCAAGGAACCTGAAGCAGGGTGGCGGACTGAGCACCTCCAAGTCCAGGGAACCACTGCTGAGACGGAGGACAGCTCGGGTGCACCCATTTGCAATTAGAGACTAGTAGCCGGGCAAGGAGGGAGACAAGGAGCAGTTGATTTAAGGCAGTGAGACTGAGCTGACATTTAAGGGACAATAAAGAGGCAGAACTGTGGGCAAGAGGCCAAGAAGTCACTAGCTGGATAATCAGAGCTTCCTGGAGAGACATGTTAATGAGAGCAATGTTAAGGTCAACCCTCCAAATCCTTCAGGAGTGTTTTCTTGGTGATTCTTTGGGGATTTAGTTTAATTTGCCAAATGAGCAAACACCTTCTGTTTCCCCATCATTAATCAGCCAGGCAAAGAACAGAGAAATACTGTTTTGTGCTTTGGATTGAAAATTTTCATGCTGCTGGCTCTGTGAGACACTCAGGCTCTGTAAGCTGCTTCCACAAGCAGCTTGAATAGGTAAACAAGTTCTATCTTATCATGGAGCCATATTTTCAAGGAAGAGAGGTGAGAACTATGACTGTAGGAGTTTTAACAGCAGTTTTGGCCTTGGCCTGATGTACTTGTACCATTAACCTTAATTAGACAATCTTAACTGCAAGACTGGATGCTATGTTTTCCTTCTACATGCAGTGCCTTGTTTGGCAATGTCTCGTTGACTTCATTTGGTGCTACACATGAAATGAAGGACACCTTTACTGTGAAAAGCATCAGGATTGAGAGGTTTATGGACATACCCCATACACTGGTGAGAGAGGTCTTTGCAGAAGACTTACAAACATTAACTTTAAAACCAACCTTTCACTGTTGAAGCCCTCTTAAGTAGCTTTGTACAGTTCCTAATTTTGTGCCTAACTGTGGGATGAAATCAGGTCTGAAGTTTGCACCTGTGTTTTTGTAAATGATTGGAAAAGTATATGGGCTTGTGAGAATCAGCATTCACCAATTCACAAACATCCCACTGTTTTGCCCACTTGGCTTGGCAGCTGTTTTGAAGGTTACTGGAGAAGGCAGGGGATAGGGAATGAAATAATATAGCTGGAGAGGTACTTCAGCCTCTGGTGATGTGTGGGGAGAGGGAATGTGTTTGGGGAACCTGCCTTTTGCTAGCAGTGCTGTGGCAGAGCCAGTCCCACAGCAGATTCAACCAGCGGGGTCTTCCTGCTCCAGCTCCTGGGGCATCCTGGTTATTTCTTCCATTTCTTTTTTTTTAATAACTGACTAACTATACAGACAAAATATTCTGGCACTTAAAAATGTGTGCTGCTTCTGTGTTGATGTCTTATCTGAATAGACTTTGCTTCCCTAACTTAGACAGTGCAAGCTTTAGCAGTGATTATCTGTTCATTTCTATGAACAGGTAATTCATTTCTATGAACATGATTTTTCCATGTTGTGCAGCATGGAAGAATCCTTTCTGAGAAAATTCATAGAGTAAAATAAAGTAAGTCAATAACATTGCCCCATACAGCCCACATTTTCAACTTTTAACAGTCAGTTCCTTGGTGAATAATATTACCTGCACTTCATAGTTTTGAAAGTGAAGCAGAAAGTAACATTTAAAATGTTCCCTAGTTTTGGTATATATAGATGAGTACTTCTCAGTGTAAGTTCTGAAAGTGAAACAAAAATAATATTAAACATGGTTTTGGCATTTGCCCAAACTCTTCCCATATTTCTCCTTGGCAAAATGGAAACAGGAAGGAATCCAGACGTTCCTTCATTCTAAACAAAATAAACTGGATTTCTTAAGCAATGACATATTTAGCCATTTCATACACATACAGCTCTGCTTGCAAGAAAGCTCCAGACCCCTCCCTGTGCCTGGCTCTGCAGGGCTCACCCCTCTCCCTACAGCTGTGGTCAGCACCCGAGGGGACAATGTATTTCTTTACAGACTATCACTGATTGCTAATGAAATCCGCACCTCCATGAGAGGTTCATGGTTCCTGCAATAGCTGCTATGGTTCAGGTGGTTGCCAGCAAAAGCTAGAAGTGCACGTGGATGGTGTATGCCCATTCCTCAGATGACTTTGATCAGAGGATTTTGCAAACCACTGTTGATTGCTACATGGCCAGGCTGGGTTGGACCTGGGAATGGGTAGGAAGAATGAGAGGATCAGTTTATTTTGTCAGAGTTCTTCTGGATAAAATAAAAAGCGCAACTTCTTCTTGGGATCACTGACAAACTCCCTGTGTTGAACATAAACCAGGCTTTTGCAATGCCATGTCCGTACCTCAGGAGCAACATACACATTAATAAAGAATTAATATTGCTAATGAAATCACTGTCAAGTTCTTTCGCGTATCACCCATCTCCCAAGTCCCCTTGCAGCCAGGGAAACTGAACAGTGAAGGGGAACGTGCCCAACAGCCAGGAAGCCTCAGGTGTTTATTTCAAACTATGTTTCCAAAACAAGCAGCCGTCACTCTTAGCAAGATCTTTTTTGATCCACTTAACAGCACACATATCTGAGAACTGATTGTAGCTATATCCTGCTCTGCTGAAGGTGGGGCTTTCTCTGCTGAGGCAGGATTTTGGCACAATGCTGCATGGTCCCTGGGAGTGGTACCTAGGTTTTAATTTGGATTGAGAGGAACTAAGTACATTCTTATGCATATAAAATGAATATTATACAAACCTCTGTACATAAAGTGCTAGCTGCTAGGCTTCAACACATGGTGAATGGTGAATGAGGTACCTGAGAGATGATGCCTTCAGTCAGATGTTCAATCCTAGGAGTATTGCACCAGCTGAAAATCAGTGCTTTTCAATGAGGGCACAACTTAAGAGATCCTTTTTGAAGCAGTGCCTAACAATGTTTGTTTGTGAAGCACAATCTAATCTGTGTTAGAATCCCACCTTACTAACATGCACAGTTCATTCTCTCTTGGTGTGCTGCAGTGCAGGAGTTGGGTCTCACAACACCTTCTTTCAAATGCAAACCCACAACAGCCGTGAAGTTACGGGCAAAACTTCTGGAGAGATATAAAGGTGAGGAGATTTTAACAGAAAGTTTATATACCAAAATATTGGAATCTAATAGTGCTCCCTGATTAGTACTCACTGGTGCAGAGGCAAGTTTAGGAAAATTCAGTATGCAAATAAAGACACAGGCACATAAACTGTTTTGCGGGATTGAAGACCTGATGTCCAGTAGCTGGCTTCTATATGTGTTAAACGTTCTCTGACTGTTGAGCTGTGTTTAGGCTGGAAAAGAGGAGGCTCAGGGGGTAACTTAACACACACTGCAACTGCTTGAAAGGAGGCTGTAGTGAGGTGGGAGTTGGTCTCATCTCCCAAGTAATAAGCAGTTGCTTGTCAGTAACTCTCTGAAACTATTTAGCAGTTATTTATTTTTTCTGCAGTATCAGGAGTCATATATTGTTTTAATACAGGAAAATTCCTCGTCTTGCTCTTTTCTGTAAGTGGTCTTTATTTGAAATATGAAAAATTGAGACGCCTGATGCTAATCTGTGTTGATTGTTTCTGAGCAGACTGTCTTTCATGCTGACCAGCCTGATCTTTTGGGGTCATTTTTCTTGCTGCTACAATACTATTAATAAAGCATTAGACACTAAAGCTAGTTACCAGAACATATCTAGTACAAATCAGTCTGTTTATATCTGTGCAAATTCTAGATCAGCAGCAAATACAAGGTAATCAGTGGTTTTGTTTAACTCAAAGTGAAGTATGAAAGTTCCGTGCTGATTTGTGGATTAAATCAAGGTTTCATTTTTCATTTGGAGAGCTGGATTTTCTTATTTTTATAAAAAGTCAGCTTTTTATTGAAAACTCTTTTGTGGGAAAACTTACACAATTTGTCCTGGTCTGCCTCAGTGATTTCACAGGTGAGGTATTTAATGCAGATGTGCACTTCAAACTAAACAAACAAATAAACAAAAAAACCCACCAAAACCAAACCAATACCAAAACTATACCAAGACAATACCATGAAAATAAAAATGACACAGTGCTGTGTATTTCTATCTCCCTCCCCTTCAGAGGGAGTGATTGCCAGCCTGGCTTCCAGAGGAATCAACACTTAGAAAGTCACATTGTCCCTACCATCCACCTGTCAGCCCTTAAACTTATGGTGAAAGATACTCATTCCTCCTAGTTTTGTAAAGATAGGCGGTTCAGCAGTGAGACCTCAATTAACGCTCCTTCAGATACAACAGCTAAAACCCGAACCCTTCTGTGACTATACATTACACACCTGAGGTTGGAGGAAGGAAAATAGTCATTCACTGGCTTCTGTTCTCAAAAATAACCTGTTTATAAAGACACTTTCATTTATGTTCTTCCATCATGTGCCATTTCTCACATCACATGCGCATTTGTCACCCAGCAAAGGCTCCTGAGCAGCCAAATACCTTCTCAGAGTGGGCTTCTGTTCTGGTATGAGTAATGTCAGAGCGCAGGGGAATGCACGAGACTGAGAGAGTAAAATCAAGTGATTTTCTGTTATGGTGAAAGCAGGAAGGACAACATTCAGATCTATAAAAAACACTGAGTTACCACACACAGATCATAAAATAGTAAAAACCAAACAGCCAATTTAAAGTCTAGCACTGAAATGGAACTTTGGATATTTGGAAAACGAAATTGTATTTTAAAATATGATCATGGCCATCCAGTGGCCAACTGGAAGATGTTTGACATCTGTGTAAGGAAACCTGATGAACAATGTGCTCTATCTTTTAATTATGGAGAACTGCAATTGTATAAAAACAGTTAGAATGTAATTTTAAGCAGGAAACTTATTCCTGATGATGTGTTATTTGTGACTCGTTGAGAACTTACAAATTTGATAGGTGAGTAACTGTAGTTTGTATGCATATACTATACAGTAGACATTTGTATCTCTGGGTATAATCTTTGTTCTTCAGTTTTCTCTTCTTAAAATGCACATTAAATTATGTGTTTACCCAACATTATTAGATTGTTTTCATTTACCTGTTGTAATGAATGCTACCCACACTCTTGCAATATATTTTTAGTAAGAAAAGTTAGAAACTGTATACATTACTGAGCAGAACTGTGGGCAGGCAAAGGTCAGAGCTTCTGCAGGATCACATTAAGTAGTTTGAGTCACTTCTCCTTTTAGAATTACTGCCTGGGTCACTTGAGTCTTAAGCGCTTATTGAGAAGATCATAAAGTGGATTAAAATAGCCCAGAACTTTCAAAACATGCTGAGCATATGCCATCTCTCCCCTACACCAAGCTACAGCAGCGTCTCTTGCCCAGGCAGTCCCACACCTCTCCAAATACATTGTGGAAGGAGATACCCAGGCAAACAGAGACCTGCATGGTGGTTTGGTCATATGTCTGGACATGCCATCCCAGGAGAGACCTTTCCCTGCTCTCTGGTGGGAGCACCGGTCCCTCCACCATTCCCCTTGGTGCTTGCTGCATGCCCACCTCTCCTGCAGCTCACCTTCAGCCACAGGCCAAGCCAACAAGCCTTGGCATGGAGAAACGGGGCAGGCTGGGGTGGGGATGGTGTTCCTCTGCATGACATGATGGTCTCCATCCACCTCAGGGTGATGATTTCTGATTCTAAACTAGTAGAAATAACATATAAACTACTTCGTTGGTTGGTTGGTTGTTTTTTTCAATCCTTTGACTTGTGTTCTAGTGAAACTAACAACAGTTGTTACACAATGACATAAGAATTACATGGTGCAGCTGTACATACACAGCTGGATATTCTTATCAGTGTAAATCGGGTGTCTTCTTCAGCATGTTGAATTTTCAGTCCTTCATCTCTGCAGCAGGTTGAAGCATGCAAGAATCAGATGGGACCCTTCTGATACACAGGACCTTGTTCCCTTCACTGCTGAGGGCAGCAGGCCTGGAGGGCAGCCCTTGTGCTGGACTTCTGCAGCAACAGAGCTGGTTTCTAGTAATCTGTGGCTCACCCTCACAGTATTAGGGGCTTTCCACAATTCAGTGGTTGCTTCCACAGCTCCGTTCTGCTACAAACACTGAAATGTAAGTATAATCATAAGCCACATAATAAACCACTTAAGCAGTGCTTTAAATATTTGTAGTGTCATTTTTCTTTCTTCTTCTCCTCCCATCAGATCATTTTCCACCTCCTTCGTATTTTTGATTCAATATTGGGCTGAGGTTACATTACTTGACCTAACAGTTATAGTAGATGTGACTAAGTGGTCAGGAGTAGATAACATTTATGAGAGAGTTCCTCAGAAACTCATATCAGAAACCACAGAGCTGGGTCTCTATCATTGGAGGTTGATAGACCCAGCCATCAGAGACTACCAGTATGTTTAAAAACTGCTTTAGCGGGGCCAGGAGCATGCCAAAATGATAGGGTTGGCTGCCATTCCTGGTGAGATGATATAGTCTGTGATAGAAACTGAAAGCAAGGGACATATGGAGAACACAATCTATTGTGAAGGTGTTGGAGAGGCTCCAGTGAAGTCTGCCATCATCAACATTTGGAGGAAGGGCGGTAAGTATGCCAACAAAGGGGGTCGTGTGGGCATAATAATCCTCTCACATTTTCAAAAAGCCTTTGAGAAGCTTTTTGCAAAGCTGATTAAAGTTTGTAAAGAACCTAAGTTGCTGCAAGATTGGATGAGAAGTGGGGTTTTGGGCTGAAAGTTGGTGAAAGAAAAGGAAGACTAATGAAGGACAGGATGTAGTCAGATCAGAAGCAGTGAGTTTCCCATGCACCTAAACTTGCTCACCACATCAGCACAGGCTTGGTGCCGCATGCAGAGTCAGCTAATGAGTGTGCTTGGCAACAGCTTTGAATCCAAGTGTATTGAACCCCGTCACTGTTCTGAAAATATGGGTCAGTTAGTCACATGTGAATCAGTGCAAGTAAGGCTACAGCTTCCACAAGTTTAAAAAAAACCCTTTCTCTTGGACTTGGCTGCAGTTATCTCTTTGCCATGAAAAATGTCATTATCCCTTTGTCAGCAAAGACTGTGTCCTTGTTTTCATTGCTTATCTGAGATACTAGCTAGAAAGCTTCCATAGAGATAATTTGAAACAAAATAATAATGTCACAGTGTAAAATGCATGAGGCCAAGTATGCCCGTTTTCTGAAAGCTGTCAAAGATTTCCTTTACTGCTGTTTTGTCTTTGTATGTCAGCAGCAATGGGAACTGCCTGCTGGCTGAAAAGTTTGTTGATACAGGATATTCAACTTCCAGTTTGCCAAAGAGGGATGCCAAGCAACCCTCTATAATCCTCATCTATCCTTTAAATGGTTCTTTATGGCTTTCCCTTTAAGTGCCCATGTAACTTGCAGAATGCATCTAGATAGGGGTGCCAAGAAACTTCTCTGTTCCTGAGGTTCATCACCCTGCAAAAATAAACTATTTTTCTTTTCTACTTTTTACTTGTTTGTTTGAAATGTATTACACAGTCCCTCAGCAATGCAGAGAGAAATGGGGCTATAGACCTACTTCCACAGAACAACAGATGGCACTTTCATCCAGTTTTAGTGCTTGCCTTTTAAGTGTTATTTCGAATTTGATTGCTAAAGAGTTACTAAAACACTGGTGTTTGAGTCTGTTACCTTTAGGTGCTGTTCACCAGGTGAGATGAGTGCCACATTCACCATCTGCATAATTTGCCAAGGTTCATGTTTCCAGTAGTTCTAATTAGTTTCCCAGGTGGTTCAAGGAAGGAGTGAAATGAAAGCCAGTGTTTTCTGCCACCCTCCACCTCTGCCTCATACACGTGGGCTGAGCTAGGTCCACAGCAAAGACTAAGCTATGCTAATTGGAGCTATGCTAATTGTGTTAATTGGGTCACTTTTCACTATGGCTGCCTTATTTACCAGCCTGTATTTTCTGTGTGTTGTGTGCAAGACTGCATGTGTATACGTATCACAGAATCAGAAAGGTTTGCGTTGGAAGAGACCCTGCAGATCACTTAGTTCCAATCCAAATATGTAAACATATGTATGTGTATATGTATGTGTATATTTATTTGCTTATTTAGCTACACTAGGTTATACTCATTAGTGTTGTAAAGAACATTTCTCTCAAAGGTTTCCTCATTTTCAACAGCTAAACCACTACAAGTTCAAACTTAAATACTCAAACTTCTTTTTCTAGGAGGGAAACAGAAAGAAAACCTCTACCTGTCCTCTTAGCTTTCTAAGGAAACCTAGATTGAAAAGCAGAAGAAGTTGGCATGTGATGAAACACAGGGAACCAAAAGTGTTGGTAAATCATCTGTTGGTTTGGTTTGATTTATGTTTGGCTGAATTTTTTTTCCGTACGCCCTGTAAAATTTATAATAAAAAATTTAAATACTATTTGAGATCATTAGCATAAAATACATATTAATGTTTATGATTTCTAAAAATGGCTCAGTCAATCAATACACCATTGGCATAAAACTTTGGCAGTTGCATCAGTTGTCACCTCTCATATTTTCCCATATTGGAATAGTATCCTAGAGTATGGACTCTTGCAGGAAAAGATCTGTTAATTATTCTGTTGACAATCATATTAAGACCTGTGTTGGATGAGTCCTTGCCTGTGGGATTAACAGCAGCATGTGTTCACATAACAGGGAGTATTTATCATCTAGGGTACATAAAACATTTTTATTGCATTTTGTTGGGTTTCTTTACTCTAATGTGCAAGCGTTTTCTGACAGAAAACATGCCATTGTAGGATGGATTTGGTCCCAGGTATTTGTGTTCATTTTATTTTAATTACAGAGCATCCATTTTGAAAACAGCACTTTAAACATCACATGTATGCTAAAAAACCCACATGGCATTTCAGAAATTGTCAGCCTAATTTTGGAAAGATAGACGTCATTTGACAACAACAACAAGTTTAAATACTTTAACTGAGGGTCTTCACACTGCTTTCTTCTGCTGCTCTGACAGTCGCTTGATGCTGGTCTCTCCTAATAGCACAGAGGAGCTGTGGCAGCGACTCAGTATCATGATGTTGGTCTTTCTGCAGGAGCCTGGAAGGCAAGCACTGCCTTACAGCTCTGGTCAAGCGCTTTTGTTTGCCTCTGCTGACCCAGCTGCCCTGTGTTGGCTCTGCAGCAACGTCAGCTTGCTCTGCCCATCGCGTGCGCTGCGCTCCTGCTTACTGACGTCAGGATGTGATGGCTGTGACTGCCCAGCTGGAGGCTCGCCCTTACGTCTCGAGTTCACCCGCAGCTGGTGATGCAACGCAGCCACTGCTGCCTGGGCTGCCGATTCTGCTGCTGCTGCTGCTGCCGCCGCTGCTGCCTCCTGGGCTGCTGATTCTGCTGCTGCTGCTGCCTCCTGGGCTGCTGATTCTGCTGCTGCTGCTGCCTCCTGGGCTGCTGATTCTGCTGCTGCTGCTGCCTGGGCTGCCGATTCTGCTGCTGCTGCTGCCTGGTCTGCTGATACTGCTGCGGCTGATACTGCTGCCGCATATCTGCCGTGGGGCTGAAGCCCATCGCTGCGCACGGCAGGCACCAAGTTAGCCAGGCTGGGCTGTAGGCGAGGGAACACAGCAAGAGCTCTGGAGGTCACAGCAGCGAAGCTGAGCGTGGACGCCCACAAATACAAATCCAAGCCAGCTGGGGATTTGTAATGTAAGCAGCATTTCCAGGTTTCTTTTCCACTTTGCTCTCATGCTGCTGTTGGAGTTGAGATCATGTATGTGTTTTGGTGTTGATTACCGAGGAAGGGGTGTGAGTGGGGGTGTTAAAATCTAGGGAGGGAGGAGGATTCTGAAGGACTCATCTGTTAGTTTTGACTTCAGGATTTAGTTTTTTTCATCCCTGCCCTTCGTGTCTGTTAACACAGCTTTGTCTTTAATTTAGGTCTGTTAATATTGCAGCCTTTGGGAATGAAAGAGATGGGCCTTTTGAGGACAATCAGCAGCCAAGCCTGATCTGGAGCTATCTCAGGAGGAGTGCTCTCATTTCTGAGATTGACTGCAGCTTGTCTGCCGGTCACGTTGGAAACCCAGCTTTTACTGAGTACCAAGCCTCCGTGTTTGGAAATGTCAGACTGGTGGTACGCGACTGTCCTGTCTGGGTAAGAGATTAGTCTCTGCCTTTTTGACTGCGCTTAACAGTGTAAGCTGTTTTAATAGGATGAAAATATATCTTAATTTTGTATTTTTTTTATTGACGGATTTTATTCACATTGTAATTATTCCAAATAACAAAAGCATATAAAGCATAAGCTGGCAAATCCTGCAAAGTCATAGGTGCTGCAGAAAGTTTTTCATTAACGAGCTGCTGCCCACCTCCTCTGCAGGAAGGTGATATTTTCAGCTGTGCTGTTGAGTGAAAACTTTATTGAAGATAACCCATAGGCAAGCAAGAACCTCCTTTTTGTGACGCTGCATCACAAGCACTCCTTCCAAATACTGCTAAACAATAAAACAAAATGTATATATATATTTTTTTTCTCTTAAAATGAAAAAGCAGTTAGTTTTCTGGCTTCGAAAAATAACACATTAGAAGACTTTATATCCTGTAAAAACTGTGTATGGGGTCATTTTACTTCTGTTATAATGAAAAAAATCACATTTTAACATTATTTCCTTTATATGAAGGTAAATAAAACAGATTTTGGTGCTATTCCAAGTTGTTAGTACTTTCATTAGTGAGAGACATTAGTTATGAGTATGAACAGATCAATGATTGTGTAAGAAATGATATTGATAATCTAAATTAAAACATATTTAATGACTAATTAGTAGCCTTAAAAGAAGTTAAGCTTAGCAGCTTTTAGAAATTACAACAATAATCAGTTTCAGCTCCAGAATTCTATCCTTAGTTTGATTTTTGCTGTCCTGCAAGGGAAACTGTTTTGGGGATCTCCAGGAATCTCAGTAGTTCCAGAAATACATATACTTCTTCTCTGTGCTTCTCACGCTTTTTTGTCAGCTGCACTTTCCTGACACTGGTTCAGAAGGACTGAGGGATCCTGGGCTTGGTCTTTGAAGCCACATGTGACCTGCACATGCAGTTTGCTGGAGTCATTGGAGCACAGCAATGAGTTAAAGCTCCTGAATATAGATTAAGGCACTATGACTTCAATAGGGTGTTTCAGAGGATTGGAGGGTGAGAAGGGGTAGTTGGAGAAGGGGGCGAAAGAGCCTACACTGGAGACACAGTTCATGTGTTTTCATGTTGTTACATTTGCATTTGCTCTTCTACAAAACAAGGGTCTTCAGTTTTGGAGAATTTATCGGTTTTGCCCTTGAACAGCTAGCTTGGTATTGTCTAGGACCTCATATATGTTTCTGGGGCTCGTGCAGCTAAAGGAGGCAGGATATTACTGGCAATGATGAGGAACAATTGGCATGTTTTCTGTAGTAGAAGGCTTCTTGGGTAGATGGACTAGAGGACATTATTCATTCTGAGTGAAGCTGTCTTCTTGCTGTGGTTAGGTGGAACAGGATTGTTTTCCAGAGTCTGGATGCTTGATGTTTGTTGTATCAGGGTTGTCCTTTCAGAACTGTTCATTTGGTAGCCTGGGGAAATGGTGCAGGACATTTCAGAGTGTAGCTGACACTGCCTCAAGTAAGTTGACTTTTCTTCATGGAAAAGGATTCTTGCTGCAAAAATACTGAAACATAGAGGTGGTGATATGCTGGGCCTTGCATTATTTCCACCTTTATCATGTGAGTGTAACATAAAGGCAGATTTGCATTTAAATGAGATTTGTATCTCATCCAGATTAAACTCACATGATTAAGACAAGCCTGTCCTAGACATAAACTTGATAATGAGTACACTGATAGCTTTGAATCTCCAAACTCAAGGATGCTCAGCCGTTGTTCCCTACAGCTCAGTCTGGAAAAGCAACATGGATGCAAGTCTTTCAAGTAGAGATCCCCAGTGCAAGGAGGGACCCTTCAGTAAGACAAAATGTGGTACAGGGTGAATTTGCTCATGCTTCAGTACTCTACTACATGTTTCTGTCAGGCTAAGACACTACTCAGCTTTGTGAGTCTGCAGGAGAGGTCAACAGCTCAAGTATCTTCCTGATGATACCACTCTTCCTGATGTTACTATGTTATAGGGTATCTTATTGTGTACTATGTATCTCACATGGCAGCAGTAAAGTTTTCCAGCAGCTTCCAGTGCCAGTGTACTGATGGTTTGGAGAAACATGGGGGGGTCTGGGCCATATGGTCAACACTGCTGTGGTGAGATTGTCCTTTTGGGCACATGACTGGTGAAGAGCAGCAGTGCTGCCATGGGAGTGTGGTATTTTATAAGCTGAAGGTGAGTGAAGGTGGCTGCCAAACTGCAGAGCTAGGAAGCAAGGCTTCTTGAGCATGACTACCCAAGGCAATACCCATCAAGTGTTACTTGATGTATGTTGCTGTGAGACTGCTGCTTTCATGTAGTGGCTCCATAAATATTTTAACTGCCTGTGCAGTTACTATATTCTTTGTTATTGCTTGGCTTAGGAAATGACACGGATAAAATCATATTTGCCATGTGTAAAACGGCATCAGCATGTTGTGAGAAGCTCTCTTTCTCATGGGAGTTGCTGGGTGTAGGCTGGAAGTGCTGAATTTAGGAAGGGTGTTATTCACGCAGATGAAACATGGTCATAGAGATAGGGATTAGAGCATACCTTTCAAAATCTGGGAGAAAATACCACTGTTCCCAAAACTACACTGATCTTCATGTGTCAATCACTGGGTATATTGCTATGGCCTGCCATGTCCTTCACTGTTCTTGCAAAGCTGTATGCTAGTATCTCTCACATGCACAGGACAGATACACAAGTGAACCTGTGTCCTTGTGATTCACATGGCTAGAAAATGTTTTGACAAAAAGTGCAGACTTGAGATGGGAGAAGATACAAAGAGCTAGGGATGCCTCAGCATCCTTGCTCTCCTTGTGCTGGCTAGACTGGATGGCCCTTAATGTTTTTGATGATAAAGGAATCTGATCCACTTTTAAATTTTATTTATTATTTTTAGAAATCAACATTAATTACTGCTTCAGTACAAAACCATAGCTTGAAACGTTTAAATTTTTAATATGTCTTCCTCTCTCATTTTTAAGCTTGGCTGTCTGAAGGTGGAGGTTTATACAAGTGATCATATCCTGATAAGTTGTTTTCCCTACTGTGTTCTTTATTTTTGCTTTTTATGAAGTCATTAAATTACTTTATGAGGCGACAATAAAGGACAATGCTAGCTTTTATTTATTTATTGGGGGGCAAAGGGAGTGCGTGTTAGCTCAACCAGATAAAGCTGTTTTGGAAAGCTTTTAAGTGGAAAAACAGAAGCAGCATTCCAGGGTTATGGTCTGAATTTTCTTTATTTTGAAGAAGACAGGGCCTTGTATACTGCATGTTACTTAGCTAAGTAAGTTCAGGGCAGTGATGGGATGATGTGGACCTGACTGGTTAGAAATTGCAGTGAAATCTTGGAAAAAAGTGGGGAAGGCTCTGGTATGTGGTGTGGGAAGCATCTCTAGAAAAAAGTCTGTGTTAATGGAGAATGGGTCTGTTAATGGCGAACGGGTCTGTAAATGGTTGCTAGAGAGATACAAGCTTTCCAATACTCCCAGTGCAGCTTTCTTGGATCCTGCGAAAACCTAGGCAAATGGTCTTTGGGGCTTCCTTGTCCCCCAAAAGACTAGGTGAACATGAGGATATTTGTGAGCAACTTTTAGACAGTGTGGGCATTGCAAGGGCACTTGTGCTCAGGATTTCACTGCCATTCCACAAAGGCATTCATAAATTATTTTGAACAAAGAAAGTATTGTCCTTTTGAGGGGTCATGCAATTTTGTGGAAAATCACTTCTTCATTGCCTTTGAAGGCTGTATTTTCAATATTAATACTTGAGAAGTATGGCTTACTAACGGCAAGAATATACTGTGAGATGTATATTGGAGACATGCAAGGGAAGAATGAAGCTTTTTCTTTTTTTCCAAATAAGTCCTGAGAGGATTAAAGGCAGAGGTGTAACTATAATTAATGAGGTCATATTATAATAACAGTAGCTGTACAGTTACTTTTTCCTTTTGTCAATGGCTGCCTTGGGAAGTGGACCATGGCAAAAGCATGATGCATGATGAGGAGTAGCTACTACATGAATTTCATAGATGGATTTAAGGTTATCCTGAATCTGAGCTGCTGTTCATCGTATGAAGAAATTCCCTGTGTCACTTTTGCATGAAAGCTTCCCTTAAAGAGATAGTCAAGAAGGATCCAAGAGCTCTGTCTCAGTGATGCCTTGTGTAAATAACCCTTTGCTGTCAGAGATGTTTCGGGAGGATTTTCCCAGCACAGGACAGCAATCTGAGCACTCCATGGTACTCTTGATGTGAAATGAAAATAATTACCACAAGACCTCTGGAAACAGGTCTCCTCTGTGTTTTTAAATGTCACATTCATATTGAAGAATGGGCTCTTAAGGGTGTTAAATCACATATGTGAGAGCAGAGGGAAACTGCACAACAGTGACAGAAGGGGGTGTCATGAAATGTTGGTTTGGCACATTTTGCATTTTTCACTTCTTGATGTAATCAGGGCTGGCCTGTACCCCATGAAGGTGGAGTCCATCCCCACCAGAGCTTCACAAACTTTGTTAAAATCCTTCTTGGTAGGATGAACAAACAATGCAGTTGTGGCATGGGCAGTGGCTGAAAGCACAGACCTCCACAAACCTGCAGCAACATGCAGCTATTCGTGCCTGGGAAGCTGTTGTAGCCTGCACCATGTTTCCATAGGATTTACTTTCTCTAATATTTAAACAAAGAGGTGTATTTGCACATCTGTTTGGCTGTTTTCACGAGGATTTTGCTAGTTCTCCCAACACCTGCAGAGATGGAAATACAGCAAGTTGGGCAAAGTATAAGAAGGGTAGGCAAATCATACAAGGTAATGGCCATATTTTATTTTTGTTGTCTTTTTTTTTTTTCTTTCTTTTTTTTTTCTCCTAAAATGTAATGGCTTTGTTATTAGTATTATTTTCACTAGGGGAAAAAAGTAGCAACCCCCTTTATGATTGGATTATTTTGCTATATGGTATTGACTTCTCAAGCCACTGTTTTGTTATATGCATGAGCAGACGTGTTATAAATTGAGACCACAATAAATCATTCCAATTAAAATTTTATTAATTATAGCAAGTAGAATATGAGCAAAGACGGCGCTGGACGACAGGGGAGTCTGCGCTCCGCCAACTGCCGTGCTGAGCAGTTCAAACAGTCCTCTTTTTATACATCTTCACTTCCGTGTTCATGAAGTAGTGGAGGTACTCTGCGCATGCCTCAGTTGTTGTTAGGGGGTTGTTTTCTGCCTCCTGGCAATCGTAGAGGCCGAAGTAAGAAGTCTTCCTCCTTTGTACTTTTCACCTTTAGCACAGTTGGATGCTCCAGTGATCCCATAATAACTGAAACCAGTCATATCTATAACTCTCTGATTAACTAACAAGGATCCAAGACAGTGTGACCTTCCTGCAAAATTTATTACAGGATGGCAAACAAGGAGTATCCCAAAGTAGTGGGCGTTTGGGAGGCTCTGCTTCTGCACTAACAAACTAACTGATAAGTTGAAGGATGCTGTGCAGCAATTCACTTTATTGG
>NDXB01009214.1:16184-27782 GCA_002631895.1 Agapornis roseicollis
ATCACTGAGTTATCTCAACACAGACTTATAACACAGATGTTTTTCTTCAGAGCTAAAGACACTTTCGAAGATCAGTGTGAAACAATTTAGTGGGGCCACCAAATTCCACAGGCTTATAACATAACCGTTGTTTTCTTTTTTGCAGCTTTGTTAGCTATACATCGTTAGTCTCTGCTGCCAAAGCCACTACTGTAATATCCTAGCTATAGAGTGACTAAAACACAGAACAGCAAAGCTACAACACTTCAACACACATACAAAGGCCTTCTACTAGTTTACAATCATTTCTGTTCTTCTATATGACTAGTTTTGACATAAAATTTCACCTTTTTCCAACAATATGCACAAGCTTACTTATGGCTTAGAGCTTGCAGGAATCAATAAACAATACCCTAGTCCATAGTTTCTCACAGACGCATGCAGACAAACACAAGTCTTCTTCAGCATACTCTATTGAGATTCCCACCAACAAGGAGAGCACAAGAGCTGCTGCTGGTTCAGGTTAGGGCAGAGAGGATTTTCAGGCCGGTATTTCACTGGACAGTGTTCTGCTTCAAGAGTCAGGCTGAGATCTGGGGCTAGAGCAGAGTGCATGGCTGCATGTGTATCAGTTCTGTCTTCTGCTGCTGGTAGGGCTGCTGTCAGGATGGAGCCACAGCCCCAGGTACTTTGGTGTCCAGAAGTTCTGTCCTCAGCTGTCAGTCAGGACTAGATTTATGCTGAAGCTACTCACAAGAGTCAGAGTTGGCTCTTTCCTTGGGCGTGGCTGTGTTCATGTCAACGCATATGACCACAGCCAGATCTCTATTAACTTAGAAATTTTCCCAAAATCTTGCTGGTTCGTAACAGGAAATGGTGTCATAATGCACTGAAGAGTTATCTCTGTTGTAAAATGTGCTACAAACCACATACAAACAAAGGACTACATGTAAAAAATGCATCTTACATTCTGTAAGAAGTTTTCATAAACATTTTTTTATTATTAAGGCTTGAAATTGGGTGGAGTTCTTGCATATTTGTGCACCTGTGCCCTAGACTTTGCTGGTGATAATGTTGGTTATTGTTTTACTCACAGAGATGAGCATGTGCAAACTTGAGCTGTACTTGAAGACAGCAGCTAGAAGGAAATTGTAAGGCAGTAGGCATGCTTTCTGTCTGCCAGCATGGGAAAGCTAAATATTCTGTATTATTTTTTTGTTTGTATTGATTTTTTGCCTTAAACTTTTGTGTTATTAAACGCATATAATCCTACTAAAAGTTCTCTGTTAAGATATTCATCAGTTAAAAATGTAAGAAAGCTATTCCTTGAAAATTACCAATTTTTGCCTGTGTGATCAGGTTCTGCAAATACCCATCCAGCTGTCTGTCTCAAAGCACTGTAGGTAAAAGTGCTAAATATGTGTTTATGTTAGGTGTCCATAGTTTTCTTATTACAAAACAAAAACATTTATTAAGGAAATAAATAAGAATTAACATTATACTTTGTTTCCTGACTTATTTCTTTTAAAGACAAGACCTAAGATGGGTATGATGTGAGCTGGCATTCTAGGCAAATATTTGCTGACTGATACGCTACCATCACGTTCATGCTACCTCTTGTACTTAGAGAGTTCTAGCTACCTCACCCCAGAATTTAAACAATTATTCTTTTGAAGTGATCAAGGTTTTTTTTGTCACTGTGGTAATTTACTTCTCCTTTCCACATCTTCTTTATTTTATCATTTCTTATTTCCATTTTTTTCCCCCAACTTCTACATTTGCTTCATGCTGTATCAGAGTGTTGCAGAGTCCCAGGCTGGTTTGAAGTCCCAGGCTGGTTTGAATTGGAAGGTACCTTAAAGCTCACCCAGTTCCAACCCCCAGGCAGGGACACCTTCCACTAGACCAGGTTGCTCCAAATCCCATCCAACCTGGCCTTGAGCACTGCCAGGAATGGGTCAGCCACAGCTTCTCTGGGCAACCTGTGCCAGGGCCTCACCACCCTCACAGGAAAGAACTTCTGCCTAAGAGCTCATCTCAATCTCCCCTCCATCAGGTTAAAGCCATTCCCCCTTGTCCTGCCCCTACAGGCCCTGGTAAAAGGTCTCTCTAATAAGAGTAATTTTTCTCTTTAAGTGTTGAGTGTCCAAAAAAAGGTCTGTCTATTCCAAGAGGTGATAGCGTTCTTTTCTTTTTATTTTTGAGTTGATTTTCAGTTCTCTGGAGCAGTTCCATATTTCTGTCAAGAGTTTCCAGTTAAGCATATATGCAAAGCTCATTGCTATTTATGTGCTACCTTTAGGTAAAGCAGAGATTGTGAAATTATGGTTCTGATGACAAGTATACAGGTAATAACTGTATATTACAAGTGGATAGAGCACAGTTGTAGATTAACAGTAAACCATATCATTTTAGAGTAAGTCTTGCAGCACAGTTGTAGATTAACAGTAAACCATATAATTTTAGAGTAAGTCTTATAGCAAGCCTTATAGTCTCAATGACAAATTGAGCATGAAGTAAAAAAAGAAAGGTATGTGATTAAAGTCTTTATCATGAAGACACTAACATTAGTTATACCTATGTGGAAGCTCTTGTAAGGTAGGTAAAAAGTCACACTCAGTTGATGAAACTTGTGTTAAAAGTTCATAGCTATGTGGCATAGTTCTTTCCCTAAAATGTTGTAAATAATGGTTTTGTATTAATTGCTGCAAACCTCTACCACTGAAGCAGCTTTTATTTCCTTAATAAAAACATTTGAAAGTTAAGTAATTAAACAGTAAAGTTTTATTTTCTGCTAAGTATATTTCTAGATAAACCCTATTTTTAATTCTTCACGAACAATTCCTGAATTCATAAGAGAGACATATTGTTCATTGTAATGAACAGCTTGTTCTCCAGACAAGAAAATTACAAAGCATGAATTCTGCTCTTTGTTGCATGTCTTCAAATAAGAGATGAAGTTATCAGTTAAAAATACTTCTGTGACGTTTTGCATTAAGAGCACTGAATGAATTTCACCTTTCCTTTATAGACAGAAAATTCTTGATCAATGTATTTTCTGTTTAGGATATATTTGACAGTGACTGGTATACCTCTCGCAGTCTCATTGGAGGAGCTGATATTGTTGTGATTAAATACTCCGTCAATGATAAGACTTCGTTTCAAGAACTAAAGGACAATTATGTCCCAATGATAAAAAAAACATTAAACCACTGCTCAGTTCCAGTAATAATTTCTGCTATTGGTGCAAGAAAAAACGGTATGTATCCAGTCTCCTGGAGTAATAGTTAAAATCTGACTTGAAATTTAGTTATGCTGTAATTTCAGCAGATGCTGTTGTTTTTCCAAGTTGCAATTACTTGGAAAAATCCACTCAGTCAGGATGACAGCACTATGTACACGTATTATGGTTCCACAGACTGGTGTATTGGAAAGAATATTATGCTTAATTAACCCAGGTGATGAAGGGCATGCTTATCCTGCTTTGACTGCTGCAGCAACTCTACTTGTGGAGACATCACACACAGAGATTAAACCTAGTCCCTTGGATGAAGCAGTGCACATTTGGGTGTATGAGATGAACCCTATGGTTCCAAGTTCTCTACTGTTATGTCTCAGTTATCAATTATTTCCATTGAATGAGATTAAAACTAAGTTCATCAGCTTGCAACCACTGGAGTGGGAAAAGCCACAAAATTCTCAAGGATGTTGTTAGATGAATGGATACACCAGCCCTTCAGATACCACGAAATGCTATATGCTGCTTCATTAACAGAGTTGACCTCTCATGGCAGAGTAGCTGTGGTATACACATATAGCTGTGCCATAGCACACACAATGACCTGTCCAGGCTGAGCAGTAGTCTGCTATGAGAACAATTCAGATCAATTCTACACTGAATATTTAAAGTTTTTGTTATATTTCTGTTTAATCAATATGAAAATCACCACTACACAACTGTGTAAGGACTAAATGGACTTACAAGAGTACAGCAGCTGATACAGGCAAGGCTGCTGAAAATGTGTTCATAGTTTGGGTAGACATTAGTAACTCCTGTTTGTTTACAACAAGGAAATAAAATTCAGGAACAATACCACAGATACCAGTAGAACAAACATGCAGACTTTACTCTGTGTTTCCAAATGGTTTGCATTGTTCTTTTGTTGATTTTCATATGGTCTTCTTACTCGTGGATCCTTATTTCTCTTTATTTTAACTAGAATCATAGAATAGTTAGGGTTGGAAAGGACCTAACGATCATCTAGTTCTAATCCCCTGCTATAAACAGGGACACCTCACACTAAACCATGCCACACAAGGCTTCGTCAAACCTGGCCTTGAACATTGACAGGGATGGAGCATTCACAACTCCCTTGGGCAACCCATTCCAGTGCCTCACCACCCTCACAGGAAAGAATTTCTTCCTTATACCCAATCTAAACCTCTCCTGTTTAAGTTTGAACCCATTACCCCTTGTCCTGTCACTACAGTCCCTAATGAAGAGCCCCTCCCCAGCATCTCTATAGGCCTCCTTCAGATACTGGAAGGCTGCTATGAGGTCTCCACGCAGCCTTCTCTTCTCCAGGCTGAACAGTCCCAACTTTCTCAGCCTGTCTTCATATGGGAGATGCTCCAGTCCCCTGATCATCCTCTTGGCCCTCCTCTGGACTTGTTCCAACAGCTCCATGTCCTTTTTATGTAGAGGACACCAGAACTGCACACAATACTCCAAGTGAGGTCTCAACTCCAGGTGCCATGAATACAAAATTTGAACCTGTTGGTTGTCTTCTACTTTATGGGTTTGACTGAAACAAGTGTTTCTGAGCATCTTTCTTGCTATGAATGAGAGATATGATGGATGCAGATGTAGACATTTTGTTTTAATGTACAAATGAATATTTAGCTATATGAAATGTGTTGTCTGTGAATGTAATTCTTGGTTTTCCTAGGGTCTACTTAAAGTATACTTATATATACTTTTGCTCAGCAATTGAGAAAGGACTATTAAAGAACTCTTAACAATTACATCTTTATTTTGTCCCCTTTAGTAGTTCACTGATAACGTTCAAATGTTTTACGCTTTGTTTTATATAGGGGTAGTAAAACTGCCATTCTAAAAACAAGGTCTTGCCATACTAATGTTTGTCTTTCCAACGCCTTTTATTACACTTTTTATTTAAGCACTGGCTACCACCAGTCTGAATGACTCTGCTACTGGCGGGTTTTTTTTCCACTTATGTTTTAGTGCCTTCCTCCCAAAATAATGTGTGGGAGAAGTGAGGCTTTCCAGCTGCTCTTTCACTTTGGGACCTGCTGGAGCTAGATGCTGTGAGCACACAGAACCCTTTTGTTTCTATTTATGAAGGTATTTGTGAACACAGCAGTTTGCTGATTCAAATTACTAAGATCTTAATGCTCTGTATTACCAAACCGTGCTGCCAAAAGAAATAAAAAAAGCCCAAACAAAACTGTGTTGTTTCGTGTTACCCGTAGGTCTGAGAAGATGAAACTGATGAAGAGCATGCACAGCACATTTGAAAACGCATCCATGGCATTAAGCAAAGTTGAACTAAGGTGGCTAACAGATTTTTATCAGTTAACCAGTACAATCTTAAAACTACCTATTTTGGATTAAAAAAAAGTTTATGTTAAATGGTGTGTAATTGAACCATATTCCACAGTATGTACATGACTATAAGAGCCAGCAAAATTTTCCTTTCTGTTACTGTATGTATTTCCTGCATGGACAGGCCACAGTAATTGAACAAGTTTAAAGGTGGCAACAGTGATTGGCAACACCAGCAGGCTAGTACAATACCTGTGCATAGAAGGATAGCCAGGCCTTAAGTCAATCCTGGTTTCTGGAAGTCCTGCTTGGCTTTTCAGCCTTGGCAAAACCAAATGTAAAATAACGCTAATGTCATTCACACTGAGCCTTGCAGAACCACTAATATTTTGAACTAATTAATAATAAGTTAGGTTTGGGTTTTTTTCCCCCCATATTTAGAGATTTCTTACTATAAAACTGCTGTGTTTCCATTTCCTACTTTCTACTTTTCTAAATAATATATCTTTCCAATTATTTAAGAAGGGAAATATTCTGTATCATTTGACAAACATGGGTAGTTTGTACCACTTTTTTCCCTAGGAGTGCCTTGTACCTGCCCACTGTGCACATTGGACAGAAGGAGCTGTGTCACTGCTGCTGAAGGAGTTCAGCTTGCCAAGGAACTAGGAGCCACTTACCTCGAGCTGCACACTCTCAATGACTTCTACATACAGAAATATTTTGGCGGCGTGGTGAGTGAAAACCACTGGGTTGAAAGCAGGATGTCACAGCTGATGTTAAGGCTTCAGACAGGAAGTGGAGGCACACCACAAGCCTTCCCACTGAGGTCAAGTTCCCACTGATGTGAGATTTAGATTAAATTTAAGGAAGAAGTTCTTTCCTGTGAGGGTGCTGAGGCCCTGGCACAGGTTGCCCAGAGAAGCTGTGGCTGCCCCATCCCTTGCAGTGTTCAAGGTCAAGTTGGAGCAACCTGGTCTAGTGGAGGGTGTCCCTGCCCTGTGGCAGTGTGTTGGAACTGGGTGAATTTTAAGGTCCCTTCCAACACAAGCCATTCCGTGGTTCTGTCTGAACTGGCAGTACAGAGCTTGCTCTGGTTTTAACTACCTTCTAGGAAGGTTTATGAAACGTATAGTACGCACTGCAGTAATTTTCCTTCTGTTCCTCTCCTTTTATCTTGCTGGATGGGATAATGAAAACCCAACTGGACAAGGCACTCAAAAACCTTATCCCACTCTGAAGACAAGCTCTGTATTGAGTGAGTGACTTCCACAGGCCCCTTCCAAACTTATTTATTCCATAATATTCTGGGGTTTTTTTTAATTTTAATTGTTTAAACTCTCACAACTGTTCTATTTTGAAGTGAGACCAGCAAGGCTGTTTAATTGCCTCGTTTTTAGTGTATTCTTGTGGTTGCTCAGTTCACAGTCATTACTCAGTCTGCAGTCCTGAGCAGAGCCTGCAGTCAGCTGCAGCAAAGCTGAGTGAGGCAGAAGCCAAGAGGCTTGGTAAAATATCCCACCTCTAATGAGCTCCTTGTTCTTCTTCCCCTGAAGGCAGAAAAGCCCACTGAGCAGTTCTAAATTACAGTCTTTCAGATTTGTTTGCCTTCACAAAATTTTTTCACACTGAGACTTAATTTTCAGTTTTGTGAAGTGTTTTAAGCTCAACCTGATTTTTTAACCTTTTGGTTACTGCCTGGTGGCAGTATGGATTTGAACACAAAATTGCAGGGTTTTTGGCATGGTAATTTCACATGGTGTTCTCAACAGTAGAGGCTAGACTCTCTACTGGTATATATATATATATGGTGTATTTTCCATGGGTTTCAATCATAACTTGGAATATCTGGCACAACAGTAGCCCATTTTTATTGGATCCATTCATTCCCAATTAAAAAAAAAAATTGAGAAATGCACTCAACGTCTGGTCTGGCCAGAGTAATTTTCAAGGTTTTAGAAAGCACTGTATGTGCTACGGTAGTAGTTTGGGTGCTAAAAGCATTTGAAACATGCATTAAGTTGTGAATGCTCCATCCCTGGCGGTGTTCAAGGCCAGGTTGAACAGAGCCTTGGATGACATGGTTTAGTGTGAGGTGTCCCTACCCATGGCAGGGGGGTTGGAACTATATGATCTTAAGGTCCTTTCCAATCCTAACTATTCTATGATTCTGTGATTCTATGATTCTATGATTAACTTGACCTGACTCACCTTTTGTGCCTCTTTGTTCCCGTAAAAGGGATCATTTCCCCTCAGGTATATCTTTATTGCAGTTACGAAGCCTGTTGCCCACAAAGATCCTGTTGTAATGTAACTTTTTCAGAGGACACAGTAGCATTGCATGGTTGTGGCTGTTAGTTGCAATCTGAAGAGTTTGTATCTGGTTTTGTTATTTCCAGCTCTTGTACCTGATCATCTTCTGTCACGTCTTATTCTTTCGTGTAATTCTGTAGTTAGCATCTATGGAAGTTCGTAAATTGAATATTTTTGTGCCTGTATTTTCTGAGAAGACTAAATACAAGAGAATTAACCAACATAATTTGAATAAATAGTGTTTTAAATTGTGCTAATTCCACACCTATGTGGTGCCTTCTGGTAAAGGAGTGTTGGGACTCTTCTAGGTGACTGTTCATAATGGCAGTAGCTTCAGTCCTGCATACAGTACCAACTCATTCTCCTTAGTTTGATGTCTAGGTTGCTCTTAAATAACTAGGATATTTTAAAAAATACATTTCATATTTTAGCTGGAATATTTTATGATCCAAAGTTTGAATCAGAAGTCACCTGAAAAAATGAAGAAAAGGAAAAAGACGCAGAAGTGTCATCGAGTTCAACCACCTCAGCTTGAACAGCCAGGTGCTTGCTGATGTCTGGTCTCTAATATCGCTTGTTATGTGTGTTATGTTCTTTGCACAATTAACATCTTGTATTCATTATACTGTGAGCTGTGCTATCTGTCATCAGCTATTCTAGTTATGTTGCTATAGTTGCATCAATGTTTACTGATGGTTTAATTAACTTGGGATAATTGTATAACAGCATGTAAGATTGCAATGGACTTGGAATTTCTTTTAGACTAAAATAATAGGGGTAGTTTTCTGGTGCATTTGATGAAATAATGCAAAGGTGAATATTAAAAGCTTTACATAAAAGCTTTACAGAAAAAAAGATAAAATCGTTATATCATTTATTATTATTCTTTATTATTTTTCTTTTTCTTTATTATTCTGCAATATCATCAAGTAATATTTTATTTGCTGCAAAAAAAAGCAAGGGAGAGGTGTATGCTTCTGCACATGGTTTCCGAAGGTTGATTTCTGAGCATCTGATGCATTTATTCAGTGAAATAATTACTGGAAAGTGGTCACCTCTAAACATGTAGTTGTATCTTCTCACATGTTCTAGAAATAAGCCCATATCCCTTAGGTTTGGGATTCATGGGCAAATGTTTCTTTCAAGCATAAGTGCCTAAAGAGGTTTTGTAAAAGGAGGGACACTTACGAAACTAAGTATTTCTTATATTCCTTGTTTTACTATGCTAGGTATTTTAAATTTTAGTGTATTTTACTTGACAGATTCAAGTACCCAATTTTCATATCAAGTACTTCTCTCAAAAATTATTCTTCATTTGATCAGGTCTCTGGGAACAGAGTCATCCTGTGGTTAATATTTGCCTCAATTCTACAGCCTCACTCTTTATCTTAAGCAGAAAAAATGCCAATCTTGAAGGGTGAAGCCTCCCACTATGACGCAGACCTGCACAACCTGCTCTGCTGCTGCCAGTGCGCAGATGTGGCATTCTACCCTGAGGACTTCAGCACAGTGGTGGAGGCTCACAAGGTCATCCTCTGCTCTGTCAGCCATCTCTTCATGCTGCTTTTCGAGGTGAAGAGCCCTGCAGACGTCTGCGACACCTCCATCATGCAGACAGCACAGAGCCTCTTCACAGTGGAAGCAGAGGCTGCCTTCCCACTGGTGCCCCGCGGCGTCCCACCCTGCATCCCCCTGCTGAGGGTGGTGGTGAAGGACTCTGCCTTCTGCTCATGTCTCCCAGACATCCTCCACTTCATCTATTCAGGTACTCACTGGGAATAGGTCTGGCTGCTCATTTCTCATATGGCTGATATCTTGTGAAGAAGTATCTGCATCACTCTAAGGAATATGCCTTTGCTGTTGGAAGATGATGTTCTTCCTTGATGCTGTATCCATTTTATACCTTGTGACAATTACAAACAAGGTCTGCATGACAAAAGGTATAATAGAACCATATTCTCTAATTGCAAATACAATTTTATTTATAATTTTATTTATAATTTTTATTAATTTAATTTAATAAAAAATATATTATCTGTCATTCCAGATCTAATGAAGATCATGTAAGCACAGTATTTTACTGAACAAAGTCCATAAGCTAACATCAGTAATATTCAAAAGCTTTGGCAAAAAATTTGGAGCTTAAGAAAGTTTTGATCCCAGGCTTTTACGATACTTAAAATGTTTGCATGTTTTAAACACACTGATGAGAATGTAGGGATATTTAAAAAAAAAACCTCAAGTGATTTATTTCTTGGCTATGGTGCTCCTGAAGAGAAAACAGTGATAAAAAACCTCCCAGACAGTGGCTGTCTCATCTCTGGCAGTGTTCAAGGCCAGGTTGGATAGGGCTTGCAGCAACCTGATCTAGCTATCATTTCTGATTATATAGTTATAATCTATGATGATAACTGGTTGAAGTGCAGGTTATGAAGCTCTAATACATTCCATGAGTTTTTGTTACCAGCTCAATACAGCCATGGCCCTGACTTACCTCATGCCAGCTATTTATTAAGATGGCACTGATAGTTTTCTAACTATCTAGCTTAGGAATCCCCAGGTGAAAGAGAATTATTGTTTTCCTTCTGGAAGAACTTGATACCATTTTGTTCTTTATAAAATATTTTTCAAGTAGTCACTACATATGAATATCTATTTTATAATTGTTGAAAGAATTAGCAAGGTTTTTAATGAAGCATTCTGATTTTAACTTGAATTAAATAAAACAATTATAATGTTAAACATTCATCTATAAAGAAGTTTAGTCAATATCTCTATACTGATACCTGCCTGACATATGAAAACTATTTCTGCCTTAGTAGCTGAGACATGAACACTGGCTTGTGAGGACACAAAGGGACACCTTCAGCTTTCAATTAGAGTTTGCACATTGAAAACACCCCTTTCAGTTCTTTCCAAAACATTATCAAATATAAAGCAGAATTTTTTCTGCTTGGATTTATTTATTTATTTGTTTTAATATTAATTCATTCATTTATTCATTCATTCATTCATTATATGAATAGGGAGTTCAACCTGAAATTGCAGCAAGTGATAGATCTAAATGTGGTGTCTTCGTCTGTTACCATTCACAACTTGTGTCTGCTGGCTTTTTGTGCACTGATTTTAGTTCTTCTGTTTATTTCAACCAGTGGTATAGGATATTTTGGACAGTCATAGATGAAACTGTGCTGTAAGCTACAGCTCCCAAACTGACAGGCATTGCCAAATTTCATTGCACTGTTTGGTGCTTTTGAGAGGTGACGAGGTCTCTCAAAGACACCTGAGTTGAGGGTTGAGAAGAGATCAGACATGAGGTAATGTTTTCGGTACCATGACATAGCCATGAGGTTATGAACACTTACCATCCGTCTGGTGTATATAGGACCTGTTGGGGCTACAGATGCCATATGCTGTATATGCTGTTTCAGACTTTTCTGCAGCAGAATGCCTTCAAGGCTCTGCTGACTTGTGCTTTACCCTGAGCTTTATCTGTCTCTGATTCTTTCTTGCTACATGGCCCTGGGGATCAGAGCTGAAAGTTACCAGAATGCCTCATGGCACCTTTCAGACTTTCTCCAGCAAAGTGTATAAGGATAAATCAATTGCTTTAACCCTAGTCAGTACTTCTTATTTTTCCAAGGAATCTATTAGGATCGTAGAATGTTTTGGGTTGGAAAGGACCTTAAAGAATAAGTATTAAAAAAAAAAAAAAAAAAAAAAAAAAATTAAAAAAATCA
>NDXB01009214.1:27926-43117 GCA_002631895.1 Agapornis roseicollis
AAAAAAACAAAAAACATTAAAAAAATCAAACATTTAGAAGAACACCTAGAAGAATTTTTAATATTGAGATACCTAAGGGCATATCATGGCTTTGACTCTGAAAGCAAACTTTGTGCTGTTTTTAGTTACTGGTATTCGTAATATAACTGTGTGAAGTTTTTCTGGTTTGATCACCTACAAAGTAGTGTGTTGTTGTTTTTATTTCCTGAATGTCTACCTGCATTGCGTAGAGATTGAACTGGGAGGAATTCAGAAATTGAATTTGAAAGCAAGGGAGATGCCCTTGTGTGTACTTGATTGCATTCTAGTAAAAAACACCGTTGAAGTTTTATGTGCAAGAATCACATCTGGCCCTAGGTACAAAGATCTGGCTGATTTAAGTGCAAAAAATATTGTTTCTGCCAGTCTGTTTGTCATGGATATAACTTTTTCTCTGCCTGCTAAGGCCTGTGCCTTGTTGATTTATGTTCCAACTCTGTCTGGTCTTGTGACAGGTGCTTTCCAGTGGGAACGACTGGAAGATGATATAAAAAAGAAGGTGAAGGATCCAGAAAAAACTGAAAATGTGCTTGACAAAGTTAAATGCATCCTGAAAATCCCAGGGAAGGTACATCTAACTCTCTTGGGGTAACTGTTAATATTAGTTACACTTAAGTTCTTGGGAAATTGTTTTGTAGGTAAGTTTTTCTTGCCAGTCTTTCTTTTAAACTTACTTCAGTTTATGCAGCTTTTATTACGTTATGGGTCATTGAGAGGCATGGGCAAAATAGAAACACAAGGGCTGATGTCATGTACATAATTAATGTAATCAGTAAAAAGCACACAAATAGGTATCCTAAAAGGATTACTCATATTCACAGCTTTACGCACTGTCTAACAACATGATTATGTGAGCTAATTCTCATGTAATACAGGCTGCCCAGGAAAGCTTTGCTTTCCTGTATATGTGCCAAAAGTTGTGCTTCTGCAGCAGGTCGGGAGAGCTGGTTTCCCTAACGAATATTGTTATGTGTAAAGCTGTTTATAACTCAGTATGTTTAATTCAGCAGATCACTTCACAGTATAATGCAATGTATGTTACTTTATGATTTTAAGAAAAAATCACAATACAGAATTACTTTTAACAGCAATTTGTTGGTTGAGCTTACACATTCCCTGTTACTGTAGAACTTGCACAGAGTATTTCTGTCAGTTTAAAATGGAAATAATCTCAGACTGTCTTGAGATAATAGGAAGATCAGAAAGTTACTTAGCTGTTTTAAGCTTCTGATTATTTGGTTGTAGCCTTCCAGTCCTAAGTGTCCACAGCTAAAAACCTTGTAAGGTTGGACATAGAAAGTCCTGAAAACTTTTTAAGATCATAAGCCTGAGGTGTTGTTATCTTTAGGGTTTGGGTGGGAGGGTGTTTTGTTCAAAGGCAGATAAATAAATTGTGATTTTTATTGATAAAATTAAAAATTAATTAATAAATCAGGTAGGACTTTAACCATAAATTCAACCTCATCTGAGTTTCACTTACCATAATCTAGCAAAATGATTTCAATGTTCTTTTGGTAGCTTTATATTCCATTTTCAAAGTAAGAAAAACCTCTGCCCATAGGTGCTGGATGGGGAAGTTTTGTCACAGGTCATACAGTGCCAAGGTGAGAGCTGGAGTGTGAGTGTAAGAGGCAGGGATGCCTTGGAGCTGCTGCACTGTGGGACAGAGGAAAATAAACCATGACTGCAAAAGAATATACATGGCCATGGGCATGGCTGAGTAGCATTAGCAAAAGAACATAAAGTAGAAAGCAAAAGGTTGTTATTTAGTTTTCCCATATAAATGATGTCTTGTAACCTGCATTCTGTGGGCAGTTGTACATGACAGTGTTTTATTAATAATTTATTTTCCAGTTAAACACTACAAAAGACTGTAAATCTCAAGAGATGAAACAGCTGTATAATACTTCTCTCAGGCTATTCTTTAATACACCTGTCCTAGCTGATGTCATCTTCAAAATACAAGGTATGGTACCTCTGCTTTTGGTGGCATTGGCTCTGTTGCACCTTCAGCATTTATATTGCTTGCAGGAGAGAGGGAAGTAGAAGTGTCTATTTTCTGTTGCACCAGAACTAAGGAAATGTGTATCTGCTTTGCTGTCACTTTGAAGAGCAGCTCTTGCTTAGAACTTAATGCTTGCCCTACAGGTGCTTTGCAGCAGTATTCACTCTCAGTGTGGTTTATCAACTGCTGCACCTGTACCAATGCCCTGACATGGTAGACTTTCTGCCTCTGTGATTGGCATTCATCCCTTGGAGGCTTAGCAAAATAAAGGATGTGCCTCAGGAAAGACTCCTGCAATGACATAGCACCAAGGTAACAAGGCTACACCAGTGATTGCATCACAGACAATGGTGATTTTATTTTGAGTTACTTATCTCACATTCCTACCTGTAAAAGCACTAGGAGATATCATAGAATCCTAGAATTCTAGGTTAGAAGGAACCTCAAAGATTCTCTGTTCCAACCTTTTTTGGCAAAGCATGACCTAGACTAGATGTCCAGCTGAATCTTCACAGCATCCAATGTTGGGAAATCCACAATTTCCCTGTGGCTATTCCAGTGGCTGATTGTTGTCATTGTCTTGTGTCCAGTTGGAATCTCCCCAGGAGTAACTTTTGCCCGTTACGCCTCATCTTTTCTATGAGACTTCTTGTAAAAAGGGAGTCTCCATCGTCTTTGTAGCCACCCTTTGAATACTGGGACATGACAATAAGGTCTACCCTGAGCCTTCTGCCTATCATCAAATCTTGAAGAGTTACGGACTCCAGTGGCCACATCTACACTCATTGCCCTCAGTGAAAAGACTGCAGAAGCTCGTTACTGATTCTTGACCATCTTCCCTCTACCTGTCTCAGGCTGGTGTTGGCTGTGGACATATCTTTTTGTACATTCTAGAAGCTGACAGGGACTTATATCCCCCTCCTGTGCTTTCTTAGACTTTACTCACAGCCTGTCTTCCCCCAAGATGGGCACCCCTAGAACTGCACCTAAATGTTCTGGGATTTTGATGACCTACTAATCTAGGTGTTGTCAATACCTACTGTGTTTTACTGCCCTTCTAGATGTTCCCACACCAATCTTCATGCTTCTGTTGTAGTCAACTTCTGTAGGGTAGGTGATTCCTTCTGAAAGCAACTTTCAGTCTTGCATGGGCCTAAGCTAGACCTGCCTGTTGCTTAAGCCTACAAGTGTGAAAAACGTATAAATTATTTGGGTTTCGTTGTTTTGTTGTCCCAGGTCTCTTGGGATGATGGTAATTACCTAATCTTCATTGTGGCCAGGATTAAAAAGATGTAGGGAGCAGACACTGGCTTTACCTGCTGACCTGTGTGTCAGAGGCTGTTAAATTACAAAACTTGGTGGTGGTGTTCCATAGGTCTGCTCACAAAGATGCCAAGTGCTCCTCAGCAAAAGCATGGGCAGGAGCCATGCTGGTGAAACCATTTTCTTTTCCCATTTTTCCAGCAAAAAATGTGCAGGGTGCACCAATTTGCTGCAGTGTCATGGCTGACATTTTTCTGGAATTGTATCTTAGAGCCAAATATGAAGCATTAATCCTACAAACGTATGCACATGAGGACAAGCAGATTCTTTCTAGATATTCTGTTTAATATGCAGAAAACCCAAAAATGATCTTTGAAAATGAGAACAAAATACTGGTGTTGAGTTTAATGACATCAAAAAATCATCTCAGTGTCCCATTCCTGAGAAAGGCTTTGTGGGAAGTTGATTAAACCATACCATCACTATGTATTTTGCAGAAAAAAAACCCAGCCCTGCCCTGGGTTCACAAGTAGTTAAAAAAAAAGTGCTTATCCACTCCTAAAATGTGAACTGATGTTCTTAATGTTTGATAAAAGTCTTTCAAGCCTTTTTCTCTAATAATCAGCCACAATAATTGTATTAAAATTAAATAATTATGAAGAGAAACTGAAGGCTTTAGAAGGCTAAAATCTTAGACTTTCATATATTGAAAAATATATTTGATTTGGCAAATATTTTTAATTCTTCAACTAATTCCTTGAATATTTGGGGTTGCTTTGAGCTTTCTAGCTTACAGAAGTACTTGGAAGCCATTGAAAATAGGAGCACATATTGTATGTGTAAAGATTCATACCATGATTGAACCTCCTAATTAGTAGGTAAATATCCAATTGCATGCACATACACAACTGCATGCATAACCTAAATCATAGAATCATAGAATCATTAGGGTTGGAAAGGACCTTAAGATCATCTAGTTCCAACTCCCATGCCATAAGCAGGGACACCTCACGCTAAGCCATGCCATGCAAGGCTTCGTTCCAACCTAGCCTTGAGCACTGCCAAGGATGGAACATTCACAACTTCTTTGGGCAACCCATTCCAGTGCCTCACCACCCTAACAGTAAAGAATTATGTGCACAAGTCCATGGGACCTGGTGATATCCATCCACGGGTCCTGAAGGAGCTGGTGAATGAAATTCCCAAGCCACTGTCCATCATATTTGAGAGATCATGGCAATCAGGAGAAGTTCCTGAAAACTCGAAAAGGGAAACATACCCCCATTTTCAAGAACGGGAAAGTGGATGACCCAGGGAATTACAGACCAGTCAGTCTCACCTCTGTGCCTGCCAAAATCTCAGAGCAGATTCTCCTGGCAGGCATGCTAAGGCACATGAAAAACAACGAGGTGCTTGGTAACAGCCAGCATGGCTTCACTAAGGAGAAATCCTGCCTGAACAATTTGGTGGCCTTCTACGATGGGGCTACAGAACTGATGGACAGGGGTAGAGCAGTTGGTGTCATCTACCTGGACTTGTGCAAAGCGTTCGACACTGTCCCACACGACATCCTTTTCTCGAAATTGGAGAGACATCAATTTGATAGGTGGAGCACTCTGTGGATAAAGAACTGGCTGGATGGCCGCACACAAAGTGTTGTGCTCAATGGCTCAGTGTCAGGCTGGAAACCAGTGACAAGTGGTGTTCCTCAGGGATCGGTGTTGGGACCGGTCCTGTTTAACATCTTTGTTGCTGACATGGACAGTGGGATTCAATGCACCCTCAGCAAGTTTGCTGATGACACCGAGCTGTGCGGTTCAGTAGATATGCTGGAGGGAAGGAATGCCATCCAGAGGGTCTTTGACACGCTTGTGAGGTGGGCTGATGCCAACCTCATGAAGTTTAACCATGCCAAGTGCAAGGTCCTACAGCTGGGTCAGGGCAATCCCAGGCACAGCTACAGGTTGGGCAAAGAGGAGATTGAGAGTAGCCCTGCAGAGAAGGACTTCAGGGTGGTGTTCGATGAGAAAATGAACATGAGTCGACAGTGTGCTTGCAGCCCAGAAAGCCAACCGTATCCTGGGCTGCATCAAAACGAGTGTGACCAGCAGGTCCTGCCCTTCTACTCTGCTCTCGTGAGACCTCACTTGGAGTATTGTGTGCAGTTGTGGTGTCCTCAACATAAAAAGGACATGGAGCTGTTGGAACAAGTCCAGAGGAGGGCCACGAGGATAATCAGGGGACTGGAGCATCTCCCATATGAAGAGAGGCTGAGAGAGTTGGGGCTGGTCATCCTGGAGAATAGAAGGCTGCATGGAGACCTCCTAGCAGCCTTCCAGTATCTGAAGGAGGCCTATAGGTATGCTGGGGAGGGGTTCTTCCTTAGGGACTGTAGTGACAGGACAAGGGGTAGCGGGTTCAAACTTAAACAGGAGAGGTACAGATTGGGTATAAGAAAGAATTCTTTCCTGTGAGGGTGGTGAGGCACTGGAATGGGTTGGCCAGGGAGGTTGTGAGTGCTCCATCCCTGGCCAGATTGGATGAAGTGGATTGGATGGGTGACATGGTTTAGTGTGAGGTGTCCCTGGTTATGGCACGGGGGTTGGAACTAGATGATCGTTAGGTCCTTTCCAACCCTAAGTATTCTATGATTCGATGTAATGCTCATGTTACCTGTGTGAATATATAATACCATTGACATGTTCTGTCTGTATGGAAATATATAAATTTCGTATGCCACATTTTGGGAGTAGAATCACAGGTGAACAGAAATAGTACAAATATTAAAAAATTACAGATGTTTTCAAGGAATTAGGTAGGTGGCAGGGTTGTGGTTGAGGAGGAAATGACAGTAACTTCTATGTAAGTACTTGCAGTACGTTTATCTTGCATGTCAATCTGTTTAGTTTAGTTTTGATTAAAACATTTGCATACAATTGTAAACTCTTGTTCTGTCTTCGGCTGCTATCCTATTTGACCCTTTCTTGTGCACAGGGCCATTGAGTTTACCTGGGCTCTGCAGAGGTCTTAGGGTCAGTGCTGGGAGCTCAGACTGTCAATATTTTCATTAAGAGCCTGTAAGACCTCTGCTACCAAGGCTGTTAACCTTAGAGATCTTCTAGATTTTGTAAATGTAAAGTAAATGATAAAATAAATTAGCCATGCACACATATTAAAAAACGGAAACATTTCTAGAAGAAATTATCAGCATTATTTTTTGTAAGACAGCCTTCAGGAAATTTGCTTAGGCAAAATACTTCATCTGGTTAAAGTCATACTTAATAGATTTTGTTAGGGAAATGGTCTTTCACATGCTGCTGCTAGACGGAAGTGTATACATCTTACTGATGCAGTTTTGAGGGTTACAGCATTATGTAGTATATAGTCTTCGAGTGTGGAACCAGGTATAAAACCTGCCTCATCTTTGGGTTATAAATAATTGTAATTGTTACAGCAGTTACTTTAAGGCATTACTTCTAGATTATTTTGATAATGAGAGAAAAAGCAGTTCAGAACAGTTCTTGTATGTTACTCTTACTTCCTGTGGACATTATCCTTGTTTTACAGTGACTGAAAGTGGATCAGGCAGTGAAATTTGGAGGTGTGGTCAGGGAGGGTTCACATATATGTGTTTAACGGTGTAGCTGTTAAACTGTCCTAGTGTTAATGTGCATGAACTGCTTAAGCTGCCTTCTTTGTTTTGATTTCAAAATCCTCACAGAAGATTGCAAGGATTATGGGTGTAGTATTTGAATATATCTCATTAGCAGTAAGGAAAATGCTATCCCAAGTGATAAATGATAAAGTGGCACTGTTGATGACTTCACCATCTTCCTCTTCCACCACAAAGATTAGGTACAATTGCAAACTCTGGATATTACTGATCTTTGTCCCTAAGGTTTCTTGCAACTTTCCAGTTACAGTGGAAAAACTATTGTTAAAGAAATTCTCTTGGACCAAGAAAGAATCAGGCAGGTAGATTTATCAGATAATTCTGATTTTGATCTTGTTACTAAAATATGNATCTTTGTCCCTAAGGTTTCTTGCAACTTTCCAGTTACAGTGGAAAAACTATTGTTAAAGAAATTCTCTTGGACCAAGAAAGAATCAGGCAGGTAGATTTATCAGATAATTCTGATTTTGATCTTGTTACTAAAATATGTGAAATGTAAGGATTCTGTGCTGTTTCATCCCCTTATTTAGAGGTGCTGGAGGGAACAAAAATTTTGATTCAGTGAACTCCTGGTACAGTTCTTTCAGCTGCCTAGCCAAGTGATGTGCTCCACAGTTTAATAGAGTAACCTGAGATGTCTTTAAAAAGAGTTTGCATCAACTTGAGACATTACTGAATTCAGCCAGTGCAAAATACTAAGATGAATTTTGGCAAGTAGGCATGTAGGTGTTAGTGAGTTTGTCCTATGATCTTCAAATATTTGCTATTGTACCTTCTTGAAAGCCTGTTTTATTTGTATTAAACATCCAAATACCATAACTTTGTATATGGCCACACTCAGACAGTTGTGGTCAGTGGCTCAGTGTCCAAGTGGAAGCCCATGACAAGTGATGCTCCTCAGCGGCTAGTATTGGGACCAATGCTGTTCAGCTTGATCTAGTTCAAGATGTCGCTGCTCATTGCAGGGAGGTTGGACTAGATGACCTTTGAAGGTCCCTTCCAGCCCAAACTATTCTATGATTCTATGATTTAAAGGAGTTTCATCTTGGATAATTTGCCTTTCTATGCTTTGTGTGGTTATGTAAATTTGATTTCTGGAACATGCTTTTATTACCAATAGGATTGCTGAGGAATGCAGATTATCCATTTGCATATTTATGCAGTGGGTCAGAGGTTTAGTTTCTGTACACAGGTGTTAAGTATAGTGGCATCTGACTTTTTTCTACTTGAAAGCCTATTTCTGACTGATATAAATTTGGCAGATTTGGAGATCATAGTATTGGGAGCAGGTTGTTGTAATAAATTTAGTATTTCTCTTTCCTTTTTTCTTTTTTTTTCTTTTGCTGGCTATGAGAAAGATGTAAAATCTTGACAGTATAAAGTGGGTGTGTTATTAGTATTTGTTGGATATTGTTAATTTTAAACACTTTAATCATATTCAGTGAAGCGAAGGCCTTCTAAAAAAATCAGAGCTTTAAAGTCATGATCTTTCTGCGTATATAAAATCATTATAGATTTTATCTTGTGTCCTGCAGATGCAACTGTACCAGCCCACAGAGCAGTTCTGGTAGCTCGCTGTGAGGTAATGGCAGCTATGTTTAATGGTAATTATCTAGAAGCAAATAGTATTCTGGTTCCAGTGTATGGGGTTTCCAAAGACACTTTCCTCTCCTTTCTAGAATATCTTTATACCGACTCCTGCTGTCCAGGTAAGAAAAGTCAAAAATTCACATTTTTACTCATTTTTCCACAGTGGGGCATTGATAGAGAGTAATGTAGCAGCATTTACGTTATTGAAAAATGTGAATAATTTAATGTATAATGCCTCAAGAAAAAGAAATTTTCATATTATGCAATTAAAATATCAGTCTTATTCAAGTAAAATCAACTGCAGACAGAACAGGTGCCAGTAATAAAATGTTGTATTTTTTATGTGCTTACACAACAAGACTCAAAAATCAGTGAAATTTCATTTCTGGTCCATTACAATATCAGAAATTGTCTTTCTACATCACAATAATATTGCTTTTGAATCATAATTAGGTTTATCCCAAAATTTTCCTTTTGTTTAGGAAATATTTTGTTACATTTAATAAAATCAAGGCTAAAGTGCAAGAATACCTCAAAAAAGTATGTCATTTGGAGTATTCGGTAAGAAAAGTCGAGCTGAAATATTCCTTGTGTCTTAACCATAGTCTTTTTCAATAAGAAGAAAATTACATACTAAATATTGAATATTATCTAAATGCAGATAATTTTCCTTTGGGATAGTGAATGAACAATGTTGTGATATGCATTTTTGCTTTTGTTTTCTTTTTAAATAATTCTACCTTGTTAGGTTTTCTCTTATTTCTTTTTCAGTCCATCTGCCATTTCCCTGTCCATCAGTTTAAATATGCAACCATTGTACCATATTTAAAAAAATTAATTAACTGTAATGAATCTTTAATTTTTAATTTTTTTTTTTAGATATATGGTTGCTTCATTTTCTTTTGGGCCTTTTTTTGCTATATCTTGTTGTACATGTGTCGTGAATGTTCATTTTTGAGAGAGATATTATAAAGCTAATCCCTTTTATTAATCATCACTTACTTTAAATACAGTAACAGCCCTTGATTAGCATCTTCAAGACCACAGTGTATTGACAAGGATTTATTACACCTACCTTGTAAGAAGTACTAACTAAAGTACTCTTTTCCAGTTAATTAAATAGAAAAAAGAGAGTGGCATAGCAAACTTATATCAATAATAATGAAAAATAAAATAAGGTGATCAACAGCTGTTTGATTTTATGTTCATTGTTAGATGTTTGAAAGATGACTCGGTGGAAACTGGCTTTGATCATATTGTCAAAAAGGTAAAACACATGTAACTTCTTTTTCCTTGTTTTTCAGCTGGTATTCTCCAAGCTATGTCCCTCTTGATCTGTGCAGAGATGTACCAAGTAATGAGACTTCAGCATATTTGTGAGCTTTACATTATCACACAGCTTCAGAGCATGCCTAGCAGGGAGCTGGCATCCACAAGTCTCAGCATTGTTAGCTTGCTCAAAAAAGCTAAGGTATGTGTTGCAAGGATCACATGAGAACATATATCTTAACCCTAGTTAATGAGGGTTGTTTAATTGTTAAGATTTTTAAAGATCTTAATACTTTCTGTTCCCAAGGGCAAACACTAATAAACAGTCTGTTGATCAGGATTGTCTGTGGCACAAGGCCTTCAGTCTCTGATTGCACAATGTGCAGTCACAACACAATCTGTGCAATTTCCTTCATCAGGGGCACATTGCAGTCCCCTTAACTGCAACTTCTGCCAGAAAAGATTTATTTTGGACCAGTGAATATGCACTACTTCTCTTTTTAGTCATGCAAGTGGCAGAGAAGGTCCAACCTGATAGAATATTGAGTGCAAACCATAAAAAGCATGAAAAGACAAGACCAGAGGCTGAAAAAAGAAAGAGACAGTAAAGCCAGACTTGGAAAACAGTTGAGGAAAACAAAAAGATGAATCATTTACAAGTCTTAGGCAGGATGTTGTTTTAAATGAACAGGATTTTGTGGTGGAAGAGGAGACCACAAAATTGACATGCTGTAGTCCTTACCTTCCTTTTCTGAAGCTCTTCTGTGACAAAAATGTCTAAGATTCATGTCCAAAAGAGCCCCAGGAGTTAGATCACCTACCGCTGGGGGTAGGGTGGGGGGAAGTATTATTGTTTGATCTTGAGTCTCCATCTGTTTACATATTTATGTCAAGAACTTTTCCGCTGTTATCTCCTACAGTCAAAACTTTATTTAGTAAACTGCTATGTTGACAGTGGAATGCTTGTTTTAGACCTGAAAGCAGTAAGTATTGTTTGTTTTCTTTCTTTTTGCAGTTTCACAATTCTGATTGCCTTTCAACTTGGCTTCTTCATTTTATTGCCACTAATTACCTCATCTTCAGTCAAAAACCTGAATTTCAAGATCTTTCAGGTAATTTACCATCATTACTTTTAAAACAAGAAATGCATTTCAGTTCTGCTTAGATTAGAAGCAAGGTACTGAACAATACTATGTCCACATGAGAAGACAATTAGGACTTCTATAGGCCAGAATCTATGTGAGCTGGATGGTATATTGCCATACTGCGGACCAGCATGTGACACATGAAGAACGAAATGTCTAGCAACCATGTTCTGTTGTATTTTTTGTTCCTGCACTGATGGTAAGGTTCCTACCCATAACTGATTCAACTGGGACACTTTGATCACTATTGTCAATCCCTCTACTTTATGTATGTAATTTTGTTTAGTTAGTGCGTTAGAATCAAGGTAATGAGTCACTTCCAATACCTGCTTTTCAAGGGCTGGGCTTTTCCTTAAAGAAAACAGGATTCTGACAGTACTTTCTAGCAGATATCATGAAATCAAGTAACTAATGTCCATTTAAATAAACAAACAAGGTTCTTCCAGGGAAGTGATATTTATTTCCCCAAACTCTGCATTCATTTTCTGATATGTAACCCTAGAAAGTTTGCTTGTTGTCTGTGGGAATTTTCAATACCCTGGTGAAGGTGGTCCTAATGGGTGTATCTATTTTGATCCATGGTTTGTGTTCAGACCATTGGTATGGGGCCAGTATATTCCAGCTGGGGATTTTGTTATCAATGAGCCAAAGCTTTGTTTGGTCCAAAGTGCATTGAAAGAACTCTTTCCTCAGTTGCAAGGCTCGTATATGTATGTGTGATGATGGACAACTCTATAATCATTATGAGTGAAGGAGAGCTAGACTCTCTTTGTTCTGTTTGGATCTGGAATTTGTCTTCTAGTGGCCCATCTATATATCTTCTGAAACATCCATTTTGTATAGCCAGATCTGGATTAAACATGGTTCAAGCCTGTGTTGTCTCAGCCACCCTGAGGCAATCCTGAAGCTGCAAGGGTCAGATTGTCCCAACCATTTGGTGAAGGTGAGAATTGTAGATTACTTCCCCTTGGTGAGGCAGGAGAGCACAGAGACCCTTCTGATTTAGATTCAGTGCAGGACTCAAATTTAGGCACATTTGCTTACCCATTTTCCAGTTTTCCAGTGAGAATATCGATTTATCAATATTGCCTTTATTTTTTTTTTATGTGAAAAGTAATAGCAATAGCAGTTCTGCCTCCATGTAGCAGCAATCCTAATGGATATCAGGCTGCATATGAGTGTGTAATGAAAGTTATGCAGTGATGTTTCTGATAGGGCTTACTCATAAGCACTTGTCAGCGTGTGCTCTGATAGCACCCTAGTAACTCAGGGTACAGTATCATCATAGCAAGTGTTTGCCCTGTCATCACCTGGTGTTTCCTCTTTGCTTCTAACCACTGATGCATTCCACCAACTGTGTCCATATGGCTGGTAGCCTCTCCTTTGCTTTTCTCCTTCTTCTGAGTCCCTTTCACTCAGGGGCTGACATGTTCTGCTGCATTGAACTTGCAGTGAGATGGCCTGAGAAAAGAAATAGGAGCACGTAGCTAAATATAGGTGGGTGGGTAGAACCATTCTGTTCTGGCTTGCCAGGGCACAGACACCTATGGCATATTCAGAGGAGAGCAATCTCCCCAGCAACAGCAGTTACAGGCAGCTGGCCTTTCATCCTGAGGACACCATGACACTGTATCCCCTCATGGGTTGGAGAGCCATGCAGCACAAAGCAGCAGCTTTCCAGTGGCTTTCAACCACTGAAATCTCCAGGAATAGCCCTGTGTTTGGCACAAGGTAGACAGAAAGGCACTGCCTGCTGCCCCAGCCTTAGCCTTTCACACACTGAGGATCTTCCTGCTGTGCCTTGGTCTCTGTCCAGCTTGGTCTGAATCCCTGAAAGGATTCAGGAAAATCAAGGAACAGGGGATGACAATGCATATTTCTGCAAGGCAAAGGGATTCATCTAAGCAGTACATCTGAAGACTATTAAATGATTGTGTCAGCAACAAAAAACACATGCAACACAAGTGAAAAATCGTGAGTTCTGAATTGCTCCCCTTACCTTGCTTTTTGAAATGCTCTTGAGACAAGCTGTTGGCATAGGGATTGAGAGCCCCTCCTTGATAGTGTTGCAGCATAGAAAAAATCTTTGCAGCTGATTACCACATCTGGTTATCTTCTATAGATGAAGAATACTGATCTGTAGGATAGCGTCTCTATTCTCCTTAACCAGTACTGGTTTTATTTCATTAAGTAACTTATTTCTTGGTAACTTAATAGCTAGGGAACACTGTGTGGTAACTCTTCTGCCTGTACTCCTGCAAGCTCTACCTAAGACAGACAGCACTCCTCTTTACTGTCCTAGTTGTGTTTATGTCCTTAATGGTTTTCAACCTATTCTACAGACTTTTTTGCAGCCTGTGCACTTGTGCGGTATGTTTGGATATTACATTTAATTCCTTTGTTGCTTTGTTTAGTGGAGGAGCGCAATTTTATAGAGATGCACAGATGGCCTTCCAATTTGTACCTGAAGCAGCTTGCTGATTACAGGAACTACATCCACTCTCAGAAATACCATTGCACAGTAATGTAAGAAGACTGAGCATATGCAAAGTGCGTCATGACTCAGAAACCTCAGACTGGGAATTACACATAGGATAAAAATCCTTTCAAAAGCAAATAAAATACTGTTCTACCCTGGGACACCATATGCCATGCTGTAGCTCACCTACTAACATTCCTTGCTTTGGTAATGGACTACTACTTTTCCATTAAAACATGGAAAAATGTGTGATGAAGATTTATTTCAAGCACAAGAATTTCATAACCATGGGGATTAAATGTAGTACAGATCATGTCATGACTGTCATGCTGTCATGTGCTCCTCTTTCTAACATCTGCATTGATTGTTTTATTGGCTTTCATGGGTATTTTTTGGCTGCTAAAGAGGCACTGGTTGGAAACAGATTTTTTGTAAGTCAGTATACAATAGTACCACAGTAGTACTGCAGAAAAGCTGAGAAGCCAACACCTAATTTCTTTAAATATTTCAGAATCCAAAAATTTATGGCAGCTTCTGTTGGTTTTCAAAGTAAAGGGTAGACATACTAAACATTTTAATTATGATTCATTTTGCTACTCCAAGGTAACTCTCTAATTCCTTTTACAGAATTCTTACTGTTGCATGAGTAGATATTTTAATTCCAGAAGAATGACTGTGTATAAATGTATTCTCTATTACTTCCCAAATATCTATAAATTGAAATAGTGTTTCCTTTCAGTGAATAGGAGAAGAAGAGTTGATCTAATAACCTGTAGAACACCTCTGTTAGTGTGTACATATTGTGGTTTCCCCATGAGGAGAGAATTCAGGGAGAACCAAGTCCACTCAGAAAATATCAACATGGTACTGGTAGGGACTGGACCAAAAGGGAAGGGAGTTGACAACTTTGCATAGCTGTGATGGGAAAAAACTCACTGGCACTGGTGACTTTTTTGCGAATAGTGGGTCTCATAATCCCAGGTACCCCATAGGGGCTGACAGCACTCATATGAGATTTGCTGGTTGTGGAGGAGGTGACCCTTATGGGTTCACCAGTCTGAGGAGGAACACTGGCTTTTGACGTGACTTTGAGCTCTACCCTTCCCAATGGGGACTCAGTTTAAACTGAATTGTCATCCCGTGTTCATAAACTGTGCTGTGTGAGACAGAACTGATTATCTTTTGTGGCTGTGTGGGTTCTTTCTTGGGTATAACAGAGAAATCAATGTTATCATGACCCTTGTAGATGCTGTTGAGAATTTTCTTGAATTAAATCATTAATTTGTTAGACCACTAACTCATAAGAATGTGGTAATATTAAAGACAAAATGAACCCAGCCTTTGCACAGGGGTATCTGTCTAAGCATAGGTACTTTTCTGTGAATGAAGTCTTACCAAGGAGCCAAATGCTTCATTAAAATTTTGGTACTTACGATTCTGCTTTGCCTTTAATTTTGCTATGTAGTCTTAACCAAGACAAAGAAAAGATACTGGAAAATTACTTAGTGTTTCCACAATGCCCACAGCAGATCACCTCAGATGTACCTGAAAACTCCAGCTGGGAGATGAAGATGGAACAGAAAATTGCTGGAGCTGATTTTTTTTTTTTTTTTTTTTTTTTTTTTTTTTTTTTAAAATTTTTTTTTTTTTTTTTTTTTTTTTTTTTTTTTTTTTTTTTGGTTTGGTTTTTTTTTTTTTTTTTTTTTTTTTTGTTTTGGTTTTGTTTTT
>NDXB01009215.1:8119-54309 GCA_002631895.1 Agapornis roseicollis
AGGTTAACATCTTCCCTGAAGCTTAAGAAATACAGCCTCATAATTCAGACATCTCTTATTATGCAGTTTCAAACACAGAAAGAACCTTGTTCGAGAACTGCCATTAAAACTCAAGCTTTTTTGTTTCAATGACGAGATGTTTATGAGAGTCTGGACTTGGAAGTGCCCAGCGTACAAACGAAGCATCACCCTGCATAAATCTCCCACCTCAGAGTGCTGTAAAGGCAATCATACTGGCAGTGTTTGTCATTGGGCACTTTCCCAAGCAGGTAGAAAGTTGAATACAGCACCAAAGTTTGGAAACACAGTATGAACATAGATCGGGGGCATCTGGATATATGCTGAGAAATGGTGACTCTTGCAGATGGCTGATGTATAATATAGGGCAGTGTGTGCGTGTGCATCCTCTCAGCTTTTTCATAGGGCATATGCTTCAGGGTTTTACGGATGAATTTGTAGTCTCTAATAGCGTGCAGCTTCCACTGCAGTTTAAAATATCTACACCATTTTCATGTTGATGATTTTCCTATCCCCAAAGCACTTCATCTTACTTAATCTGGGTCATAATTGACATGGGACTTGTGCGTTAGGAAACACAGCCATAAGTTGTGTTTGAATGGGCTATTAATGTCAGGGATTTAGTTACTGAGCAGCAAAATAGATCAGAGGTTGGGATAAGTATAAATATTCAAGTAATTGATGAATGCAAGGTCGCTGTCATGTCTTGGACCCAGGAAGCCTCCTGAACACTTACATGCTTATGCTATTAGCTAACATCTGCCTGTGGCTGTAACAGAGATGTAAGGTTGAGCATTGTTGTCAAGAAAGCTGTTGGAATTGGTTTTTATTTACTAAAAATCAGCAGGGTATCTTTGAAACATGCAAGACATATGGGAAAGTCCACTGTTATTGTTGTACTTTGTTATGTCTCCAGATGTTTTCCCTCCTGCCCCACTCTAGAGGCTGAAAGTGGAAAGTGGGTTTTCATTGGATTAGTAGATGGTGCCAGCATCTGCCTTGGTATTGCCCTGGGAAGTGATATTAGCACTACTTCAAGTTTCTGATTTATCATCTGTGTCTCATTAGGTTTTGGGGATTTTTAATAAAACACAGTGTAAAAGCATAAAGTTTCAATCCCATTTCATTATTTTGAGGAAGCAGGAGTGAAAACAAATCAAGGAGACACTTGGGTGGCTGCTGAACTATCACAGCAACACTTACCAGTTCCCTTCTTTTTAGGGGGCTATAAATGAAGCATTGAAGCATTAAAGCATCGCTTTGAGCTGACATTTTTCATTGAAATAAATAGCACTTGTATGCTCAAACACACTCAAAGATCTCAAAATGCTTAAAATAGCTCTATTCCTCAGCATGCACTTAGTCCATCATCAGTTCACAGCACATGCTGCACTTGGGGGGAAGGAGAACCAAATAAGTATCTTCGTTTGGAAGTAATCTTCATTGGTCATATATGCTTCTAGGTTTTCTCATCATGGTGTTGCAAAATCACAGTTCTATAGTTTTGAACCCAATTTATTCATCCATTTGATGTGTGTGTGATACCAGCAAAGTTGACCCAAGCGCTGGGTGGTTAAAAAGGTGCTTTTAATAGAAATATAAACCAGGATGGCTTTTTCCCCCTAAAGCTTCTGTAGTTCTGCTTGTCAAAACCGGCTCCTTAGTTCTCTGTGCCTTGGATGTTGTTTGGTTGGTTACTTGTTGGCTTGCAATAATGTACAGTTCACTGCTGGTTTTTTGAGGTCCTAGAAAGAAATTCCACAGACAGCTGCAAAATATATCTTTAGTCAATTCTAGGAAGACTGATTCTCTAATTAACATGCTGCTTCCATCTAAGACACAGTATGAACTTATCTTCAGGTACTTGGGGGGGAAAACATCTTCCTGGCAAAATGTGCTGTTCATGGGTTGTGTGGTTCAGGCTAGTCTGAACATTGTCATTTATGTACATTGGTGGTGTGGTTTAACTCCAGTCAGCAACTAAACACCACAGCTGCTCACTTCCTCCTTCCTACACATCCCCCAGCAGGATGGGGGTAAGAGATCTGCAAAACTGGTGGGTTAAGATAAGAACAGTTTAATAATGGAAATAAGTGAATAACAGTTCTAAAACCATAGAATGATTTGGGTTGGAAAGGACCTTAAAGCTCATCCAGTTCCAACCAGTGCTCTGGGCAGGGACCCCTTCCACTAGAGCAGGTTGCCCCAAGCCCTGTCCAGCCTGGCCTTGAAAACTGCCAGGGACGGGGCAGCCACAGCTTCTCTGGGCACCCTGTGCCAGTGCCTCAGCACCCTCACAGGGAAGAGCTTCTGCCTAAGGTCTGATCTAAATTTACCCTCTTTCAGTTTAAAACTATTCCCCCTTGTCCTGTCTACTAAATACCCTTGTCCAAAGCCCCTCTCCAGGTTTTCTGTAGCCCCTTTAGGCACTGGAACCGCTCTAAGGTCTCCCCTTCAGGAGCCTTCTCTTCTCCAGGCTGCCCCAGCCCAGCTCTCTCAGCCTGGCTCCAGAGCAGAGCTGCTCCAGCCCTCGCAGCATCTGTGTGGCCTCCTCTGGACTCACTCCAACAGCTCCAAGTCCCTCTTGTGGTGTTGTCCCAGAGCTGGATGTTGGACTGCAGAGGGGGAGTCTCCCTAGAACAGAATAGAGGGGGAGAATCCCCTCTCTCGACTCGATGATCACATTTCTTCTGATGCAGCTTCTTTCGATTATTGTAATAATGCAGCACACTTATGATAATGATGATGGTAGTAATATAACAATTGTAATTAAAAGGACAATAACAACAAAAAAAAAAGAGATAATAAAACCCAGGAAGAAGTGATGTAAATGAAGAACAATCGCTCACCACCAACTGGTGCACAGGCACTCCCCAGGCAATGGCCGCTGGCCAACTTTCCCCGTAGTTTATATGCTGAGTGCGAGATCGTATGGAATGGAGTATACCTGGGGCCAGTTGGGGACAGCTGTCCCAGTTTTGTCCCGTCCCAACTTCTTGTGCACCCCCAGCCTACGCATTAATGGGAGGTTTGAATAGCAGAAAAGACCTTGACTCTGTATTAGTACTGCTCAGCAACAGCTAAAACACTCATGTGTTGCCAGTGCCATTACCAGCACAGATCCAAAATACCAGCTACCAGCACCAGGTACCATGAGGAAAATTAACTCTATTCCAGCCAAAATCAGCAGAAATGGCCTTATCACTATAATGCTATCTTTTACCTCCCAACTGCTTATTTATTAAGAAACATCTTGTGCCTTCTTTTAAGCTTCTCAGGGTGAGGTGAGCCTGTGCAAGCTGACTTTGCTAGTTATGTTGTTCCTGTGTATGTCCATAAGCAGAAAGAGCAAAACAAGAAGGCAGTATTACTTGTGGGGGATGAAAGCAGCAATATTCTATAGGCAAATAATATCATTTGGTTTGCCATCATTTAAATGTTAATAGTGTAAATATTGCTGATACTGTTAGATAAGTTGGTATACAAGGAAACAGCATGTTTCTATTAGTCCTGTCTGAAAAATTAAGAATCCTCAAGTGGATTGGGATTAAAACAACCCACCCAGATCAGAAGTTTTCAGATCCATGAGGTCTGATTCAGGCTTATCTCTTCTTTCTGTAAACCTAATTTGTGTGCAAATTTCGTGCAGGAGATTTTGTATGGCACCAATTCCACTGTGAATTCATTTGAGGTAGGAAGGCCAAGAGGTTGCGTTGAACTAATTCTCTTCTAATTTTATTGCAATGTTTGCATGTTTAGGTGTTGAGGTAGGAGCTAAATCTAATTTGCCACTTAATTGTGAGTATTTATTCATTTATTTTCCTTCGCACTCGAGTAAATTTCCTTGTTTCCCTCATGTCTTTTCAGGTCAGGATCGCAGTGAAGCCACTTTAATAAAGAGGTTTAAAGGTGACGGTGTTCGATACAAAGCAAAACTGATTGGGATAGATGAGGTTTCTGCCGCACGAGGAGACAAGTTATGCCAAGACTCCATGATGAAGCTCAAGGTGCAGTGAAACATTTAATGTTTAACGTTATGCAGTTAAGGAGATCAAGTTTCAGCTTGAACTTTTACTCATTCTCCTTTCATGACACTGGGTCTCTGGTTAATTATGCATTGAAATCAACCAATTTTAAGTGAATTCCTGGCTGGTGTTGCTTATCCCAGTTTAATTGTAATACTTTATCTCTGAGTTCAGTAGTTATTCATGATTGACACCACTGCAATTTGTCCACAAATTATAAACAACACATCTAAAAATTGAATACTTTTATTATGCAGAAGGGGAGGTTAACCACTATGAAAGAAAATGGTATATCAAAACATTGTATATGACAGTGTTAATCGACTGCAGCCCTGCTTTGACCAGTATCTCCTGTTGGAACAGGCATGAAGGGGTGAATATGGGGTGTAGGTAGCCAGGTGTAGAGGGGAACTGGTGTTCTCACTGAAAGGAGAATGTCTTGCATCTGTAATGACAGGGCTGATGGGTTACAAAATCAGGAGCACTGCACCGAGAGCACGGAGCATGAGAAGATAAAGAGGAGTCCCCAGAGTCTGGGGAAGAAACAGAGCAGTGACAAAGGCAGATTTTGAACAGACTGCGAACTCAGAGAGAAGACAAGAGCCTGAAAGCACTAGTGATGCAGGAGGGTGAACTTTCTAGAGCCTGACAGACATCTCTCTTTGAGTCTTTTCTTACAACCCTCAGAAAACATTAAGAGCTCTCCATACGAAGCATCCTTTACATCGTCCTGGGACATGTGGAAGAGCTGGGGTCACTGAAAAGGAAGGATAGGTTATGTTTTCCTTGACAGCAGTGTTGGTTTCCCATCTACATTACAGGGTTACAAGCTAGGTCTAGGAGTAAACCCTCTGCATTTCTCTTCCTTCCAGTTCTCTCCCCCGCCCTCTGCCATGAGAGCTGATGGATTTTCCATTGCTGATCTTTTCAGGAGGAGAAATCACTAAATGATATCCTTTACACTCCCAACCAGCAGGGTTCCAGTCCCAAGGAACTGGGAGGAATAAATTATTCATGAAGAAACAGCAAAGGGTGACATACATCTTATGGTTCAACAATCTAAAAGCAAGATCTGGTAGATAATTTACAAATCAGTTACAAACATTTTATGGCAAGCAGAAGCTAATCTGTGCTAAACGGTGTGCTGTTGGTGTGTCACATCTGCCACAATATTCCTGTCTGTTAATTGTATACTGGCTATTTCTCATCATTTCATAGTTCCTAGAAGAAATCTGGGAGAGTTGTCACTGTTCTGCACAAGCCTTTTTGTCTCTCTCCTCCAGGGATTACCATTTCCATATCTCCCAGCCGCCTGATACCTGTCTGCACAGTGGCGAGATTGATCTAAGCAGTACTGGGAGATGACTAAAACTATTAAGGGAGGGAGCATTAGGAATTCATGTTTGTATATAAGGCAGTGTAGCGTGAAGTTATGGGCTCTGGAAACACAATGGTTTAAGCCAGCAATAAAGTTTTGGGGTGACTTTTGATAAATGAATTTTTCTCTTGCATTTTCATGGCTGTGTAGTGTCTGTAAACTCAACAGAAAAGACATGCTGAAATTGCAGAGTCCCAAATAAAGGCTAACTATCTCCATTTATTTACTAATGCAATTGATTACATTTCATCTTAGGATATTATTATTGTGCAGGGCAGGCTCTTGAGAAGGTGGAAACAAGTTACTATTATATGGGAGAATAATGCATGAGAAGCATATCAACTTACAGAGTAACAGCCTGAGATCATGAAAACTGCTAACCCTCAATGCCAGTTTTAACAGTAAAGGTGTAATTTGATTTTGAGAATCATATTTTTCTTCTATGAAAAGCTCAATTTGCTTATTCCAGATGAATGTGCCCATGAAGCAGGCTAAAGTTGTTGGCACTTTTTACTTCCACTGCTTGTTGGTTTGTATTCTTTAAGAGAAGAAAGAAAACAAAACAGCTTGTAGCTGGGAAGAGTGTGCTAGGAATGACCTTCAGCTTCCTTCCATAAAAACAAATTTCATGGAGGATTAGCTAGTGCAGGGGTTGGAAGCGGGAGCACATGAAATGCTCACTGGGTAGCATAAAGAGATGTGGTACCTAGAAAAAGGAGAGTAAGCCAGAAGTAAGAGGGGGGAACTGTTCCTGGAAAGCCCTGAAGGTTTCCTAGGGAAGTGGTGAATCATTCACGAGCAAATCTTTGTGCTGTGCTGTGGCATCTGGAAGAGTAATGAAACCAACCAAACTGTTCTTTGTTTCAATAGGGAATTGTTGCTGCGGCTCGTTCGAAAGGAGAGCATAAACAAAAAGTCTTCTTAACAGTCTCCTTTGGGGGAATCAAAATCTTCGATGAGAAGACAGGGGTAAGTAAAATAACCGGATGATGGGACAACGCTGAATCTTTTCCGGGATGTTTCTTTAAAAGCATTTCCTTGCTGGGCAGTAATATCTCACCGGTGTAAAGCACACCTGAAGCATCTGAGCAGCTTTATAAAGGGTTATCATATATCACAGTGAGCTGTTAGATGGCTGAGCTGTGAAGTGTAGCGTGGGGACATGGTTTATTGTAAAGCCTTGTTCTGGATATTTCTGCAGAACCACTTGAGTACACAAAGAATGCTCCTTAGGTGCATAAACACTTCCAGCTCTGAGTCCAGAAAGTGGCAAGAGAGGGCTTGTTTTCCTTCTGCCAGATAAATAATTGCTTCTTGGAAATACCAGCCCACTGTTTGTGGTGGACTTTAGCAGTCCATGGTACAGAATGCCATCAGTGCCTGTATAGGTTTTCTTATCCAGCATGGCCCAACCACAGCCATCCTCTGGATGCTACTTAAACGTCCTTGGTAATACACGTCAAGTGAGTTTTGAGAATCTAATGACAGGAGATTAGGATTAGAGGCTAGAATTGCCTTGGATTGGGCTCCTTGTGTCATGAGAAGTGAGAGCAAGAGAACAAGTTGGAACAGGGAGCTGCAGACAGCTGCAGGAGAGTGAAGCTTGTTTTCCTCACTGATGTCTGAGGCAGAGAGAGAAAGGAAGGGCAATGGGAGCTGTGGGGCTGCTGAGAGCAGCACACATTTAGCTGGGATTGACAAAGATGTCCCAGGGAAATCATGTATTTATTTCAGGTCTGTAATTCCACATGAATGCAGTTGTAGTCAACATAATGCAATATACTCACGTGAACAGCAATGGCAGTCTCCTGTGAGGTACTCGGTGACCGTAAGAATCAGTGCTCTTGTATTGTCAGTGGTAGAAAACGTATATATTGCATGGAATTGGAGGTAAAAAATAGTGGAAAGTTTGAGGTGGTCGTTTGAGGGTGCCAAGCAGCGACTCATCCAGTAGCATCTGGTCGAGGAAGTTGCAGGAGGCATTTATGCCTCATGCAGCTTTTGCCACAGAAATAGCATGTTTGCTTTTTTAAATTGCTCTGAAGGAAGAAACCTAAGCAAAATATTATACTACTTAGATCTAAAGCAACAACACACAAACTGCTTTAATCCTAATTAAGAAGATCTTTATGGCAGTTTAAGCTCTGCCTTGAATTTTAAAAAGCTCTTGATTTAATCTTTTGAAAGAATAACTGTTTAAGATGATGTCAGAAATAAGACCCTACTGATGGTAGATGAAATTATTTTATGCCAGTTAATTTATATCATTAGAAAATCAATGTCATTGAGCTCACTGATACATAATACGAGTACTTAGTAATGAAAAGCTCATTTGGAATGTGTTGTGTACAGCATGTGTAAAGTGTTCATACAAAAGCAGTGTTTAAGAGAGCATTGCTGAGGTTACAGCATGTGCTCAGAAATGTCAGATTGCACTGAGGCCACAGTTGCTTTCCTAAGACTAAAGCCTTTTCTTGGACAAATAGAACAGAAGAAAAACTAATCCTTTTGTGCTTGTCTCTGACTGTTTCACAAACATTGGTTGTCTTTTCCATGAAATAAAGAGGGAAAAGGGTACGTGTTTTAAAGACAAGGGTATGATTTAACCAAATTGCCTTTCCTGCAGCATCCTGCACGCAGTCCTATCTTCAACTGGTGAGGTGGGAACATGAGAACAAGTCTTTTTCATTTCATAACTTTGACACTTTATACTCTAAATCTGACATGACTATATCATCCTTATAGTAGTTCTGTCACTCACTCACTGAGGCTTAGATTGAAACCTTTAAATCCACCTTCCAGATGCCTGCTCCTGAGCTGCCAGAGTGATGGACAGGAATATTGAGTTGTCCTTCTTGAAAAGGAGCTGTGACAGAGGAATGTGGGGATCTTTCAACATCAGTTTTTACACGTTGTTTTGAAAGCAGGAGAATCGTGCTTTCCATGCCAAGATCTTAAAGCAGGGTGCATGAATTCTTCTGCCAGTTCTTCACAACTACCATCCTTTCAGCTTTTTCCCCGAGCTTGGGTCTCTCCATGTACCAGAGTATCACATCCTGGTCTTATTCTTCTCATAGTCTATCATCCAGCCTGTCTTTGCTTTGCTAACCTACAGTTGTCTTCTCATTCCCGTTCTTGATAGTAGTCACATACAGTCTTAACATCAGCAGCAGGTCATGGACAGACTCCAACAGTATCTCTGAGCCCACAGGAGCACTATTGAGTCAAGGTGCTTTCCAAAGCACAAGAGACAAATGTCTAGGGGTGATGCACTGTGTCTCAGCCATACGTCTTTGACTCATCCTGGTGTAAAGCTAAGAGATGACAGCTTTTGTAGCAGTAAATGATAGTGCCTGTGTAGTCTCACATTGATGTCTATGCGCTTAAGTGACCTCCAAAGAAAGTCGCAATCCTGTTACAATGTGGAGACTCCTATCCACCTATAAAACAAAATAAGGATGATGTAATTTGGTGATGTAGGATACTGATAATCTCATCCTGAAGAAGCAACAAGGAAAATCTCACAAACTGGCAAACCTAGGGATGTACAATTGCTTAGTCTGGCTTTTTGGATGGGAAGGAAGCAAAAGGGGTTGCAAAAAGGTAATGTTTTGCTCACACAGATTTTCTGGTATCTGAGTTAAGTGTTTATAGAAGACTGATGTTCACATTCATGCAACAGGGGAAAAAAATATACCATTATTAGGGAATAGCCTGGGTAATCTTGGATTTGCCGTCTCCTTTTACAGCTCTCCTTGCCCCCCACAATGATTTCTCCCTTAGTTGTGTTGCCATGGTTTTGGAATTCCCAAAGGGGTATTTTAGGCCAGAGCAGTCATTTGCTGTTTACTTGGGAAGATTATTTATCTCTCTAGAGTGTCCTTTCTTAATTTTTATCACTGGTTATTGCAATCCTGTCTGCCACAATGTCAATCTGATGCGATAGAGAAAAAATACTGGGGGAAAAAATGTAGGCTTCTGTATGTTCAGTATCTCAGGCTATTGTTGGATTTTAATTTATCACAATAAAACCTCAATTTGTAGCTCAAAACTAACAAATGTTTTAAAACTGTCAGTGTCATAACTGACCTCATACAGATGATTTAGGGGAATTGCTCCATAATTCATTGCAGGTGAAAGGCTGTAGTTGGGTTACTACTAAAAAATGATAAGAAAAGGTTTTCCCCTGGTATTTTATAGCTCCCTTTAATATGTTCCAGACCTAATATTCATCAAAAAATATTGATTTTAATAATGCTGTTATTCCAGCCATCGGGAATTCTGCCCTTTGAGTACACTTGTCCATGAATGAGGTTAGGTTGAAGGTGGAATATCATTTGGGAAGAATTTATCTCACCACGAAGGGTTTGCTGTGAGTTTGCTCTGTAGGTGCAATACCATTTAGGTCATCTATAGCACTGCAATAGGAATAATAACTCCCCTCATATATATCCTCATTCTATGCCATGGATCCATCTAACTAGATCCCTTCATGCCACTTTTCAAACACTTGTCAGTATATTTAGAATAGGATGAAAGGTCCCTGCTTAGCAGAATTCATCTTGCAAGTCTGTAGGTTGTGTATATTGGGTTGGAACTAAATGATCTTAAGATCCTTTCCAACCCTATCTGATTCTATAGCCTCACTCAGTAGCCTGCATGCATAGGCAGGACAATATCACCTCTTGAGAGTTAAGAGTTGTTGAGCTGTTAAGAGTCAAAAATTGCCTTTAATTTGACTAACAGAATGTTTACCTATTTTATGTCAAAAATTGCACATGGGTTTCAGCCCTATTTTCTTATCAATGTACCTTTCTTGTCTGCTCTCGTATGTTGGCCAGTCATCACATTCGCTTTCTCCAAAATGTTTGTTTCACCTGAAGGAATGCATGTTATTTTTAACTTAAAAAGTCTATTACAATTATCAGTAAACTGGTACTTTTTCTACCCAGTGCCACTTCAGAGATGTCATGGCTACATATTATATGGAAAGACTTTTCCTCCATTTATTCTGTCATATTCACCTTGGTTAGATCTCAAGCTGAAGTACATTCTTTGTTAGTAGACTTTCATGAGCGTTCATTGATGTTTTCAAAAGCATGGTCTGTAGAAGGCAAAAAGGCAAATAGTTGCATTATTCTATTGAATATTCTCCTTTTCAGGGTGGAACCTAGTGGTTAAAAACCCCCATAACTCTGAATATAAAAGGATGTGCAGGATTTTTAAAGGACCATCATTGTTCTTAGCTATTTATGAGTATTATTTTGTTAATCACACACATCAGGCTATCTCCCTGCGATAGCTTAGTAATGCTTCATTAGACATGCGTGACTAATATGGTCTCCACAAAGAGGCTGTAATTGTCTCATTGTTTATTTATGTGCCAATAAATCTTTGTTTGCTGGAAGTTCCTTTCTAAAAATGTATTTAAAAGTACCAGTTATGTTCTATAAAATGCTTGGAAAACCCCCATTTTCTTCTACATTCATATAATAAGGTAGACTTTTAAACTCATGTTCTTTCTAATTGCAAAGTCCTGTTGACTAATGGAAAGCGCAGACACTTTGAAAAAGAAAGAAGATGAAAGCAAAAAATTGCTATTTGGCTTGAAGTAAAGAATTACTTCTGTTAAAGTAAAATCTTGCATCGGCTCATGGATATGCAAATTGCCAGGATATACTGCAATATATAGCTTTCTGTGAGCTATTGTTAGAGATTCATTATTATTAATTATTAATCTATATTCCATGTTTCTCAAAAAGCATGGTAGAACTATATCAGTATCTTATCTGTGAGAAATACACTAAACAGACAGATTGTAACCCAGTTTATGAAGGTAACAGCCATGTCCCCTGTTTTTCCTATTTTGTCCTATGCAACACCCTTTAACTGAGTTTCATTTGTGTTGTCTGTTATATGCTTTGGAGGGGTTGGCTAGTTTTTCAGAGATGTTGACCCATATATTTATCAAAATACAAGGCTTGGGCACAGCCCTTGGGATTATGAAATATCTAGGAATACTGTAAGTGTCTGATTGAATTACAGTCTTACATAGAAGTGTTGCAGTGTTTTATTCATGTTTTATTAAGTTTATCTGTAGCCATTTTCTTCAGGCTGTCAGTATGAAGTCCACTAATAAAACCATATGTATAAATACACACATTTCATGTTGACTGTATATGCTTGTTATCTATCCCTTACTCTAACCTCTACTATCTTTGAGGAGGATTATGTGACTCTGTCGTGGTTTAGACCCAACCACGCAGCTTGTTCACTCACTCAACCCCTCTTTCTTGCCCTCCCCTGCTTCCAGAGGGATGGGGGGGAGAATCAAAAGAATGCACCTTCCACAGGTTGAGATAAGAACAGTTTAGTAACTAAGGTATAACACAAATCACTGCTGCTACCACCAATAATAATAACGATAAAGGAAAAGAATACAGCATCCCATCAACCACAACAGATAACTCACGACACCCCACCAACCGAGTGCTGACCGACCACCTCTTCCAACCACCCTGAGAGAGCTAGGCCTTCCGGATCACTCCCAGTTACCTCCTGGGCATGACGTGCTATGGTATGGAATACCTCTTTGGTCAGTTTGGTCCTGTCAGTACAGTCCTGTCCCTCCTTCCTCCCGGCTTCCCCTCCTCCCCGGCAGAGCATGAGGCTCACAAAGTCCTTGGTCAGGGCAAACATCGCTCAGCAACAACCAAAAACATCGGCCTTATCAGCCTTGTTCCCGGGTTAAGTCAAAACACCAGCTACTAAGGAGGAGAAAAGCTGACTGCAATTGCTGAACCCAGGACAGACTCTCATGGAGAACAGTGTTTACCTACTTAAGAAGGTATTACTCAGTGATTAATAGCTCCGTGTTCCGTGGAAGGGCAACCAGACCTTACCTGTAGTGTTTTGTACAAAACCAGATTAATTTGCCTTTTCATGCTGGCCACAGCACTAGTGGTTGATCTTCTGCTGTATCTTCTCATAATGTCCAAATAAATAAACCAGGTAGTGGGTGGTTATAATCCTGCTTGCTTCAGATTATTCTCTTTTAGCGAGATAAAGTTACAGCTCTTGTATAGTCCAACCAATGGTTTAGATGCCTACATCTTGCCCATCTTCCTGACCGTTGAAGCAATCTTGACCTTATAATGCACAGATTTTTCTAAAGTCGTTGCTAACACTTCTGTAAAGCATTTTCTAGCTTGTTCTGAGACATTATCAGGTTTGTGCCGATAACCCCGGGATTTGCTGCTCTCCTCCATTTGATGTGAATGATAGTGTTAATTATGCTGATAGATTGCTAACAGGACAGCTAAACTTGGCTGAAAGGAAATTTTAGCAAGATGAAAATTCTCCGTGTTGGCAGAAGATACCTCATATGAAATGTACCAAAGGTACTCCTTGACTTTACTGGAAATCTGTTGGTTCTGGCATCTCTGACCAGAAATCGAGGTACGGTTATGGATCTGTAGTTATTCCTTGAAGTACATGTGCTGGAGCAGATGAAATGTCAAACTGTCAAGTCTCTATCATCGAGCGTCTCTGAATATCTAAAAATAGAAATAAAAGAAGGAATTAACTTTATCCACTCTCTACCCGCTCTGCAGTGAGCAGCAGAGAGGATGTGATTCGTTCACTGCTTTTCTGTGTTTGCCAGAGCATAGTATTGGCCAGGAGATTGTTAATGGTCCCTGCTGGGGGCTCCTTCCAGTTCCAGGCCCAGAGGTGAGGTTTGTCCCTTCCTTTCTTTGAAGCTGATGTTCCTACAATTCCTGCTTCACTCTCCATGGTTGATCTGAGGCACAGAACTTTGTTAGCATCATTAACTTATCTGAATAAAGTCCTTCCCCCTGGTCTCCATTGCTCTTGTCTCTGGATTTTGCTCCTGTGTGTCTAATTTCTCATTCTTGCTCCCACAGTTTCCATCTGGGATTTCCTGGGTGCTCGCTGTTTTTGATCTCTTTTTCTTCCTGCTATGCTTTTTTCTATGAGAGTTACTTCATTTGCACATTTAAATTTGGTTCTTGTGTGAAACCAAATGATGCCAGCGCTGACATCTTCTGTTCAAATCTTGACCTGTCTCTCCAGCCCTCTCCGTATACATTTAGCCAGCAGCTCAAGCTTAACATGGCTAAACCAGGCCTTCTAATCCTGACTCCCAAAGGTCTTTCTCTGACCTCCTTTCGGAACACTGAGGAAAATATCAGCATCATCCATTATTAAGCCTTGTAAATTCAGCAGCCTTTTTGCCTCCATGTTGATTTTGATTGTCACATGCAGAGTAACTTCAGATATTGCAGATTCTTCTTAACTGCTGTGAAATACAGCCTTTATTGTCATGCTTACAGTTTAAAACCCAGTCCTGCCTCTCTTCATCTTGTGTCTCAATCGTTATTCTTTCCTTTGTCCTTGACAAATATGACTTTTAGTTTTGAAATCCATCGTGACTGCCAAGATTGCTGTCTCAGCTTATTCTTTTGATCATGTCACACTTCCCTTTGCATTCCTGTGCTGCATCTGCCTTCTGTATTTTATCAGCCTATTTCCCTACTCCCTTTTGGTTTTCCCAGACTCTGCATGGCTGCCTTTACTCTTCATCAGCTTACAAGGAGTCATTCCACAGTACCAACTTTCATCATTCACTTATTCGGTTTTCAAACAAACAACTCCGAGGCTCTTCCTATCCTGCTCATCACCCTTTGGAGGAATTCTTTGACCATTTTCATGCAGATCCCTTCAGATCCCTCCATGGTGGAGGGCATCTACCAGGGCAGTGAGTGAAGGACTTCTCCATGCCTGAGGGTTTATGAGGATGAGCTACTGCAGTCATGCACCTCAGCGATATCCCAAGGGACATTGGGCCCTTAACTTTCAAAGACTGGAAATAAAGTATAAGGTCTCCAGGATTACCTTTTAATTTAAGGTTGTTAATCAAAATTATATATTTATAGGAACTTTTTGTAAGAAGAGTTGGGCCTTGGACCATGCTGAGGACTTCAAAGGACTGCCGTGATAAAAAATATTAGTGAAATATTAGTAACATACAGTTAGTATGTTGTTAGTAACAACATACAGTTAGTATGTTGTTAGTAAAGAACATACAAAGTCAAATTTTCAATGTTCTTTTGAAAATGGTGACATCTGGGGCCATTCTTACGCGTTACATGAATTGGATTGCATTGTCCACAGCTTCTGTCTGCAAAAGATCCCTCTGGCCAACTGGGCATCTTGCTCTTTTGCTTGACACTTTCTCTTTTTTCTACTTGTAAATATGAATAGGAAGACATGGCATTTACTGTTCTGTATGCAATAAATATGTTTAATTAGAATATAGCAGAGCAGGGGACTTAAAAACCCAACTCGTTACTCTTACAAGGTATTTATGGTCATCTGACGCTTCAAAAGGGAGACAGTAACATTTTATAAACAGCATTTGAGAGTTAGCAAAACGTAAATGTCAGAAGAACCTACTTCTGTAATTACATCCCTTATTGACTATTGTAATTCATTTCTTATTGGCCTTCCAAACTGTGCCCTAGACAGTTCGGGCATTTCAGCGTGCTCCACAGGGATTTTTAATAGCCACAGGCTCATAGAGATACGTTTTATAGACATCCAGTTTGCTGTATGAAGATTGTAAAAACCTTATGTTTTGTAGAGGGTTTTTTTTTGTCACTGGAAAAACTCGGATGTGATTTTGCACGTTGTGAAGTCTGAGGGTTTTAAGATCTAGCACTGTGGTTTGATCCTTCTGTCTTTCCTCCTAACACTTGGCATACAGAGGAAGGCTGATACTGCTCTCCTTCCTCTCAGCTGGAAATGCTCTGATCTAGAGCTGTGTTCAGCTTTCTTGTAGTCAGTATTGTGATACTTCTGACACCAAGATAAAATGAAGCCATTCCAGACATTTTATCCAAACTGGAATTATTTGTGAGGATTCGTTGTATTTTTCAGTGTGAAAAGGGTAAAAAGTTGATTGCTTTCAAAGAGGCAGAAAATGAGATTTTACTGTTTTAGTGATGGTCTCATTTGGCTATATCTGGCTTCCTGTTGTTTAATCCAAGCGCCCCAGGATGGATTTAAGAAAGGAAGGCACTGCTGCATGCATTTTGTGTTATTGTATGGTGAATCTCACTAGGCGTATATTGCTAGTTGCCATTTAGCCTCCCTTGCGTATGGGGGTGGGTATCTGTCTGTAGAGCTGTTGTAGTGAAAATTACTATGTGATTTTTTTGTCTAAGCAAACAGAATTTGGGGTGAATTGCACTAAAAAGTTGATAGCTTTTGGTTATAAAAATACTTGTCATTCTGAATGCTGTTATATAGTAGAGCTGCACTGTACCCTCCAATGAGTTATTGTCCCATGGTAGAAAACTCAAAGTATAGAGTTATGTTGGGGATTTTTGCCTAAAATCTGTACCTTTTGTGATTCATATTTATAAATTAGTGTATGAAAGCCACACTGTCGTCCCACTGACTCCAGCGGAGCCATATTCCTTTTGTCCAGCTGCAATTTTGTCTTGGATAAGAGCACCTAAAATACCGAGTTGCTTGGGATGGGGAAGTTGCTTGCAAGCACTGGTATTTTTAAGCCAGGTTAATGCATTACACACTAGAAGGAAAATGCAGGTCTGTTTTCAGGACACACAGAGTAGTAATGGCTGGATTTCAAACTGCTTGGGAAAGGTTTTAGCACGAAAAATGCTGACATAATAATAGTGCAGGCAGCTGAGATGTGCTGAAACCTCCCTGGAGAGCAGTGGGGGACCTTCAGCGGGTGCTGTAACAGAAGGTTGCATCCCCCATTGAAATGTGCTGTTTCTTGCACTTGGAGATGGCTGGGGAGCATTCTGCCCCAGGTGTGCTGGTGATTTTCCTTCCTGTTCAGTGCATTTTAGCTGGTAGGCTGCTCTGCAATTTGCCATTTGCCCTGGTGATAGCAATACTACTGATGATGTTTCTGAATTCCTGTGCTAACTTGTAGGCTGTTAAACCTCCTCTGTTGCTGGGGTCGCATGCAAGGGAGGTGGATGACCTTCACTGTCAGTGTAATGGGAGAGGGATACTACAGAATGTTTACTGTTAAAGTTACCTGGAGTTTGCAGGATGATGGTGATAGGTCTCTTGGCAGTAAAATCAGTTTTGATTTGGATGATGTTCTGCCCTCAGGAACGCATTTGTGTTCACTGGGTAGTTGGCAAGATCTTTGTTCAACCTTATAGTCCAGGGGGACAAGTAAATGCCTGTTCTTCCATTTGGTTTATGTAGTTAGTGGCCCTATGGAAGGAGAAGAGGAAAGACAGTGGTTGCCATGCTGGATGCTCTTATTTGTCAACAGTTATGAAGCACAAATCCCTGGTCTTATCCCTGTTTTTCAGTTGAAACTGAAGTTTCAATACATTTCAGATACCAATAGATCTTTGCTTACTATATAGATAACTGTGCATGACAGTTGTCTTTCTGAATGAGATAATTGTATTCATAACCTTTCTGGTTTGTGCACTGTATGCTCAGCATACAGGCAACCATGTGTCTCAGGGCCTAAGGGCTGGAACATCTCCTGTTGTGCTACCCAGCACCTGGTAGTAATTGTGGAGTTACAGCAGTGCCTACTGTGTCCCTAAATTATAGCACTTCTCTAGCAAATAAGCAGCATTTAATGGACTCTACCTATCTCTGCTGTTAACACTTCTTAATTCTTTGTGGTTCCTATCCTGACTCTGCATCATTGTACTTGCAGTGAAGCAGCAGCTACATTCCTGCAGACTTTAAAGGGAGCGTTGTGAAATAGGTGAGGCAGAGCACTAATTATTTTGAGTGCCTTGACATTTAAAGTGAGTGAGAAAACCGGGTATCTGAAAACACTGCATATGGCTCCGAGTATGTTTTTTGTTCTTCTTTTTAGATAGTCAAAACACGGATCTGAATCCAATTTTTTTGATAGTGTCCTTGCTTTTATAAAGGCTGAGTTGGTTTGTTGGAGGCTTTATAGCCTTCTGGTGTATCTTTAATTAGCCAAATGCTACAGGAATATGGAAGTATTGTGAAGAATAAAGCACGTGAGTGTAACCTGTGCATGCATAAAGCTTAGTGCTGAGAGAAGTAGAATACATGCTGTGCACAAAACTTGCAAAGGGTGGGTGTGAGCTAAAGGAATGAGTAGTAAAAAACAAGCCAGCATCCATGCATCAGAGCTAGGAAAGGATAATCTCTGTGCATTTAGGTATAAGGTGAGGGCAGCACTTCTTGACAGCTTTTCTGAAAGGCAGACCCTGTGTGACACCGACCTAAGATGGGTGTGTAGTTGCATTATATCTTAGGTTAAGTGTCTGTTGTGGGATGTGAGCAAATGAAGGAATGGCATGTTTATGGGATTATCTGAAGTTCATTTTTACATGCAACTGTAACTCAAAGGAAAAGGTTTCCTATGTTTTTCTGGTGGAAGACTGAAAATAAAATGGTGTGCTCTTTATGACCAGGATGGGTAGGTAGTGATACTGTTCCAAGTGTTTCTCATAAGCAAACAGATATCTGTGGTAGGAAACATTTCAGGATGTATCCTTTATCTGGACCTGTATACTTTTATGCTGGCTACTAGAAATTAAGCCATTAGACATGAAGAGTTGGACTGAGTCAGTTCTGTTCAATTCTTTACTGTGCCATCTGAAACCAATCTGTCATTGTGGAACACAGGATTTCTTGCCTGTGTGTTTTGGTTTATTTCTGCTCATGAAATCCTTTTTGTATCTGAAAGATGTAAAACATTGTGTCATGTGAACTTCTCAACCTCTTTGCTTTCATTTTCAGTTGGCTCATGAACATGACATACTGGTTCTACACAATTTGTGAATTCAGAGTCCTTTTCCTATTCTTCTCTGTACATGTGCTTTCTCTCAGCCCCCTTTAAAGGCGTATTAAAATTGGCACGTGAATCAGGGAGACAGATAAGCATAAAATAAATCCCTCTTGTCCTTTTTCCCCTTTTCCAGAGAAGTTTGGAATGTTATGGAAGTAGATCTAAGGTGAAAGAAAGTTTGATGACTTTCCAGGGCAACTTAAATTTGAGTATTGCCAGTATAGCTGGGATTTTTGTGATCTTTACAAGCTCTGCTTTATAGGGTTTGCATCAGGAGAATCACAGGCTAGGTTTCATGATGAGCTTTTCAGATCACAGGCTGTAAGAGGAAGGTGGGTCATAACGCTTTCTGCATCTGAAGCAGTTAAGATCTGAGTTAGTTAAAGCCCAAAATTATCTCCAAAGCTCCTAGGAGTTTCGTGACGGTATTTCTCGTGCCATTCATTTAAATCAAAGGCATTTCAGGAGGTGAAGAATATTGGTGTGAAGGAAAAAAGAACCTTGTAAAAGTAAAGGCTTCTCAAAAGGCATTCACAGTCTGTATATATGAATGCAATAAAAATATGGAGAGGTTCTGTGATACTGTAAAATTCACCGTGTCATCACTGAATGTTGTGCTCCTTCAAAATCAGGATTTAATCAGTAAGTGTCTTGCAAACTTCAGAGTAGATCAGGAAAAAATACAAGGCATGGTCAGAAGTGCTATACTGGGGCTATATGCAAGCTTTGGCTTGAGAGTAGAGGGCAATATTGGCATATTTAGGGCTATTTTGATCTATTGACCCTTTTGAAGAAGTTGATAAGGTGGGTGCTAAGGGGGAATACATTCAGATCTGGGTATTATATGGGCCACTGGGGAGCTGCCATCCCAAAGAATGAAATAGTATCCTTATAGGCAAGAATTGTTACTTGTGCACCATGTTGAAATAGTGAAATAGTAAATCAGTGTGTTTATAATCAGGTAAATAGTAAGTCAGTGTATTGTAGTCTACAGGTAGTCCCATACAGTTGCATTGTAGGGCCACATTAATTACTGAGCTGATTGTGGCCTGCTGGGGCTATTGACTTTGGTATCAAGGCTCAGGTCAGATGCTTCTTGGTACTGCTGTGCAAATCCTTCTTTGTTTTAACCATCCCGATAATACAATGACTGTGTCTGTTGCAGAAACAATAAGAAAATAGTACAAGACTCATGGGAGGTCCAACATCACAGCTTTAGTGTAGCACATCTGTTTTTCCAAAGCTCTGTGAAAATGTTTCCTTGCCCTTTAGGATTTTCTTTGTCCTGGAACAATATTTGCAAGTGCATGTTTAAAATATAACTTGGGATTAATAGTAATTGGACAAGGGGTTTTGGTTTAGCTGGCTATTTTCATTCCTGGTGCAATAAAGAATCGAAAAGCCTTTGAAGTGAAGATACAAAATTGACCATGTGTGCCTTCCAGTTTTCGTTTGCTCCTTTCCAAGTTCATATATCTAAGAAATGGATCTTCTGCATGAGCAACTTAGCATTTACTTCCTAAGACAATGACCAATAACTAAATTCATATCTGGTCTTTGTCAGACATTATTACAAATTATGAGAGCCGGACAGAAGTTTATTACCTTAGTGGTGTTCTCGTAGCACAAATTAGGTTCTTGGAACATCCGGCTAGCTCAGTATTGTAGATCCATCCGTCACAATTAGACTGCTGTGCTGGCAAAGTTAAGTCCCTCTACCTTAATTGACTGCTGGTGTATGCCAGAGGTCTCAAGTCCAGGCCAGTTGAGAGTGCCACTATACGTGCCCATCACATGAGGCACATACAAGGGCTCTCATGTTTCCTCTCTTAACAGTTTGCTGCTCTTGTTCCCTGGGTAAGATACAGGCAGTAGCAGGATACTTTTTCATCAAGCAAAGGAAACGGTAGGGATTAATTCAGATTTTAGCTGAGGCTGAAGTACCCTTTTAAGCTATCTTCCTGAGTCCAACCAAACAGGTGTCTACCTGGGTTACTTCTGCAAAGTGCTTGCCTTGATTTGGGATGAATTGAAGCATACAAATTGAGCTTAGTCGAGCTCACTTGAAGATGTGCTTATTCTTACACGTGTGATAGTGCTCACTGACTTTTGTTCTTCCTGACTCAGCTGCCCATTGCCGTGTAAGCTTGGGAAGTCACATAATCTGGTTTTTGCTCCAGTCTCCTTGGTTGCAGGAAGAGAATGGCTCTTTAGAGTGTATTATTAGTATTGTTATTAAGAGGAAATTGAATTTACACAGCTTTTGGGTGCTTTGCTGTGTCACAGCCAGACTGCTGACCCCCTGGAGGGACAGAGTCTGTGATAACTGGGGCTAAATCTGTTTTGATTCTTTTCTTTATCAGCACCATATTTTATGTGCCCCTTTGTGATACATAGGGCAAGCTTTGATCTGCATGTAATCTGAAAGAGTGCTTTTTGTGCCAAGTGTTTTTATTGCAAAGCTTGCGCGCTGAAACGCCTTTTGGAAGTTGGCACTTGGAAAAGTCTTTCTTTAGGTTATTGTTTGCAAAATCAGTGTGCATGGAGGAAGCATAGGGATTAGATGGATTTATTTGCTTCTCATTGTGAAGACATGCTTAAAGGCTGCCATCTGAGAACTCCCTTCAGGCTTGAGGACACTCCAGAGGTTACATATTCCTTTTCTGCTCCTAATCTTGGGGGCTTTTTGCAGATGCAAAGTCCATAACCTACTGCTTAGGCCTAGCTCCATGAGCGGCTTTGGGTCAAAAGGGTTGTGGGCTGGACCATTCATTTGGCTGTGTAGGATGTAGCACTCATTTTGGCTCCTTCAGTGGAAGGGTTCATTTCTCCCTGCATGGTAGTATGTTCATTTTATACTTTTACGGTCAAAACTGCTCATCTTGGCCAGTGCCTCTTGGAAATGCCTCAAAATACTGCAATCTTCAGAACAGCAAGAGGTTTCTAGTGGGTTTTGTTTTTCAGGTATTCATATATGGCAATACTTTGTTCCAAGACTTCTTGCTGGTAGGAGTTCAGTATTTTGATAATTTGCTAAGCTTAAACTGTACTGCTGCCTTCCTTTTCTAGACCAAACTAGATGTAATTTTCCATGTGTTATGCTATATGTTTATATGACAGATTTTATGGTCTATCAAGTGTTTCCCCACACCAACCACTATCACATTTAAGCCAAATTACTGTGATCTGTCATATATTGTTTGCGCTGCTTCTTTTCTCATAGGCATGCAACTAGAGTACTCATCAGGGTAGGAAAGGACTGTCAGACTTGAAATATGTTGTTTCCTATTTACCTTTTGTTTAGACATACAGTTTCTAAAGCTGTTTCTGTTGAGTGCTAATCTACCTCCTTTTCTCAAACATCCCATCTTTTATCCTATGGCCTGGGTGAACTATTTCCCTTTTGCCTTTCTGACCAATTGGAGCAAAATCCCAACAGATTCCTGTATTCATCTTTGGAAAATGGGCCAAAATAATAGGAGAGAAAAAGGATCCTGAAGAGCATCCGCTAAGTGGAGGCAGAGGATGCTGCAGTAGTAACACCATGCTTGTCACTGATGGAGAAACCAGCAGCAGTGATAAAATACCTAGGTGTGTTTCCAAGCCTTATCAGGGTGGATTTAGCTGCCTGTGAAAGCAACCTGCAACTTCTGTCTCTTCGTTTACACTTTACCAACACCCATAACACCAGTGAAATGTTTTTATACTGCATCAAGTGCTCAGGAGCCACCCAGGAGGCAGAGAGAGGCTGTGGATGAATGCACTGACAGCACTGGGAGAGCAATTGGCTTTTTGGGTGGGTGAGCTCTGTCACCACCCCTGCTCTCAGTTGCTCTGTGCTGTGACCGGGAGTAATTTGCAGGGAGTCTGGAGCTTGTTGGTAACTGTAGCTCTGAAATGCACCAAGCTGTGTCCTCTTTGCTATTTCACATTCCGTGGGAACTGTTTGCAGTGGTAGGGGAAGGCTTGTTGCTTTTCCCCCATCATCTGCTCATCCTATGCATCTCAGGAGACCGATGCCTTGCCACCCAAATGCTAAGTTCTAGAAAACAACATGGGATGTTTGTGGTGCAGATACCATTTACTGATTCATTTTCCATTTCACTGACATTTGAAATGGTTGAGTTTTTCCCCAGATTGTCTGTACACAGTCCCATTGAAACACACTTGTCTCTAGGGGGAAAGGAAGTTGAAAGGTTCACAACTGCTTTTAGCAGGTATCCATGCACCATTAATGGGTACCAGGAAAAAAATCCGTGCCAGCCATGTGGGGTTTTGGATGGGGGTTTTTTAGTATCACCATACAGGAGACTGCTCGCTATCCTTGCCTTAAAGTTATTAAACTTGGCAGGTCTAGGATTTGAATCTGCAGATGGAGAGAACTGAGGTGTTTCACGTCTGCTCCTCAAGTGTATTTGGATTTTGGGGTTTATGATGGAGATGAGCAGCTCCTGACCACCTCTACAAAGTGCATTTAGCGAAACAGCAGAGAGGCATTGCAGCACAAACATAAGCAATTAGAAAAATGTTTCTGAGCAGTTGTTGTCCCCATGATCCCTGCAAATCTCAGCTAAAACAAACAGGAATTGTAAGGAAATGGCCATGAAGACCAGTTCACAAAGTGCTGTAGCATGAACATCTTGAAACACCATTGAGGTACGCAGCAGCCTCCTTAGGTGCAGTAGAGGAGCTGCCTGCACATCTGCACCACTCCAGCAGCTCTGCAGCAAGGAGGTCAATTAATCTCAGAACCACTCATGTGTTTTACAACTCATTGTTTTCACTTAATGCATCCTAGTAAATAATGCTCAGTGTATTTCTGGCTTGCTAAGCTTGTTCTTAAGGCATTGCTGTAATTTTCCATGTTGGGCTCAGTTTCTGTGCTCTGTTCAGTGGTCTTCCTAAACGTACAGGGCCTGATTTCCTAACCTGCTGCTGAGCAATCACAACATCAGTTGGAGTGCATTGGACTTGCAGGTAGAGAACAGCATGACTGAAGCTATAATCCATAAAGTTATTTTATTATGAATCCATTAAGGATTTTGCAGTTTGATGAGTAACTTTGTTGTTTGAGGGGCTTTATGTGACACAGAAAATGTATTATTGCTTATTCAGATGTGATAAAAGTGAATAGAAAGGAGCAGAAATGCAGAGGATGCTTGGACACCACGTATGTCTCCCATATCCCAGTATCAATAGCATGGAAATAGGAACAGCAGAGCTGTCAGCTGGTACCACCTATCTGAAAACAAGCTGACCATTTAGTTATGCAAGATGAAAGGCTGTGCAGCTTAAATCCCTGTGAAACTTGTCCGTACAGATATAACATTGTATGGTACATGCTTCCTGCGTTCAGTGGGACAGCTTTTATAGGAGGCTTTGCAGCTTGCAGGATATTTTTTGTTGTGGCTCTTAACACTGTGCCCCAGGCTCCACTAAATAGACAACCTCATTAAAAGGGAAATGGTGATAGTAAAGCAGTGACTTTCTCATGCCATCTAACTCACACATGTGAAATGGTTGCTAGACCCTCCGAGTACTTAATTGATTGACTTAATTGATTTAGTGGCACTGGAGGCTACAGCATGGAAATAAAGGGGCAAGATGAGGATAAGGGGTGGAAAAAAGTATGATAGGTGCCAAGCAGCCCAAGGGAAATTGGAAATGCCACAGATCTCAGTCAGCTAAATCAATTCAGTGCGATGTACAGGGAGCAACCGGGGGAAAAGAAGCAGGGGATAGAATGGAGAAAAGGAGAGAAAATAATGGCTAGTAGGAGAGATTGGAGTAATTTAAGGGGAAGGGGGAAGATGTCTTGGTGGAGGTGGGTATTTTGGACATCTTTAACACCAGAAAAAAGCTTTATAGTGTGTAAATAAAATAGAATGATTGCGATCAGGGGACTGGAGCATCTCCCATATGAAGACAGGCTGGGAAAGTTGGGGCTGTTCAGCCTGGAGAAGAGAAGGCTGCATGGAGACCTCCTAGCAGCCTTCCAGTATCTGAAGGGGGCCTGTAGGGATGCTGGGGAGGGACTCTTCATTAGGGACTGCAGTGACAGGACAAGGGGTAACAGGTTCAAACTTAAACAGGAGAGGTTTAGGTTGGATCTAAGGAAGAAATTCTTTCCTATGAGGGTGCTGAGGCACTGGAATGGGTTGGCCAGGGAGGTTGTGAGTGCTCCATCCCTGGCAGTGTTCANGGATCTAAGGATTCTTTCCTATGAGGGTGCTGAGGCACTGGAATGGGTTGGCCAGGGAGGTTGTGAGTGCTCCATCCCTGGCAGTGTTCAAGGCCAGGCTGGATGAAGCCTTGAGTGGCCTGGTTTAGTGTGAGGTGTCCCTGCTTGTGGCAGGGGGGTTGGAACTGGATGATCTTAAGGTCCTTTCAATCCTAACTATTCTATGATTCTGTGATCATGTTTATGTCAACAGATAGTCTCAGTTACCCTTTTCTGAGACCTTATCTTTCATCTAAAATCCTTGATTAAACAGGGGAAGTTTAGATTGGATATAAGGAAGAAGTTCTTTACTGTAAAGGTGGTGAGGCACCCAGGGAGGTTGTGAGTGCTCCATCCCTGGCAGTGTTCAAGCCTTGGGTGGCATGGTGTGAGGTGTCCCTGCCCATGGCAGGGGGTTGGAATTGGATGATCTTAAGGTCCATCCCAACCCTAACGATTCTATGTTCCTATGCCTGCAACAGTGAATAAAATTACAGGAGACTTAAAATAATTTTGAGGATGTGTACAGTGTATTTTTTTAAACAACTGAAGCTTAAATGTTAAATTACTTCCCAATCTGTGCAATATTTAACTGACTGCATTGATCCATCGTACAAATTAAGTCTTCTCTATAATTTGGTCTGTTGTGCTGCAGCCCTTCAAAATAATTTGGTACCTCACGAATTGGTGACTAGCTTGTAGCAGTGCTCAGCAAAGATACAGTAAAAACATCAGCTAGTGCGTGATGCAATCCATCAGCATGGGCATACGGGGGTATCATAAATATCCCTGAGTTATGAAGTAATTCCTTTATGTGCTTCTGGCTCACTGGAGACAGGATTAAGTCATGGTAAAACCTTGAGTGTACTAAGAAAAGAATAAATGAATGAAAGAGGCTGGGGAGAAAGTGAGACAGGTCAGCTTGTGAGTAGTAACTGTGTAACTGACCAGCAGTTCTGCTACCCATAGAATCATATCATGGAATCATAGAATGGTTTGGGTTGACGGGACCTTAAAGCTCATCGAGCTTCAACCCCTGCCATGAGCAGGGACCCCTTCCACTGGAGCAGCTTGCTCCAAGCCCCTGTGTCCAACCTGGCTTTGAACACTGCCAGGGATGGGCAGCCACAGCTTCTGTGGGCACCCTGTGCCAGCGCCTCAGCACCCTCACAGGGAAGTACTTCTGCCTAAGAGCCCATCTCAGTCTCTCCTGTGCCAGGTTAAAGCCATTCCCCTTGTCCTGTCTCTACAGGCCCTTCTAAAAAGTCCTTCTCCAGCATTCTTATAAGCAATTTTGTGTGGCTTTTGTTTGATCTCCTTTCAGGACTGTTCATATCAAGTATCAAGATGGTGGCTACATGTGAGCAGTTTCAAGCTGAGGGATAAAAATGACGTTTCTATTGGATGGCCTCATTTTACAGGACAGATTAATGTATGTAATGAGCCATAAATCTAATCAAAACATGCAAAGAGCATGTGTTTATAGATGGCCTCAGTTGTAAGTCTGTGCTGGGTGGCTGGATGACATGGTGTTTCTCCTTGTGCCATCCTTCACTCTGGTGCACATCTCACTGCTGTGAAGGGCTATGCAGGGTACTGGGCAGGATGCGTCCTCAAAGCAAAGATTTACAGAAAGGATGCAGTTCTGATCTTGCATTGTACAGTGTAAACCTCTACTGACTGCAACGGGAGTTTTATTTCTGCTTTGCAAACAATTAGGCACTCGTGGAATAATAAATGCTGGAATATGTAGAAAATAGACATTAGATGACTTGAGGGCTATGAAAACGCAGGTTTGAAGGAGTATTTATAGCTGCATTGGGGTAGAGATGTGTGTATGCAACGTTGCATTTCATAGGTATGTTCCAAGTCAGTAAGCTCTTGCTAAACACTCCATACAGTAAAAGATGTGAAAGGATAATGTTGCAGTCACCTTTACTTAATTTGAACTTCCATTGATACAGGATGTAAAAGATCACAACCATTAAAAATGTAATGATTTTCAAATGGTTAATGAGGGTTCCCAAATAAATTGGAGTGTCTCCATCTGCTGTCTTACATTGCGGGCGATACTTTTCCATGGTAGAACGATCTTCAAATCTAATTCCATGAGGAAGGAATCTGATCACAGTTTAATTTCAGTGCAAACCACTGCCTAGCAATCAATAAAGCAATGTCAAAGAACTTTGATTTAATAGGAGCCAGAGATAATGTTCCTTGTCATATGCAGAATAGAGAGATGGGAACATTTCATTTCATTGTAACAGATAGCACGCAACTTGGTTTTCAGAACAACCTAATAAATCAATATCCTTGTGTTATCTAAGTAAGATCCCATCATTAATTTTAAACGCCTAACACGTTAGGAGAGTCTGAAGTGCACCTTCAGCTTTAGCCACGTTCAGCCTGAAGTCTATGGCAATGCTTCCATTTTCCTTCAAGCAAGCAATCTTGATCTTGGGACGTTAGGAGCTGTTTAGTGCAAAATGAAAATGAAATATACCCAGTCTTTTGTTTTATACGTAGTCATTTGTCTCTTGCTTGCTGCCTCTCTTGTTAGATTTCCATCCATGTTCTACAGAAGCCTCATCACTTGTCACTTGCCCTGCACGCGTTCAGCCTTTTTGCTTCTACACTCACGCATCCTCTGTGGGTTTGAATATTAAAATGTTTTCTTTTAAGCCCTAAAAATGCCAAGTTGTTTAGAGATTGCCTCGATACCATGCTGCTTTTCAAATGTGCTTTTCTCAAACCCAGCAGGAAGCTGGACCTCAAAAGAATCCTTTGCGAGGCTTCGCCTCCTCTCAGAAATAGCATTATCCCTAGATGATATATGAGCAAGTCAATATATCAGAAGGTAGAAATTGAAGCCAACAGATTGGTTTAGATAAACTTTTCAAGGACATTATTCTAAGTAGAAATACTTAAGCATTACTTTGGTAATAAAATACTATTTAAGCCAAAGTGATAAAGATTCTGGCACTCCAAGGCGTGCTTGTAGGAGCCTCAGATTCATGTCCTGGCTCTGGAGAGATCTTTACTCATCCATTTTAAACAAAAGCGAGTCTTTTTATTGTGACAATTAACCAAAGTGGGGTTTTTAAATAAAATGTGAACTTTTGCATTCAGCATTGATTTCAATCAATTTCCACTCATTTTCTGGGAAAAGTGCATTTTTGGAGTTCTGTTATTGCTTTAAATGAAATATCACTCCCTGGCTGATGCTGAGTGTTACAGAGATAAAGCAAGTCTGGTGGCCAGTCCTTAGACAGACTGCATAGCTCTAGCTCTGCAGCCCCTAAATATCAGCCTGTCCTGAGTCACCCTGTATGAAGCTACAGGTAGCTGCTGCTGCTTCTTATATATACCTACAGATACTGATTCTCTACCTAGGATGCTGTGTAGGTAGCAAATAAGTAACATAACTTTTTCTATTGAATTATAGCTCACCAAAAGATACCAAAAAATCCTCAGTTGAGGCTTTAGTCAAGTTATTAAAGCAAATCAAATTTGACTAGATTTTAAAAAGAAAATAGGTTTAAGGAATTCACGTATTAATTGATTTTGACACCAGGATATGTTTGCTTGGTTTAATTCCATAGGTGTATTGAGATCTGGGTGACGCACTGACGAAAGAGAAATTATACTGCTTTTTAATGGAATCTTTTGATGGATGTCTCTTACTGTGTTTTTTTAATAGCTACTACAGCACCACCATGCAGTTCATGAAATTTCATACATCGCAAAGGATATCACAGACCATCGAGCGTTTGGATATGTATGTGGAAAGGAGGGAAATCATAGATTTGTGGCAATAAAAACAGCCCAGGCAGTAAGTATCAAATCACTGTCATTTTCTACAGTGTAACCCAAGAGAAAGGCTCTGTTCATAAGAAGGTGTTCAGGACGCCAATCTTGGGTTGTTTCTGATTGTGCTACAGTAATCACAAGTGACTGCTTAGATGTTGAAAGCCAACTTAATGAAACCAGCTTGGGGAAAAGGGAATGTGTTTCTCTGTTTCTTATTTTTAAGGATGTATTATAATAGTTATTGTTTTCCTTTCTAACTAAACTTGACTGGATACAGCTAAGCTTGGTCATATTTCTATACTCATTTAAACAGAAAGTGATAGATTCCAAAGAGCTACTTTGCATATAGTCTACGTTCTTTCCAATGCATGAGAAACCACTAATAAATACTCCAGTATAGTCATATATATGCCTTTTGTATTCATAATGCTTTTAATATTTAATTATAAGTACATCAATTTAGTATATGAATTATCATTAATAATATTAATAATATTGAGATATTATCATTAATTGTTAAATATAGTTAGTTTGATAGAAATTGACCTGAGCCTGGTTACTAAGAGAGAAATTACTTCTGTATGAAGTTCTCTCCGACTGTGGAGATGCTATAACTGCTCTATCAGCAGGGTGGGTTAAAAAGTGTACATTTTCCCATATAGAAACTTTCCTTCCTGTTTTTGCTTCCATAGGCTGAACCTGTAATTCTGGACTTGCGAGACCTGTTTCAGCTCATCTATGAACTGAAACAAAGGGAAGAAATGGAAAAAAAGGCACAAAAGGACAAACAGTGTGAACAAGCGGTATACCAGGTACACGCATAAGCTTAGACTACTGCCAAGAAAAGTATGGTGTGAAATGCCCCCCAGAGTTGCTCCAGAGAGGCATTGAGCATCCTCAGCATTTCTTAACAGCAATGGGTTTGAATGGTGCTAGCTTCAAATGGAGAAGTAAGAACCTAACAGCCATCGTGAGCTCAGGAGTAGGATTAAACAGTGCTGAAAGCTAACACTTTGGGTATGATGAACATGTTGAGCAACTGGAAATGATATATTCATTTCCTGCATAGTGTTTTCTCTCATTCAGAAGGAAAACTGTAATGAAAGTAAGTGTGTTGTAAGTCAGGTTTTTATAGTGTCTAATACTTTAGGGAAGATTCAATATACTTCTGAATGTGTGTATTTGAATCAAATCAAGTAAGGTGTGGATTGTTAAACTTGGATGAAACTGGAATAAAATTACTTTTTACAAGAATGTGACTTTATCTGTATACTGGAGAAAGAAAACTATATACTTACCTGCCCATTTTGCTTATTTCTTTGCTATCCTTTAGATTCTGAATACAGTTCTTTTATCTCTGTTGTTTATGTTCTTTGCTTTTACTGCCTGTCCTCTTACTTTGCTGTAGACAATATTGGAAGAAGATGTAGAAGATCCTGTATACCAGGTAATTTCTGAAGCTGTACAGCCTTGGAGTTTCAGAAATGATTAGATATATGTTATCTTCCAACACAGCCAAAACCTTTAACAAGATGTTCTGAAGCTTACTGAGATAGGTCTTCTGAGAAACCTGTGAGATTTCAACAGAAAGTAGTATATTTAGAGATAAGCTGTAAGTAATGGCACAATGTATCTGTATAGGATAGAATATTCCTAAAATGTGGCTTGCAAGTCCCGATTTTAAATTCCCAAATGAGATTTGTCATCATTATTGAATACAAACCCTAACTGGAAAGGGAGACTTTGAGAATAAAGAAGGTGACATCTTGTTCTGAGAGTAATAAATTGACATTTTGTCTTCTGTGGGGCCAGAACTTAATTCAGAGGGTGAATATTTGGATAAAAACAACTGTGGAATTGATGTTATAAAGTGTTCCCTTGTTGGCGCTTGGGCTATGATTTAATAATAGATCTGAAATTAAAGCCTTGTTTCATCCAAGCAAAATATCTGGGAGCAAAGATGATTATCAGATATGTGTCAATATATTCATGTCCAATACCCTACTGAGTGTGAAGAAGAAGAAGCTGTAATTTCATTCTCATGTTTTTGTACTGAAACAAACCAGATGATCCTTTACAGGGGTTTTTTCCTGGAGATTTTGTGTTCTTCCACTTAGGTATGTCAGTGGGAGGCATGCTGAAAGAAACCGATCCAGCCATTAGTGAATATTGAAGAGCGCCTAAGGTGCAGTGAGAAAGATGATAAGGATTAGGATGCCCTAAATTACTATTCAGCTTTTATAATGTCAGGAGTTTTACTTTGTGCTCTTCACAATAAAGCAAGAACCTGAAAGTGAAAATTGTTGTGACAGCCTTTTGCTATGTGGCCTGTTATATGAGCACCAGCTTATTTCCCAATTTGGATTTAGCTTTTTTATTCATAGATAATAAATAGATGTCGAAATAATTGCCATTATGTAAAAGAGGCAAAACTCATGTTGACTTCAGAAAATGAATATTGGGCCACAGGCGGTCTCCCTAGTGAGAAAGAATTAGGAAGTTGCTCTAATGATCATTAGGGGAGATTTAGGTCTATTTATTGCCGGTTTATGAAATATGAAACAACCTTACTCTGCTTTCCAACACACTGGTTGTCCTGCTGCCAGCCTGTGCTTTGAACTTGTTTCTTTAATGCCTGCCTATGTTTTGACCTGGAATTCCAAATCGCCTTTTTCCCTTCTGTTTCATCTTTGACTTTTCCTCTCTGGCGGCTGGTGTCATAGTACATTGTGTTTGAGGCTGGACACGAGCCAATCCGTGAGCCTGAAACAGAAGAAAACATTTATCAGGTATAAAATTACTAACTTTGGTGTTTTCATTGCAATGATTGCAAGCATTTAGTGAAGTACATTTCATATATAGTTCACTTTTATTAGTTTTCATCCATCACAGAAACGTCTGGCATTTCATTCTGGTGACATGACATGAATAACCTGCCCAGTCTCAGTGTGATTCTTCTGTTTGTCATTTCAGCTTCTGCAAACTGTATTCGTTTTGTCCACTTCTAAAAGGTCTTACACTTTTGAGTGCCTCAGATTAAGTGATAAATAATGGATTCACTTTTTTTCCTGATAATTTTGGCAACATTTTACACCTTTACAGATCCTGAAATCTCATGGATTGCTCACCTAAGCAATTCTTAGAAGGGCGCTTTGATGGTATTGCTCTTCTTTCTGCCTAACCAAGGAAACCACTGACAAAACCTAAGAGCTCTCAGTGGATAACCCCCAGGCCAGGGAAAATATTTTCTGAGTGCAAATGTTATGTTAGAGCCCAAGTTTCCATTCTTCACCCTGACAAAAATTGCATTAAAAGCAATCTAAAATAATCTTTTGTCGCTCAATTTATCCTCACGGGATCAGTCCAGGGTTTATTAAAATATAATGTAATTCATTTTGTGTCACATACTAGAGGCAAATCTGAAAATAGACAGAAATCTCTGTGTGCTGTAGGAAAATAGTGGTTTGAGGAAATCATTTAGTGCGGAGGGGAAGAAGTTCAAGTAGTGATTAAGCATTTCATCTGGCTGGACTAGAGGTTGATCTGCTAATAGGGAAAGCATTACTAAAGTAGGCAGGAGCAAGGCTAGAACAAAAACAAAGGGAAAGGTGTTTTTTTAAGTAATGATAAAAGGTAGGATGATAACAGGAAAAAATGAAGGGTTAGAGTAGCTGTAAGCCAAAATAGAAAGAAGCTAAGTGGGAAATGGAAATGCAAGCTAAACATTAGAAAATAATCATTTTATTAGCCCTATCACAGGGTCATTGAGTTGAGATTCATTTCCTTTGTCTGTGTTGATTTCCTGGTACCTCTGCCACACGCTCTAGAATATGCATCTTTCTGCATCTCCAGACCATGCACACAAAGCTCTCAAGGTGAGAGTATGTCTAAGGTTGAAATTTTGCTACTACATAGTGTTGAAAGCTTGACTGTTGTCAGGGAAGCAATCCATTAAATAATTACTACTGTAGTTCATAGAATCATAAAATAGTTAGGGTTGGAAAGGACCTTAAGACCATCCAGTTCCATCCCCCCTGCCATGGGCAGGGACACCTCACACTAAACCATGCCACCCAAAAATCCCATGACAACTATGGTCAGGTGAAAAAAATCNCCTTAAGACCATCCAGTTCCATCCCCCCTGCCATGGGCAGGGACACCTCACACTAAACCATGCCACCCAAAAATCCCATGACAACTATGGTCAGGTGAAAAAAATCCTATTGTTGTTCATCAAAGTTCAGAGCTTTTTAGAGCTCTGCATTTTAGAGCTCTAAAAATGGTACATTTTAGAGATGTACCAGTGGAAGCAAGCAAAATGGGATCGTTGTTCCTGGTGTTTGGAGATCCTAGATCAAACTTTGGTGGGTAGGGAAGAAGTAAGAACTGTGTCCTGAGGAATGGCCCAAAGAACAGGAGGACTCTGGACAGTTTCTTTTTCTTAAAATGGAAATTAAAGACAATGAGCAGATACTGAGGTCACTGTCACCTCATCTCAAGACACTGATGTTACTGTCCTGTAAGCCACCAGAGAAGTGAAGCTCAAGGCTTCACTTGACCGTATCTGCATGTGAAGAAGTGTTTCGTCCCACAGAAAATTCCTGTGATTAATATATCACACTCTTAGTATATGCAGGTCTAGCATTGTCCTTCCAGGCAATACCTGGAATACTGCAAATGCTGAGTTTCAGGAGCAAGGTGTGTTGTTCCATTATCTATGTCATTGACATGCTGTAGTATCACTAGTGTAGACTTGCCCAGGACCCCAAGTTTCTGAGATCCCATGGACTTTGTAAGCTTTTGGCTTACCTGTAAATCTGGGTTCCCACCATGCAGATCTTACACTCTGATCACTAGGAAATTGTTTCTCTTACAAGATCTTGATGATCTCAGAACCATCCAGGCTACCATTAAAGATTGAATTAGAAAAGGTCCTGTTTTCCTGTTTCCTTTTTTTTTACTTAGTAGCTTTATTTTAGTTTGATGCAAATTGGTGCCTGCTTCTATTATTTACTACAGAGCCTTCCCCATACTATACTGTAGTAAACATGCGTCTACTCAGAAACCACCTGCATCCTCTCTTCAGCCTCATCTTTCTTCTGGTGCTGCTCTGGGTTTTCAATCAAGAGCTGGTGTGTGAACAATTCACTTCTCCCTTAGTGGGAGAGTCCTGCCGAGCAGGGAAGAAAAGATTCCACCTGGATGTGGAAGCTAATGTGCCAAAAGTGACAATTTCTATTTCTCTTTAATATAGCAGAGGTCACAGTTTTCTTTTTAAGCATTCATTCTCTGTCTGTCACCTTCCTTTGATACATTACCCCAAAGACTGTCTGTGTCTGTCTGTTCTTTTAATACTGTCTGTCTATGTAAATTACTTTAATATGTGTTAGGCAAGGACTTGATCACTGAGCATGTACAATCCTCTTACCTAGTGTCAGATTTCTTAATAGCATCTCTTTTCCTGCCAGTTGTTTCAGTGAGGTGGGGACGAGATTTTGTTGAGTGGTTTTGTATTGCGTATGTAGCAGCACTGGTCTCTATGGAGAAGCAAGTTCAGCTCGATGAGGAGTTGTCAATCTGAGATGGGGGTTTCTGCATTGTGGTGCTTGTTTTGCCAGTAAAATGCAAGTACATCAAAGTTTTTCACGGCCTGTCACAGAGACAGCTGTCAGCAGCAGCAGTGCTGGTACCTCTTTGCTGATATTTCTAATCAAAGAAAACAAAAACCAAGAGAAAGCCCTTGCAGGCCACTCGTGTAAGTAGCGATGCAAGAAAGCGTGATGCTACATGGCAGTAAAGACAACAAGAAGACAACAGGTAGCGAGCTGGGAGAGAAAAATGTCTGTCAGAAAACTCTCTGTCTTGATATTAGAAGTCAGGAGCTTTTCTCTAGTGAAAGTGCAAGCTGGAGTAAAAAAGAGGGGATTGATAGTGTGGGGAAATGCTCATTTCCTCAGTAAGCTGCGGATAGAAGCATGCAGATTGGAATGACTTCATGGAAAAGTTGGAAAGAGGAAGGGGAGAATGACTTGAAGAGAAACCTTGGAGAGAAAAGAGAAACTGTTGATAGTTTATAAACAGTTCATCTTAGCACGTTTGTCCTCTTCTACGAAGACTAAGCTTTTCAGTGACTTATTAAACAGACCGTTCTTGGTTTCTGCTCTGACACTGTCACTTAAAGTTTTCTCTCGTTACAAACTATTATTTCCATGAAATCGAACTGTTCCACTGTTACCTGTTTCACATATCTAATGGGATAGGTGTTTTCAATGGAAAGGATCAGTACTTCGAGAAAAGCAAGTCGAGCAGGCTATTCTCAGGATAGGAATAGAAGAGATCTTCTAAAAGCTCATGCAGGTCCCTTGAGGGTTCTGTGCTTGCGCTTTTGACTTCTGCAATGTGCACCAAGTTAATGATGTGTAGTTTGTCTTGGGCACTTTAATGTTTAAAGATGGGCAAGAGAATGTTTGAACAGTAGAGAGAGCTTTTTATGTTATGCAAAATAAGAAATTATAACATCTCAATGAATAAGTTACATTCCTTCAGCTTTCCCTAGATCTTCCCCCTTCCTACTCTAGTATCACAACTCTAAGATAGTTACTGTCTTAGGAAACAAAAAGGTAATCATTTTGTAACATCTCCAGTATTATTTTCCCTTTGACGTGTGAGGTTTCATTACTGTCGGAAATGTAACCAGCTTATGCTGAATGCCCTTGTTCAGTGAAAAACTGGCACTGATTTACTTAGAGCATCTGCACCAGTTTAGAGCGTGTTCTCTTTGCTTGTGTAATTTACAATAGACATTCGGTGCTTCTAGGAAGGAAAAGAAATGCAATCACAGATAATAAATATGTAAACTAGCAGTCCTGAGCCAAGCAAAGCCCACTATTACAAAGCAACTCAATTCACATGAGCTGGTCATAAATACCTAAGGTGTAAATGATGACGCTTGACTCCACTAAAGGCGCACCCCAATTTTAAGTGTGTTGTCCCTTGTCCATGTGAGTCTGTTGACTTCAGCTCCCTGGCTATGTCAAACTCTTACAGGCCAGTAATTCCTTAGTAAAACTGTAGCATCATAACCAAACATCACTTATAGCAGCTGCAGGGCCCCAGCACTGCAGGGTACATGTTATGACTTTATCTGACTTAGGTTATTGAGTGAATTGGAAGGGGGAAAATGTAACGCTATAGGCCAAGCATCTCTTTCCCTTACTTCAGTAGCTGTTCCCTGGATCTCTACTGTGGAGGAAGGTGACATACTGCCCTGATCATGACTTCATCATACATCATCTAACCCCAAAGTAAAATGAATAAAAGCCATTTCATTAGGAAGGAGATTCAAGTGCACCTGGACTTGATGCAACCAAAAGTAACTGAGAATGAAAATCTCATCTCTGAACACTACTGGGCTTTAGGATTTTAAAATTGAGACAGATGTTTTATTTCTTTAGTATCTTCTTGAGTGGTGGTACTTGCTTACATGAAAAGGGAACCATCCTTGATTTCATTAGTATTAAATGGCTACCCTATACATATATGTCAGTTGCTGATTTCAATTTTCATCAAACCTGCTTTGGTAATGACCTTCGTTTTCATTTTCTGTTGCAGGTTCCTACCAGCCAAAAGAAGGAAGGTGTTTATGATGTGCCAAAAAGTCAACCTGTAAGTGTAAGTATCTTCCCTATTTATATGCAGTAAAGGTGTTTCTTAGCTACTGTGACTGTCATTATTGTGTGTAACATCTGGTACATTCCTCGTGATGTGAATTTTATCAGTGACTTGTATGGGTCAATTGGGTTGCTTCAGAGTGACTAGGATTGTTACGTCACTTATATCCATCTCATTCATTACTTAAATCTCCTTTCTGGCTTTTCCAACTCATTCTTATGGAAGTCACCATTTATAAATGTGCTATCTGTGGTTAAGAGTCGACAATAAGCCCTCTGCATGTTAATGCATAAACTGTTGGAGCCCAGATTAGGAGGGTTTCTCTATTACCCAGCATTGTACAAGGTTTATCGCTCTGAGCGAGCATGGGCTGCATTTTCTCCCCTGTGTGCTCTGTCAGAGCTGTACTTTATATATTGTGCTCCTTTTGGCTTGGTTTAGTAGGACAGCGGGGGGAGGCAAAGTCTGAATAGAGTGGAGCTCAAGAGGGGTAGCATTAGGGAAAGGTATGTCAGAACAGTGTGACCTCTACAGTGGTTTTCTGCAACTAAAATGTCTGTATGTCTCAAAAGACTTCCTGGTGAATACACTGTGCTGATGGGTAAAGATTTCATAAGGAGATGTGAATTAAATGCTACCCAAAACCTGGGAATTTGCATTAGAATTACTTTTCTGTCATTTGGGAAAAAAAACCCTAACACATTAAACAAAAATCCAACCTAACATACACCATAGAAAACCAATTATTTTTCCAATAAAACCAGCTTCTATGGTAGCTTAGTCAGAGGTGTACGATTGTAGGGCAGAGATATGGGCAGACAGCTTTGGAAAACTCTGAAAAGGACTACATCAAGATGAAGTGTGCAAAAAGACCTCAATCAACAAATTCCTGAGTGGCAGAGGTTTTTGTCTGTGTATTGCAATGCTTTCCTGGTTATTGTGGTCTTTAATCAGCATAAGGAGTTTTCCTTGCTGCATTGCTACATATTGTTTCTGTAGTGCTCTAAGTACTCAGAGACTAAAGGTCAATGTAGACCATCAGTTCTTTCTGTCCTATGCCCTGCATGGACAGTAGTCTATTAAAAAATGGGGTTACTATGCTGTTGTATCCAAATGGCACCATTCCTTTTCTGTGTATTAGCATTTTGAAGAGGGGCAGCATTTATTCCCATCTATAAGGAATGGTAGCAAGTGGTTGAGAGCAGAAGTGGAGTGACAGATGCCTTAGCAACAAGGCATGCATTTGTGAAGTGTGGATTATACTGTTTAATATAAATTTGTGCTATAAATACCTCGAGAAATTATTTGATTGCATTTGGTTACACCGAAAATTAGTATTTCTGAGGATTTATGTGAGAATGGAGGAAAACAAAGGAAAAGGCCAGGAATTCCAGTCTGCCGTAAGCAAGGAGAAAACGTATTCAAGAGAGAGGAAGAACCTCTTTTCACATGAGGATGTGGTAACTTGCACAGCTGGGGTTGAGCACAGAGATGTTGAGTATGAAAGATAAGTGCTGGGGAGGGGCTGAATGGGGGCCTGAATTGCGACACTTCTGTGGTTTGCACAAACAAACAAAACTTGCCATAAATATTTCATGATAAGGCACTAGAAGGAGGGAGGCATCATTGTGTTGCCTGGGAAAATCTAGTAAAATAACTCATGTTGCATCTCTAATGAAGGTGTTTGTGGGCACGGAATAGCTGTAGGTTTTTGACTCATTTCTCTCATAGTTCAGTGTTACAATTCTTCTGCTGTACGTTTCCTGTGACTTTTTTATTATTCCTTCAGGGATGTTTCAAATTTACTCCGGGTATAGTCTGTAATTTAGGTCGTTGCAGTACGACTGGGTATAGAGTACATTTACAATCATGTCTGCAGACACTTTGGTATTAGGCTGTCCTGGTAAAGAGCGTGACTGTGAGATATAGGGCATATGGAACCCACTCTGTAATCATCAAATAGATTTCATCTGTCATCTCCATGAAGTTGGTTGCTTGACTTAATTCAAGGGTTTTTTACTATTTCATGGTTAAATTTAAAAGGATTAGAGCTTTTTTTCCAAACAAGTTACTTACTGTAATTTTTGAAGACAAAGAGAAGAGGAAGAAGCAGGTAGCTGAGATTTTGTTTCACCTTTTTATATTAATATGCATTAAAAAAAAAAGGAAAAGCAGAAATAGCTCTTAAAATTAGCAATTTAATATTCCACTGCCCTTCTGATTTATTGCTCACCCTTCCACACTCTGTCACTGAGACACTTGCCATAATTTTTTCTTTCCAATTTATAGCTGTCATTATTATATAAACCTCTAAAACTCAGTCTGAGGGCAAATAATCAAGCTCATCTACCTGATTTCAACATGTAAGGACACTTGCTCTATTGCTTTCAGTAATTTCATAATGGATGAGTAAAGTGAGAAACTTTTTGTAGCTCCTAATAGGTTTCAGGCGCCGTGAATTCTCCCTCCTGACAACACTTAATAAAAATGCAGCAAGTTTTGCTTGAGTTCAGACTGAATTGCCCACATTCCCTGGACAGAAATCAATTTTCCATCTTGGGATTGTTTTCCTCTGGTGTGTTCCCAGGCAAGTTACCTCTAGTCTTTGCACATAAAAGTGAGGGATGCTAAAAGTAGTTATTTAGGTGCCCTCCACCCTTGACTTCTGTAGCCAATGGAGAGAAATAGCTGCTTCATGGGGAAATTCCTTCTGCCTGCATGAAGTGTCCCTCTATAAATGTACATCTGGACGTTGTTCCTTCATGGCTACATGGGATCTGTAAATGCCTTGCAGGTTTGATAACTACTAAATAGTTAGACTTAGGTGGGGTGAGATCTACCACAGTGGAAAAACTAAAAGCCTGAAACCCTTTTTCAGAGGTTGCTTTGAAACCGGGAAGTGTTAATTCATACTGGGTTTCAGTGAGCTAATAGCATCCTGAGAAACCAGTACTACTGGGGCAGATATTTCTTCTGTGCTTATGGGGTCCAGTTGTGGCTGAAGATATGAAGCTTCTTCCTGGTAGTGCCATGAGGCAGAAGTATTGAACATTGTAGATGCATTGTGATAGCTGATGTACTTGCCCAATGCTGTGCCATCGTGTGTGGCCATTTATCAGAAGATGTCAAAGTACTTTATAGTGTGACTCCTCGTGATCTCTGAAATCAAGTAATGTAAATATGGTGTAAATGAGATGGAAAAGAATGAGTCTTGGATCTCAGGATTTGAATGTACCTGCTGAACTCAATTAGGAGTGGTGGCTGGTTGCCAAGTCCCTTCTCTGACATTGGGATGAAAAGATTGCTTACTCACTAGAATTCTTGTATTTCCCCATCTCTTTGCTGCATCCCTTCCCAGCAAATCCTACTCTTCTGTAGATTTCCTCTGTGGGGCATGCTTCAGACCCACACTGTTCATGGTATCCTATTTCCTCCCTCCCTCTCTATCAACTCTTCATGTACTCACTCCTACTTTCTCTCTGCTCCAGAACTTAGACCAGTTCTCCTGTTCTCCATTCAGTCAGAGTAGACATCAAGTCAGACAAAGAAAGCAAGCTCACCCAAAAAGCTTGTGTTAAGTGATACCGATTCCACTGAGAAATTGTAGTTCTGTATGTGAAATTAACTGTTATAAAAAGGTGAAATGTTTAATGAGCTCTTTTTGTCATAATTTCCCATCGTCTCCCCATTATGCATCCACATCAAGTTCTACCTGTCATGGTGTTTTTAGTAATAAGAATCAGACTGTAAATACCCTTCACGGAGACTGTCAGTCACATCATAATAAAACCTTCTCTTCTCATCAGAATGTCTAAACTATCTGCTTACAGTTTTATGAAGGCTTTCAAACAAATCATCTTACTGCTCTATAAAGAATCAAGGCATTATAACTGATGCCTTACAATACAGGCAGTGATTTGGCTAGTTATAACTAGGTATTAAACTGGGGTGGAATGGACAGGGAGTAATTTGGCTGCCATAGAGCAAGGCATGGGAGGAGCAGATGAAGCTGGGCTGGACCTGAGAATTAATGGGTCTCGAAGCCATAAGGTTTGCCTGATCCTTCTGCCTGAACTAAGAAGCTGCGTTTGGGAAAGCTCAGTTTTAATTCTGGCTGGGATTACGGTGTCATTTGCAGGTCTGATCTGTTCAGCTCTCATGTCAGAGGAAGTGTGCCTGAGGTTATCTGGAAGGCATGGACAGCGTCAGTGGCTTTACAGATACAGCTTTTCAAACTGGTAACATTGGCTTCAGCCTCCACAATTAAGCTTTCTAGATCAGAGTTTCAAACATGAGAAGAAAGAGTGTGCACAGACCCAGCCTGACTATCTGTGCTGGGAAAGCTGCCCGCTGTATTTACCTGTGCTCAAATGCCCTGACTTAGTTATACCCACTTAAACCTTGTGTGCAAGGTTTAACATTGCAGTGTGGGATGGGCATTTTTAACAGGGGCAGCTACTTGTTGCACAGTTTGCAAGTACATGTGTTATGATATTGTCTTGTGTTGTGAGTTTATTTGATGTTTTGCTGGGCCTTTGCTATTTCTGTAGACAGAAGTGGATACATATATTGGTAACTGCAGTCTAGACCTTACATTAACTGTTCTGAGATTTTGTGCAGCACTGAAAACACCTCTGCTCCATGTGTCCCTCCTCTCAGCTTGCCTTTTGATTTAATATCTTAACTCTGATACCACTGCTGGCTTATAATAGAAACGTTTAGCACCATACCAAAGGTAACATCTGAGCCCTGAAGGTGAGATGTTGTCATGTTCATGTCTTCAATAGCGAGACTTGTGCTGTAGCAGGAGGCCCTTATTATAACAGCCTCTCCACACATCAGCTATTTGTTTCCATCTGCTGTGTGGGTACCATCTTCTTTATGACCTGCATCAACCTGCCCAGTGTTATCCTCTGGGCAATTGTCATAGATATTACTAAGTGATATCCAGTGATGTTGCTCACATTGCACTGTCATGTCTTAAGATACTTGTACTTGTGGGTTTGGGTTTTTTTCCCATTATTGAGGTTAGAAAGAAGGTGTTGGCACTGCAGGAGGGTCCTGCATTCAGTTGAGTCAGGGTGATGCAGAAGAGGCAGCTCCCTTAATGCCATGGGGCAGGTTTGGTATGTTAGGCAGGTAGCTGATACCTGTTTTGTTTGGACTTCTGTTAGGTATGTGCATTACCAGTCAAGATCTGTCATTAGTTGTGATTTAATTACTTCTACATTATAAAAGGTCACTGAGGTTTGTCAAGGTGCTTTTCCCTTCCTTTTAGCAAGACCCATGGGCCGCATCATCTGCTGTTTTATACTTTCTGCTTCCGCTTCTACCTGTGCAAAATGCAAGTAGAAACTGAGTAAAAACCTTTTACCTTCACTCAGCACTGGCATAAACAGCTATGCAGCTGAGAGCTTGGAGTGGATGCACAGCAAAAAACACTTTAAAGCCTGAATTTTCACTAGAGGTCTGAGACCTTGCGCAACCCCCTGTGTCTCCTTTCCAAGGAGAGGAACTAGCCACTTTCCGGGATGTTTCACAGGGATCGCCACCATCAACTTGTGAAAGCTGTACTTAGTAGGATGTTAGCTCTCTCATCAAGTACTGTAATACCTAAATCTGTATTTTCTGGTTTGACTTTGTGTCATTTTTTCCTTTTTGTTTCTCCTTTTAAGTGATATTTTCTGGGGATATTTTGTGGTTCGCATCTTATTAATAAATTTAATGGCACAGGAAGCAGAAACCAGTTATTCCTTCCAGTCTTCCCAGATTATAACATCTAAGATAAAAAGTGATGAAGTTTCTTCATGTGTTTTATGCACATGCCTTATGTAGGTTTTAGCACCTTAGCTCAAAGTTCAGGGTATTTCAACTTGAAAAGTTGTTCTTGCAATGCCAGGTAGAGCAAGAATACTCAAAAAGCAGTTAACCTGTATTCAGAGTCTGATTTCCAACAATCTGGAGGATTAGATGTTAGAATTAATCCATTGTTAATATATAGACTTTTTAAGACTTTGAATCTTAATCTCTGTAGTTTGTGAATGTTGAAAGTAAGTGCTTGCATACTTCTTGTTTCAATCCATCCATAATTTTGCATCTAGCATGTCAAATAGTGTGTTTTACTAGTGTAGGAATACTGTTTCATAGATGGGAATGAAATGTTGTGATTTAATTTTTCCTATATGTCATCTTGATTTGGGCCACATATGTGGGCCGCATATTGAGCTCTTCTTAACCCATAGGACTACTCCTGCTAGCAGGCTTTCAATTCCTGCATTTTAATACTGCTCCCTCAATGTGATCCTAAACCCTGCACCACCTGCAGAATGAACACATGCTATCAAAGCATTGAGCTTACTTTACTTTCCAGTGCAATCCTTTAGGATTCTGGAGCATAAACACATAATGAGGAAGGCTGTAATCAAGCAGCACTGCCCTTGATCAGTTTTCCATCATTCTCTCTCTGTTTGTACTGCAGAAAAAGCAAGAAACAAGTAAGCAAACCAAAGCCGCAGGTTTTGCCCTGTGACAGGATATGGGTGACATGGGTGTTAGTATGGTGTTAAGATTTGTACTTTAAATACAGACCATGGGCAATGTAAATAAGTGATAAACATTTCAGTAGCCCCTTGCAGTCATGCAGCCTGTTAGGTCGTATGTCTCCTGGCTTCCTGTTTATTTGTATTCCTGACCCTAGTTTCCTATACGCTTTCCAAGGTAATATTCTATCCCTTCTGATATTCTCCAAAGCGGAGAAAAGAGAGTGTGGCTGAACCATGGGTCAGGTTCATTGATTGTGGGGTAAAGTTCTCGTACACACAGTGAATTTTTGTCCTTTATGCAATATGACTGATGCAGATTTTATCTGATGGTTGCTGATATATTAAGTTCACAGCTGCACGTTGTATTGATTCACTACGTTTTGATTTGCTCAGAGCCCTGCAGCTCATACTGATTTGCTAAAACATTTATTTCCACACAGTCTGCTTTCTAAGTAGCAAAGTTCGTAGCTTTAGCTAGCCTGTATTGCTGTGTGCATTAAATAGCATCAGTTGCACAATTAAAGGGAATACAGTTCTGGGGGAAATGCTGTATGCATTTTGCATCAGTTTGGGGAGAACCTGTTGTGATGTTTTCCTATCAATTCAGTGTTATCCTACATTACAAAGTACAGAAGTACACAGGACTTGGCATTTTTGCTTGCTGATATTCAAGAAATTTCAAGGCTTGGAAAATAGCATGTTGAAGCAGCATTCAATAATAAAGGTAGAAATAACTTGTTTCTCAAGCTTGGTTATAGCTTCAGACACCTGTCATTTTGAAAGGCATTGGATAGACCTGTATAACTGCAAGTGTTTTAAAATCATAGAGTCATTAAAAGGTTTGGGTTGGAAGGGACCTTAACGCTAATCCAGTTCCAGCCCCAAGCCATGGGCAGGGACACTTTTTTTTATAAAGGTACCTAAATCTAGAGACAGGCTTATGTGTCTGAAAGACAGATATTAGGGCCTATTAGAACATCACAAATGTAAATGACAGCAGCTTTTGCAGCACGTGTCAACATTTTGAAAGCCTCAGTGTTTAGTTCAACAACACAGTGATATTTCTGGACTTGGTTTCTTTTGAATGTGTGTGATGTGACTGGTGTATCCCATGGTGTATACCATGCTCTCTGAACCCACCACATGGGGTCCAGAGAAGGTACAGATGAGGTGACCTTTCAGCTGGGACCTTTGCACCAGCATCCTCTGTGCTCTGGGAAGTTTAATTATCTTGAGTGTCATGTTGCCTGGAAGCAGCATGGGTCTGGCTCTAAGCTAGAGTTACTCTTTTGGACTCTTGATTTATTAGAGGCTGTCAGAGAAAAGTGCCAATTGAAACGCTTTATATACCGTTTCCTGTAAGAGTAAATACCCAAAGTACACAGGGAATTCGGAATTAAAATCCCTTCAAATGAAGAGAAAACAAGCAAATGAATGAATATATGTTTTGATCATATGAAGAGATCCTTAATTTAAAGGAAGCTGTCGAGCACCAGTGAAGCAATTCACTCAAACACTCCTCAATACTCCGTTATGTCAATTATCCTTAACCATCCTACCTCTTTAGCTGTGCAGCGTTGACTAAGAGCATTTTGAACCAGCACATACACTGCTTCCCAGTGAACAGGCAAAGGGAACTGGCCAGCTGGGGAATGCAATGAAGCTCAAGACTACCTTGTAGTTGGGTACATCATACCAAAGTCAGGACTTGGTTTTGTTACTTCCAAGGAATTGCTTGAACAAGAGTGCTTCTGGCAAGTAAGATTTACCTATGAAACTGGTAAGAGAAACTTTAAACAGGAGGGTTACTATATCCCACAGGATTCTGAGCACTGGATTTGACCCCTGTATAAGTAATGGATGCCCAAATGCATGTATCTTGGATAAAGATCAATCGGTGTAGTTCTGTGGTAGCCCATGCTATTGATGTGACCTGTACCATTTGGGAATCACCCTAAATGTTCACAGCAGCCTTACAACTAAAAGATTGTGCTCAGCCATACCTGTATAAATCAGGGTTCATGGTAACACTGCCACTACCTCTGTAACTGGGGAAGTTTATGGCATTTGAGGATCTTTAGGTCTGTAGGAAGCTGAAGATTGCAAAGGCATTGACAATTTCTTTTCACACACATATTCTTCAGTGTATTCCCTTTAATTAGGAAGCAATTGAGCAGTTCTTTGTTGAGTTATCATGCTACTTCATTAATCCAACCGTGGTTTCACAGCAAAACAATATGTCTTGTTGGTTGTTTTCAGTGTGTCTCAACCTACTAGACGTGGTTTGACTAATGATCACTTTAGTCATGATTGTGACATGCTCCTTCGTTATAGTTCTAATTGTTTTCTAGAATGAATTGTGGTTAATTAGCAAGCTGCTTGCAGCTCATGGAGCTCATAGTAATATAAACACTTGTGGTATAAGGTTGTGTAAATAACTGGAGCTTTGCTGAGCTAAAATAATGATTCAAACCACCAGAAACAAATACTTGACATAGCCAAAATATTTATCGTTTCAAGTGAAATAAGAACACAAGTGTTTAGTTTGACTAACCGTTTGACTTGTCATTAGACTGCCAGTGTAAAATACATGTTGGGAAAAGGGAATTTGAAATGCAGAGAGGCAGCACAGTTGGATGATCACTCTTTTGTCTACTGGGCCAACTGGTGCACCACTTACCCTGAATGCAGGAAATCAAGTTTAAATCCCTCTGCTGGTGTAATAGATTTGAATAGCCAATACCCAGCTCAAAGGTTAATTATTAGTTGCTGGTTATTTGCTATATTTAGTATCCTTTGTACTCTTTTTTTTTACTGTCTCAGCTCTATAATAGAGTACAATTTATTTACTGAATACATTTTCATGCTTTTTAAGCACCATCTTTGCTTCATTCCCTGACATTTCAGAACCACATTCTGTTAGACACGCTTCTATCATCCTGTTTGCAGAAGTAGAGCAATATTAAACAAGTTTTCTCATTCTATAAGTCAGTTTAGATCCCTAGCTGTTGGTAAAACAAGATTGAGTAACAGAAGTTGAATATTTTGGCTAATTATATATTTAGAAGTGAAAGAAATAAGGTGCTTCACACTCCTATGAGTGCAAGAGGCCCATCTTGGATTTCTCTTTTAAAAGCTGAACTTTCACATTGCTTAGAAAAAATGGCTTTCAGAGTACCTGGTAATCAGAGTGAATACTGTAGTGGAGGTGAATTGGTCTAGGTTCAGCTTTATGAAGGCTGCAGTTTACTTATCTCTGTACTCTTGATTTTTCTCCAGCACTTGCATAGTATGTTTTTCTTTACTGAATAGTAAGAAGTGTCATGAGGAATTCCATTACTGGCTGGAGTGCTTTAAAAAGCTTGCTGCTGCTTTAAGAAGCCAGATTTACATATTTCATGTTTAGAAGATTTACAGCATGTCTCACATGGCCTTCATAGAAAGATGGAGCCTTCATTATAAGTTTAATGTCACCACAATGACAAATGCAAGGTCCTACAGCTGGGTCAGAGCAATCCCAGGCACAGCTACAGGTTGGGCTAAGGGGAAGATTCAGAGCAGTCCTGTGGAAAAGGACTTGGGGGTGGTGGTCGATGAGAACATGAACATGAGCCGAATGCAGTGTGTGCTTGCAGCCCAGAAAGCAACCGTATCCTGGGCTGCA
>NDXB01009216.1:0-15574 GCA_002631895.1 Agapornis roseicollis
GCGCTTCATCCACAGAGTCCTCTTGATCAGGCGGTCTGTAACAGATCCCCACAGTTATGTCTCACATCGCTGTTTTCCCTTTAACCCTGACCCACAAATTCTGTTAACTGCTCACCTGTCCCCAGAGAGAGTCCCATACTCTCCAGCCTATCCCTAACATAAAGGGCAACTCCCCCTCCCTGCCTACCAGGCCTGTCTTTCCTAAAAAGCCTGTAACCTTCCGTTCCAACACTCCAGTCATAGGAGCCATCCCACCATGTTTCTGTGATGCCTATTATATCATACCCCCGCAGATGGGCACACATCTCTAATTCCTCTTGTTTGTTCTCCATGCTACGGGCATTTGTATAGAGACACCTGAGCTGAGCTCCAAATGAGGGCAGCTCATTGGTTGGAGTAGCTGGAATGTCACTGTGTCGCTCCAAGCATTTGTTATAGGTGGTGACAACCAACTGAGTGTGTTGGGCTGGAGCAACGCCTCCCTCCCCCAACACATCTAGTTTAAAGCATCCTTGACAAGTCTGGCAGGCCTCTTACCAAGCCCACTCTTCCCCTTATTTATCAGAGCAGGTCCACCATCCCCCAGTAGACCTGACCTACAAACTTGGGTCCCGTGTTCAAGGTACCCAAACCCTTGACTATGACACCACTCTTGTAACCAGTTATTAACCTGTCCAATCCTCCTAGCTTTTTTAAGGTCCTCCCCTGTACCCTGGAGAACGGATTTAAAAACAATCTGAGCTCCAGAGCCCTTAACCACCTCTCCCAGGGCTCTGTAGTCCTTCTTTATGTCCCCCAGGCTACTACTAGCTACGTCCCTAGCACCCACATGGATCACTAGATGCAGGTAATAGTCTATGGGATTTACTAGAGCAGACAGCCTCTCTGCAACATCCCTGATCCGTGCTCCGGGTAGGCAACAGACCTCCCTCGAGACTGGATCAGGCTGACAGATGGGTGCCTCCGTGCACCCTCCGTGCACCCTCCGTGCACCTCCTTTCGAAGCAGAGTCCCCCACTACTACGACCCACCACTTTTTCCTGGCAGCACCAGTAGAGATCTTTACCAGTGCCCCAGCCGGCTGTTCCCGATGCAAGCGCGTTTCCTCATTAGCCCCCTGCAGGACCGCCAAGCGGTTCTGGGTGGGGACAACAGATTTAGGAGGAAGCCCCTTGCTTTTAACGGTCCTCTGCCTCCTTTTTGTGTTGCTTTTTTTCATCACTAATTGCCATCTTCCTGGGTTGACGGCCTCCTTCCTCCATCCTTCCAGAGGGGAAACTCGAGGCTCCCGCACAGTTTGATTCTGGAGCAAACAGTCCTGCTCCCTCTCAGCTTCCCTGACATCTCGCAGCCTATTGACTGCATCCCACAGCTCAGCCACCTGCTGCAGCAGGACCTCCACCAGTGAGCACCGAGTGCAGCCCTGCCCATTCTGCCCTGCATCCTCCCCTCTCATCGGCTCTGTCTGGGTGCCTATGCTGGCCACTGCTGGGGCAGCCAGAGCAGAGCTCCCAGACCTTACCTTGCAAAGTCTAATTCCAGCAGAATTATAAAGATTCCTCCTTAAATTGACTTCAAAGCTATTCCCATAACAGACTCCACAAACTGTATAGCCATTAAGGGATTCTACATTATACAATATTGATTTCTCTAATATCCTTATAATTACACTGAGATGCAAATTGCTAATAAAACTTAATAATCCTTCTGAAAAATTAGTGACATTAGCCTGAGAGCAGGCTTAAAACGCCCAAAGCCATTGTTTTGATAGCGTTACTGAACCATACATTAATAATTGCATCGCTTTAGCTGCACACTCCCTGCTGTTTTAGTACTTAACTAAACTGTAATGTTAAATAGCTGTTGCCAGTTTAAGAAGTTTGCCAGACAATATAAAGATGTCTTTGTGATTGCAATATAAAACTGCACATAAGTGCACCCAAAAAGTTCCACTTGCAAAGTTATCTCCTAAGGACTCTGTTTATGGGTATTATCCAGAGTTTAAAGGGAGTTTTTATACCCCCGAGTCTTAACTCAGTAAGTAACTGATAAGATAGGCCTGCTTTCACTCTGTTCTGCTGGTCTGTAATAGTAAATTGTGCCCCTGTTTGCACTGCATTTGAGCCACACAGCCTCTGCTTTCTGCATCTTATCCCTCCCCACAGCCAGCCAGGAGCCAGTGCAAACAGCCTGGGAAGAGGGCGACACTGCACACACAGGAGAAGAGTACAGCCCAGCCCTTGAAGACATTTCACAGACCAAAAATAGCAACACTGAGAAGGTGCCAGCAAAGTGGGATCTTGACACTGATGTTTGCCGATGCTGTGGTACATCCATCACATGAACTGGTCAAGATAGTGCTGTCCTCTGCTGACTGTCCCACACCCTCCTTCCTCCCATCCAAAGCTGGGTACCTTACAGGGACCTGCTTGGAAATCGTGCCAAGCAAATGTCACCTTCTCACCAACGGGTCCTACGTACAAGTTTGTGGAGATACAAACAGATTTTACTATGGGCTAGGAATATTCTGTCTTGAAAACAAGGGACTGAGGGGACAGCTGTCCACAAAATCCTTAATAACACGGAGAAAATTAGTAGGGAAACTTGGCAGTAGAAGGGAAAATAGCTTGGGCCATCAAGTGAAAATCTGCATGCAAGAAGTCCTTGCTGCTGGGTGTTGCAGGTGCTAAGGGTTTTACATGGATTCAAAAACCAAGTGGAAAATCTGTCAAAGGATATTAAATATGAGGGTCCATTGATGCTTCAAATGCCTTGGCCAGTTGATGATCTCCTAAACCACAGCCTGAACATTGTGAACAGAGTAATAAACAATGTGCTCTGAAGTCTTCAAGTGAAACTCTAGTAACCCTTGGGGACTCTACTTTTGTATGAAATACGGACTGCAAAGCAGCCTCCAGATGACTAATAATAAGCAATTCTGGTCTTCCAGTCCTATGGTGTCACAACCTGATGCTTTCTTAACAAGCAAATCCCCTTTGCTCTTCCTCAGTTCCTGATGCTAAAGTACAACTTTCCAGTATAAGGACCTATGCATATTTGAAAAGAACATATACAATCATTAAAAATTCCTGTCAGCCTTTTGCTCCTCTCCCCTGCTCCATACCAGTGCAGCACTACCAGGTCCAGGCAGAGTGTCATTCCAAAGGCCACTGCTGCCCACTCGTCCCCATCAGCTGTGGGGTTGAGCAGGGTCCACCGAGCCAGAGTATACTATAAGGGGAACAAGTGGTGGAAAACAAAATGCAACCTCAAACCTCAACTGAGTCTGGGAAGAGATTGTAATAATGACAAACTGATATCAAAGAAATGAAACATGACATATTCTTTGCCATCGTGGTGCAGGACACAGGTGTAATCATGCACCCAGTGTATGAGAAACTCCAGTAACCAAACATAGCTTGCAGCCCTGTGGTTGCACACGTGGATGTACTGTAGTTGAAGGTGTTACTTTGACACATACAGAGGATTCCCTGCATCCAGCTTTCTACTAGTGAGCTTGGTGCCATCAGCACGGGTTTGCTGTGCACCACACCATCAATGTGCAACACTGCAACAAGAAGAAATCCAGGCTGCTAACCTCTCACTGCTTAGCCTGGCAAGATGAAAATTACCTTATGTACAACATGTTGCAATCATGCTTCTGACTGTAGTGTGAAAATAGACGAAGAGAAAAAACCTGAAATGTAGTTCCATTTCCACTCACTTTTGTGAAACCATTGCTAATCATGCCACTTAGCATGACTACACCGAAAGAGAAGGCAGCACAGTGCCCAGGGAAACAGGTCTGTGTGATGCTGGAAAGCTTCAGCTCCCCCTGAAAAACAGAATTAAACCTCACTTCATTTATTTCACCCTCATGAAAGTCTTTTTCTGACCAGGAGTTAGAAAACCACACAGCATTGCCATTTTTCCTGGCATCAGAGGCGGTGCCTGACACTACAACTGTGGGTCTGGAAATTGAATTCATTTGTCCCTCCCAAAAAAAGCTTACAAAGCAGTCATCATTCACCATAACATGTCATCCTAACAAGCTGCAAGACAGAGATACTACACATCTGAACCAACTGGTGGCAGTCAGTGAATACCTAGGTTACCAGAACACCCTTCATCATAAGCATGATACGTTAACAGCTAATTAAATCTGTGTAGGGATTAGGCTTTACATTGTACAGTGTTATGGCAAGCAAATCTGAGCTTCCTAAGATTACATTGACCAGCTCCTTATCTCTGATGCTGAGATGTTTATCAGCACCATATGTTATAAGCTTCTGCTATGTTTCCCAATGACCTTCTGGGACTTAATCAGCCCAAATGTCAGGGGTTGAGGAGCTGAGGACATATATTATGACACAGAATGCAACACTCAGCCAGGCAGAATGAAAATCCAGGGCTGAAGTCCAAAGCAAAGCTCTTTGTTGGTTAACTTCTGTCCCTGATAAATCTGTCAATTAGGAAGAACAAACGTTAACTTTGTTTTCCTTGCCCTTGCTGTTGCTTTGTGAGGTCCCATACTGCGAGGTAACACAGGGTGTGTACTCAAGTATCAGTGATGAGGGGAAACCTCAGATGATTCATGGTTTGGGAATGTTTCATCCAAGAATAGCCAATTTCAGCTTTATATCTGCAGGTTATCCATGCTACCCAGCTATGTTTCCCAGCCTTACAACCATCCAGAAGATATGCAATTACCAGGAAACTTTTGTTTCCAATTTAACAGCTCTGTGATTGTAGCCTTTTTTAGTCACACGCTGCTTTTAGAATTAACAAGCACTTCACCCCATAAGTCCCCAGGTATGGTGCCTGGGGACAATCACATCAGAAGAAGACATGGAGGATCACCGTAACACCTTTTATGCTTGTGTGAAATACACTTGCTTCTGATTCTGATGCATTAATAAAAAAAGCTTAGGCAAAGGCTGGATTTCCAAGACATTTCCAGGCAAAGAACAAGATACATTTTACAGTATCTTTCGCAAGGAGAAGAACCTAGCTACTATGCTTGACTGCCCCTGCATTCTTCAGATGGGCTGTGTTTACATTGATAAGAGTTGGCATGAGCCATCTTCTAGCCCCAAAACTGCCTATTTCAGGCATGGCTCGGCCTGATTCCCCACATCAAAACCCACTGGCAATTACAGTTCATTCTGGCAGTTCATCTGAGCAAGAGGAGTCAACCCCATCACTCCTTCTCCCTATTCATACACAGCTGCGCAGAGTGGTATGTTTGGATCCCTAATCTCACGAGTGCCCCTTCTGTTTGCAGCTTGTTGGGCCCAGAGTCAAGCTGGATTTCATGGATAAGGATGCTGATCCAAATGCTTCCACTTCGCTTCATGACTTCAGAATGGAGGTAAAGCTGGGAGTGGTTTATGAAGCGTTTGCAAATCTGTGCTCTGTATCTCTGTTATTTCATTGAAAATATCATTTTTGGAACTTAAAGTGTCTATCAAGACTGATGTGGCCTGACTGGGCATTAGCTGAACATGCTGTATTCAGAATACAACAGAAAGTCCAGGTGTCTTAAAGGATGTAATGGCTGTGGTCTAAGAAAAGAAGTGTGTTACTGGATGCCAAATATATGAACACATTTATAGAAACTTTGCTTTCTCCTGAATCTGAATATATGAGGTGGCTTTTTTTGTTAGCTTTTTTCTTTTCTGGTTTTTGTTTTAAAGACACTAATTCCCTTTCCTAAAGCAGGTGTGTCCTAGTTCCCACATTTTCCAGGCATATGTAAAATTATTTGGACCCACAAGAGAGATTCATTGGCTGGCAAGAATTGTAAGTAAGAATTCATAAGCTAAAATGGTTATATTGCAACTTCATCAGTATACATTGTGGTAGACAACACTTTTACAGGTTCTACAAACACAAAAGGAAGCATCTGACTACATGTGCATGGCACATATGGTGTGTCACAGTAATCTGGAAAGGAAACAAAACTACAAAATGAAATATCTAAATTGAACATCCCAAACATTTGGGAGTTCCAGAACTAGGGCAGATGGACATCAAAGATAGATCTCCATCTCCACCTCTCTGTCAGGACTCTCCAACATATGGCTCAGCAGGTTACCTACCAATATTTTGCTAGTGTCAGTATTTTATGCCCATCATACAGTAATACATAGCATATAAGAACATTTTCATTAAAGATACTGGAGAATATTGGAGAGGAGGGAAGGTAAAGTTTGTAGCATTGGCTATTGAGCACACTACTATTGGCTAGACTCTTGCCTGGGATGCAAGATAAATATCAAATATATACATGAAAATACAAGTCCTTCCTAGAAGCCCTTACAGTAGATTTATGAAGCCTCTCCCTTATTTTAATACTTGACCTCCCAGTTCCTGCTTTCCTGGATGTAAAATGCTTTAGATTCAGGAGAGGAATGGAGAGACATTTGAAGCTTGACATTCCACAGCCTTGTAACTGGGACATGTGCATTGTGTGTAGAAGGTGTTAGTCCCATATTCAGACTGAGAAGAATTTAGCAGTGAGATCTCCCACTTCCAAGAGAAGTGGTCTGACTATGCAGTATCCTACAAAGGTCTCATTTCAAACTGCAATGAAGAGAAGTTGAATAAAATCTGGGGTCTGTAGTTTAACTTCCCTTGCTTTTTTTTTTTAATCATAAGCTGTTACAATACTTAGAATCGTGATACCCTAACAGTGGCCAGTCTTCCACTGAGAATGAAGGCCTGCATAGTGCAGAAGAGAAAGTCAAAAGGTGGACAACAGAGTGAAAAGGTGGGAGCTTTAAGTACAGATTTAAAATAAAGGTAGACATGGCTACACAAGAGCAGGGACAACATCTCAGTTATAAGAAGTAAGAGGGAAGAAATGCAAGTGGGAAAAGATGAATAAGCTTTTAAGAGAAACTGCTACTCCCAAGACAAATACAATTAGATCAACCATTCCCAAACTGAACATAATAAGCTCCTTCAGAGGAGAGTCAATCTGTAAAAGCAGCCTGTTCCTGTGCCCATTTCTCTAAAGGCACTTATTGCCAACTGCTAAAAGCACATGAAGTTTCTTTACTACAGGTAGCCACAGAAATATTCATAGACCCATACAATTGTATAAATAACTGGATTCATTAAATGGCACTTGGACTAAGTAGCACTTGACAAACCCCACTGTCAATAGAAAGGATATAGGAAAATACATGTAAGAAAAGCAAACAGATCTACTCGTAGCCCCCACCTCTAAATGCCCGCTCCCTTTTAATAAAGTGAAGTTTTAGCTATTGAAAGTTTTGTGACCCTTGTAATGCTACAGAACACTGATATAAAATGTGACTAGTACAATAACATTATATAATATATATATTTATATTTTAATATATTACATTTATTTCTACATAAAGAGGCTATAAATACTGTATATGCCTTATATTCATGGTTCCCAGCATTTGACATTATAGTAAGTACAAACTGAAAAAACTAATTATAAAAATACAAAAAAGAACTCAGTAGAAATAGCTTTACATTTTATGATCTTGTAGCCTGCATTGTGTCTATCAGCAGAGCTCTGGGACCACAAGAGCACAGGTAAGAAGTTGTCCAATAATTAGGCACAATCTCACCACTCAGGGAAGATTAGAGCTGCCATGAAACCAGTCACGGATACCCAAGACTACATAAACCGAGATCTCTGCTATTGCAAACAGACTTTGAGTTTGCAAAGTGAAAGAGTCAGACCTACATCTGAGGGAGAGGGGATGAGATGAGAAAGTAGGGTGCCTTTAGGATGCCCCATGAGGACCACAGGGCTCCTTGTGGTCCTAAGGTAGATTACATTGGCTTTTCTACCTGTTGTAGAGGCTGCCCTGGTGATGATTCAGAGGGGGTATTTTCTGCAGCTGTTTCAGGCTAGCTCAGAAGCAGCCAAGTATGTGGCATGGGTCAAGAGTGCTGTGGACAACATGGGCCAGAGCCATCCTCAGACATGAGGCATGGCCCCGGCACCCATGTCCCATCACTTGCCCCATCTGCCTTTTCCCTACTAACCAGCCTCACCGCTCAAGTCTTGCAAGCAAATATAGCTCATGCTGTCTGGTACAGCAACTTTTTTCCTCTGCCAAGGACAGAGACCATCGCCCCCACCTATATTTAGCCCAGCCTATGTTTAGACTCAGGCCATCAGCAACTGCCAGAGCCTTGAGCTGGAGGTTCCTTTTTTTGTTTGTGGAGGTACAAGCAAGGGATAACTCTGAGAAACAAGAAGCCAGTGCCGTGCTGTTTCCTTCCTGGAGCCCAGCCACAAGTGGAGAAACAATAACAACAAAAAAGAGCAGGGCTGTGCCATTATCTCGTACAACTAGAAACAGGTAAGTTGAACACCATGTCACCAGGGTCCCTAAGGGCCACCACGCTGCCTCTGCCACTGGGTCAGCACAGCCCGCACACTGCAGCCAGGGTTTTGCACCCTCAGCCACAAGCATCTCTTGAGGAAAGTGCCCCACAGCCCACCACGGTGCAGTTTTGCTGCCAGATGCTTCTGCATCCTCTTCAGGAAAAATAAACGTCTCTTCTTAGTCTCTTGGATGCCGTCTTTCTGTACATCAAACCTGAATACCACCGAGCCCAGGCAAGGAAGGCACATCATGGGGGGACCTGGGGCTTCACCCTAGAGCGGCGGGGAGGTGAGTGGCACAGTGCCATCATAGGCAAGCCCGTGAGCACGGCAGAGCTGGGGAGAAGGTTCCTGGGCACACAAGAGTTCAGTCTCCTCGCTGGAGTACACAGTGGTGTCCATGTCGTCTGAGTGGTACCCTGACTGGTACCCACTCGTCTGGTTGGAGGCTTCGGACATGACGGACTCGTTACTCTTGCTGGGCACCAGTGTGCTGTGAAAAACAAACAGAAACAGGACTGAGAGAGCTGTGGAGACTGTCTTCTGGAAGGCACTTAGCAAAGCTGGCTTCAAGCCTTTTTAAACATGCATTTGATTATAAAAGAAATCTTTTTATATGCCCTAAATTCACTAACACATGAAAAAGATATTTAATTTTATGACGATACAGAGAGTTAGATTGTGAGCACAGATGAAACGGGCAGAAAACTTTGAGAAGTTTCACACATTTCAGCTGTGAGGCAATTGTAACTGCAGTATACTTTTCTTTTCACTGAAATTGTCCTGGAAAAAATAATTCCTGAGAAGTTCTCAGAGAACATACGTGAGGTTTGAGCTCTATGAACGCTACTGTGCTTCCTGTGAACTGCACAATGAACCCCCTGAACAATGCTCTGAAAATACACCCAGGTACATCCTGAAAACTCAAGAGTTAGCTTTAGAAAAAAAGAAAGAAAAAGAAAAGGAGCTCTTTGTTACTGCAGACAAGCCCTCACGAATATGCTCAATTGTGTGCAACAGCTCAGTTCCTTTGACTGGCAGTTGATGCTTTTGTAGCTGACAAATACAAGCTCCTTCTGTGTTGCTAGCCATTATTTCCAATGGCTGCATTACCCTTCCTCTCCTGGCACCAAATGCAGATGACCAGGGACACAGTGCACAATATTTCTTTGTGTTTTTAAAAATACAGTAAGACAATATTTTGTCTCGTAAAAAATTTAGAAACCAATCAGTTTTCTGACATACTGCAAGCAAAGCATCATGTTGAAACCTACATGCAGCCCAAGCCTTACCTAAAGGGTATTTTCACTTGTTTATCACTCTCTTCCAAAGTCTTCAGCTCTTCAGATGCAAGAACCATCCCACTATCTGTCTGGTTTTCCTGCAAAGGTGTTAGGAATGCATTAAATGCAAAGGGATAAATAAAATAAACAGGTGGACAGAAGACATACAAATATCAGACAAACTCACCTCCTGAACAACTTTTACAGTGGTTACCAAGGGGACATCTTCAAATGTTTTCACACTCACAGGGCGGCTTTTTCTTTTGCTACCTTGTCGGTACTGACTGAAAAGAAAACAAAAAATATTTTGTGTCCACTTTCCACAACTTGGCTGCAAACAGCACAATGATATCAGAATCCTTTTATCTCTCTACAGATAAGTTAATCCTTTTGTCAAAACATATTATGCAAACCTCAAAATATCCATTTATTGAGAAGGATGAACAGGCTAGAAAGTGGCATGTTTCTGACCTTCTGCTCCTGACAGTCTTGATCTCTGAGCAAATTCTAAGAAACAGCTTAGAGAAAACAGCCTCTTTTCTCAGTTACACTGGAGGGCTTCACTTCCTGCAAGCTTCACTTAGAAGTATAATAAACAGAGAAGCCTGGAGCTCAGACATGTGTCTCTTCCTTTGGACTGCACTTCTGAGACCCTTGGCTGGACCTAGGACAACAACAGCAGACTCAGCAGACTGCTGCCCTTAAATCGTAGGGATCAGGACAGGGAGTGCTATGTGTCTCTTGAAGGCTCTTCTCCAAAAGAAGCCCTCTGGTCAGGATGACATCCATAAAAAATATTGGACAAAAACCCCTCATTACTTTCATGGAGGTAATAATACAGCAAACAAAACAGCTACCCTCAGCTTTTTGTCTAAACAGATATGGAGTAAAATGGATACTGTCCCAGTTAAACAGGACACATTTATGTTCCTAACAGCTAGTGAAGAAAAAGCTGTGGATTTCAAAAAGAAACGTGCATTCACCTGAAGCACAAAGATGAAGGTAATTAAGAGCATCATACATCCCGTTTCCCAGCTTTGAGTCTAGCTATGCTGAGTCCTGCCTATCTCCAACAAACGCATATTTAAGCTGGTGGGGATTTTACAAGTTCTCTTTGTAGCCTGCCTAGGCACTCAATCACACTTTAGAATGGTTTTCAAACATTAAACTCAAGTTTTTGCCGCAAATAAAATTTGTCCTATTGCTAGGGACACAGAATAAACAACTAGCAGCCTCTTTCAAGCAACTTTTTATTTACTGGAAACTGTTAATATGTTCTCTCTCTATTTGCTCTTCCTAGACTTAACAAAATCAGCTTCTTCAATATCTCTATACTGATCACGTCTTCTGCTCCTGTTACTCTGCAATATTATCTAATCCATTCCCAACCCAACCCTGACAAGACCAAAACAGCACTTGACTATTCTTAAAGACAATCTTGCAAGGTTCAGAAATTACAGATCTATTTCCTAAGCCATATAGAGCAGCTATTAGGACGTCCTGCTGATTTTAATTTACCTCAGCAATGTAAATATTCTTTAATATTCTCTGTTTTCTCTGTGCTAGCTTTTCTTCTTCCTTATTTGATTTAGAGATTGTATTTTTCAGCCTTTCCTCATAGTACTTTTGTGATGATTGAAAAAGACACTACTGAACAGATCAATCTTTTCCACTAAATGTATTGCAAGATCTATGCCAACAAAATTGTTTCCAGCTACCAGAAGAACAAAGCTCCTAAGCATGTCTTAAACTACCCACTTTGCCTCTCCCAGAATGATTTCCATAAGTGCTTTCACATCCTTGTCACACAATAAGATAAGAGTTTCAGAGTCTTTAAAAGTTGACAGATTTTGCTTCTGTTCATAACAGAATGGGGACCAGCAAAAATCATATAGGAAGCATTAGAAGTGGGAAAATATGTTAAATCTTGCTTTTTTGTCTTTTAAATATTTATATTTTGGACTGCCCCAGTACTAAAACATGGGGATTGAGAGTCAACTCTAGGACTGCAAGTTCAACTGAAGTGTGAAATGCACTGTGTCTACCTAGTCTTTCCCAGGACAACATGAAAAAGCCATCCTGTGGTACACAAAATCATTGGGAACTTTGTCTTTGGCAGATGTAAGACAAACAGTAAGGGAGAAGGTTCCACCTTGTGGAAACCACGTGAACCCTGACAACAGAGTCCTTCTCTGCTCTTACAGTTGGATATATCTCCTTCTACCCTCCTCCTGCTCCTGAGATTGCAGCAAGCAACCCAGAGCTTCCAGCATCCAAGTGGCTGAATTTGATCTTAGGCAGCAGTGGATGAGAAAATACCTTTCTCCCTTACATCCCATGCCTGAGGTCCTCACAAGGTCCAGTGTGAGCCCTTCTTAAGTACATTAGTACAAACTCCTTATTGGGGAAGTCGCCTCTGTTACAGCACCAAACAGCATCTACCACTGTTGCTCCATCATGGACGCCCCAACAGCCCACCAGAAGCAAGCAGTGGGCAAAAAGTAGTAACAACATTTAGGTTGCATTCCCCTTGGCCATCAATTCAGGACCTATTTACCAGCATTTCACTCTAGGAGGGGAAATGTCAGAGAGATTATTAGTGATAAATCTATTACCATTAATATTTTAAGCAGCTGCAGTACAAGAGTGTGAACACAATTGTATTGGATCAGTAAGACTTTTTTGTTCATTCTGATTCTTAAAACCTAAGTACATTTCTGATTTATTTTTTTTTAATGATAATACCAAATCTTGAAAGGGTAGTAAAAAAAAAATAAAAATCATTGACATTTGTTGAGATAAGAAACTAGGTTTTGCCTACAAAAACTCTACAGATTCTTTCTTATCCCTGTGGAAGAGGTTAAATATGGACCAAGCAGCTGAAGTCTCTTCCTTTCATTTTCCCCTGCCCCCAGCATGAACAAAACCTGCCCAGAGGCCCCAGTAGGATGTCCATCATATAAAATACCTAATTCCTGCTGTGTTGTCATAATGAAATTTAGGATCACAGACTTCCTCTTCCTCCCTACAGGAAGCAGGTGAAGTGGGGAGAGAGAGACCCGAGTCCTCTTCCATATTCAGTGATACTGACAAAGGAAGGACAACGTAGTCTTTACCATCCTGTAGAATGCAGTGAAAAAAGGCAAAAATTAAATTGGCTACAGAGATACACTGACATAAACAGTTACACACACATGTACATGGAGAGTGCATCAGGCCAACAGTACTGCCACGGTTGCTTTGTTGAACTATGAGCATTATATCACCTTTGCAGAGCAGCTACATTAAATGAAGGAAACTTAATAAGAATCACTCTCAAGTAATTTTAGATTCAAAAATGATGGGTTTATATGACATATTGTAATATAAAGAATAAACTGAACTTTTTTTATTGATGTCCTTGAAACAAAAATGTAGGGTTTAGGAATGTTTGAATTTGAATGACACAAAGAATATGAACCTGAGGAAAAAGGCTACTTTAAAATTAATTAGGCTATGGAAATTTCTGCTATTAAAAAGAAAGACTAAATTAAGTATAAGAAGTAAATTTAAAAAAAAAATACTAGCAGAAAAGGAAACTTTCTATCAATACTTCGACATCAAATGTGATGCGAATAACAAGGATAACTACTTTTTAAATTTCTTCCACTTGTTTACATTTTTGCTTTGAAACAATAGAGAGAAAAAATGGATTATGCATCCTTCAGTACTGCATACCTATTTATAGTCCCATGAGAAATCCTTCAGTAGAGTTTCTAATCTAATTTTCTCTAATTTTTTTTTTTGCATCTATCCCTTTTGGATTACAATATGACACATACATATTTAGCTATTAGTTATCAGACAGTAAATCATGTTTGTATTTTATAGTCACAGTACATAATAGTTTATGACAAGAGGGTCAAAATCGTTAGCAATCCAACCATATTAGGTTATAGGTAATAACACAAAATATGTTTTGAGCATATAAGGAAACACTTTTTTCCTGTGAGGGTGACTGGGCAGTGGCAGACGTTGCTCAGAGAGGTTGTGAAGTTTCCATACTTGGAGATATTCAAAAGCCAATCTGGACACGGTCCTGGGCAAACCGGTATCAGTGGTCCTGCTTGAGCAATGGGGTTGGACCAGATGACCTCCAGAGGCCCCTTCCAACCTCAGCCAGCCTGTGATGATGTGATATATTTGATAGAAGCTGCTCTGCAGAAAAGTGAAGAAACACTCCCGTTTCTGAGTTTTGGTGTTCACAGACGCAATAGTTTGGAAGGGAAGGTGATTCCCATCATTACTAATAGGTCATAAAGGGAGAACTTGTCTAATAGGAGTGCATGTGGCCAGACTCAGCCTCCCTCACCCAGTGTGCTCGCATCTGTTGCGTTGGTCTTGTCCACTTCCATAGTACATTAAGAAGGAGCCACAAGATGGAGAACCTGGGAGGGACGCCCACATAACTCACCTGGATGCAGTGGGCTCCCTTACCACAACGCCTGCACAAAGGACAGGTCTTACTACACTTATCTGCATGGAGCTCCTGACAGACAGCAAAACACCTGCATTCTCGTTTTCCATAAGAGTCATTAAAAGCATTTCAGCCCACATGCTCACATATGCCAAGATACCTATCTTTGGCACAGTAAGATCAACAGGAGCCACCTGCTAAAACACCTCAGTAGTATGCAGAGAAATCAGCAGCAGAGCAGGGAATTGAGCCCATGATGCCACTGCTGTCTGGCTGGGGAACAACTCCCCAGCATACCTACAACTCCCAGCCAGACAGCTAAGTAACAGCAGTGGAGGTGTCATGGGAGGCCCTTGCTGGCAGGGCAACATGGCTTTGGGTTACCACAACAGACCTCTGCAGCCTTTCCCCACCTATGCCAGTCAGGGGAGGAAGAAGCCCAGGCTTCCCTGCATCCCCAGTGGACAGTACCCAACTAGGAGATTTCATGGTGGCTGTCAGGATAGGAGGGGTTCACCTGGTGGGTTTAGCAACCAGAGAATATATTCCATGTACCTGACGGACATTGGCTTGCAGTAAATTCCCCAGGTGCTCCACCAGCTCTGAAAAAGTTGGCCTCTGCTTAGGATCCCCATGCCAGCAATCCAGCATTGTTTGGTACCTAGAAGAACAAAGCACATTAAAATATCATCATGAAGAAAACAGCACCTACTGCTTGCTCCAGCACGTGCTATCATTGTGGGGTAAATGCAGGAAGCTGGAAGAACAGTGTCTCACATTTCAGGTGTTGTATAGTCTGGTGCTCTCATTCTTGTTCCTTCTTTCAGTCTTCTGCAAAATTCCTCATCAATTTTCACTCCTGGGTATGGTGATGCACCTAAAACGAGAGCAAGGGTAATTTTAATGCATTAGACTCTTAAATTCATTTTCAAACAGATAATTTGCTATGGCCTGACTTAATAAAGTAATCTAGTATATTTGGATGTGCAAACAATTTAGATTTATGATTGAGTAGATGAAGCACATCTTCATCTACAGAAATTGTACGAAGAAGCATTTCAAGTCCGTGTTCCTACGTTTGCATTTTGAAGGAAACCTGAGTATTTTATTTTGATGGAGAAAATAAACAGGAAATTTTCAAGAAGTAAAAAAACCAAAATGCTACAGAGGATCCAAGAACACTTTGACTGTTTTCTGTTTTGACTGCTTGATTCTGTTGTTTAAAATTTAAGATGGCTCAGTAAAATTAAAATGACTTACCCAATGAAAATATTTCCCATAGCAGAACTCCGAAGGACCATACATCACTCTGAATGGTATATACTCTATCAAAAATGGTTTCTGGTGCCATCCATTTTAAGGGTAGTCTGGCCTGAAAGCATTTCCATAAACAAAAAGGTATCACAGTTTAGCAAAACAGTTTCCACAAACCCATTTAAGGGGGGGGGGGGGGGG
>NDXB01009216.1:15729-29774 GCA_002631895.1 Agapornis roseicollis
GGGGGGGGGGGGGAGGGAAAGGAGTCTGGACTTGATATTAGTTCTCTCTGAAACAGAGAACCTGAAACTTACATCTCCTTTCCTAACGTAATCTGGGTCTTTGTAGATGTCTCGAGCCAAGCCAAAATCACAGATTTTGACCACGTTATTGTCTGACAAGAGGATATTACGAGCAGCCAGGTCCCTGTGGATGCACTGCAAAGAGAAGTAAACAACTTCGTATGCTGCCTGTTGTCACAGCACTGTCCACAGGGCTGATCTCTTTCACATATGTGCTCCCCGACCCTCAAAGGCCAGATAATTCTTAAAACCTTTCAAGAAAAAGAAACCTCGGCATCAACAGTTTCTGATTTTAAGTGGTTTTGTGATGGTCACAACTGATTTGGCTCAGGGAGACTTGTATTCCCAAGTCCAAACATACATCTGTTTATCCACTATGCAGAGAGGGCCTTTGAAGTTACCTAATTAATTATCCTAAGAAGCTGACACGAAACAGGTTCAGATCTGATTACCTTTAGATTTATTTAGGTTCACTCAAATCTGTGCTCTCTATGCTCTCTCTCTGAAAAACATATCACACTAAAACATCTATTTGATTCCAACACAAACTAATCTTGACTGCAGAGAAAAAAGCCCATGTCTTTACATATGCAGAACAACAGCTTAGCCAACAACCCAAAGTCTTCAAAGCTCAAGCCTCAGCAGCTTGAAGTAAAAAAGTCAAGCTCTGAAAGTGGCTGCAGATATGCTTCTAGTATAGATCATTTGAAGACATATTTTTACATGTACATGCCAACCATGATGTATGAAATGTAGAGAACTTTTGAACTCCTAGCCTGCACTCTAGAGCAGTGCTGTATTCCCTGCTTTTATTCCCTTTTCCCATTTCTAAGTATTTTTTGTGTCTATATAACTGCAGTAATTCTTTGCTCTTGCTGGAATTTACATCCTTTGAAACGTGCTATACGTATTTAGGATCAAACCATAGAAAAGCACTTCTAGAAAGTGAAAATGCAGGTGAGGTGTTACTAACTGCCAGGGTGTCTTTGGCAAGAGACTCTCCAAGGAGTCATCCGTGAAGTTACATAGATGAGCTTTGTCTCTCCTCACACTGCCTTTCCAATCCTGCTGCACAAGTTACAGGCAGTCTCCTCAGAGAAAACTCCTTTACTCCTGTTTAGCTATGGTTACCAGAGATTTGTCCCTAATTCCTTTAATCACCCTCATAAGCCAGCTCCCCTTCTCCAAATACTTAATCATTCTTCTATGAATCAGTGACCCATAAGCCTTGTACAGATCACTAACATTTGTGTCAATAAATGCATGGGCTGTTTCACTTTGTAGTATTAATGATTTGGTTATGTCTCAAAGCCAAACGAAAATGTTGCAGATGACTGCTAGTCCAAAGATGAACATGCTGTTTCCTTCTATAGACCTACAGCACTATTTCCTACAGTCAAATAAATAACATGCCACTCTTCCTGAGAAGTTCCTTACTTTGCGTGAAGCCAAGAACTCCATTCCTCTTGCCACCTGGAAGCTATAACAGATGAGGTCCTCCATGGTCAAAGGGTTCTTACAAAGGTCTTCAGGACCAGCTGCAAAGAATCAGACAACAGTCAAACATGCCCTTTGTCACTGATTTCACCCATAACTTCTTAGGTAAAAGTCCATCTTAACCTTATGCCACATTGAAATGGAAGGGCAAACATAATCCTTTTTTTGGCTGGATAGTTATCAGTAACAACCCTTTTTACACCAAACTAGTCATGTGTAAAATAAACTTTGAGATGATGGGTTATACCCCAGGCCTCCTTGCTTATTTCCACAGTTCCCACCAGTGGAAAGATTTAAAAAACAGTCCCAGAAGAAAAACAACCAAAAGTCAGCTCACAGGTTCCTAGGACAGGAAAGGCTTGCTGTGGTTTCAGCAGATGAATTTGGAAATCCATGAGAGGGAGGCCTTGCCTAGTCCTTAGAGGAGAAGAGCATGCCATGGGGAGAAAGACTTGAATTTGGCAAAAAGCCCTGCTAATTTAAGGTAGAAGAAGCCTAACCTCATCCTCTAGTGACTTGGAGGAATAATACACTCAAGTATCCAACAAAGATACGTAGGCATTTAGCTCCTGCTGAAACAAACAACTCAATGACTTTACTCAGCTCTTTATTTTAAGAAGAACTCTTCCGAGAACTACAACACTGGTGGCTAAACCCCTCATCTTGAGGCCCCTTTATGTCTACATGCTTCTTACAATATTCCAGCTCAGAGGGTCAGTTTTTACACCAGAGATGTCTGAGGACCAAAATGGTGCACAAATGCATAAGATGCATGCCTGACATTACCCATTACGATCAAACTGCAACCACAACATCATCCTCCCTGTTAGGATACTGATGTTTTTCTTTGCATTAAATGATTTTTAGTAGAAGTTGAGGTACAGGCAGTTGAGCTATGGCTTCCCTCTGGACCAGTCAGATCCCACCACTTGCTGAATTTAGCTGTCTATGAAATATATTGGCACACTGAGCACTTTGTGCTGTCCTTGACAAAGCTGAACATGGCAAATGCATCAATGAAACTGTTACAGATGGTACGTATATCCAGGGGAGGCTTTGAATGAGTGGTAATTCAGGTTTCCTGTTCCTGACAGACCACCTGTGCAGCAGGAAGGCAAATCAGCCTCTCTGCTAATAAGCAGTGAAGCTGATGGCATTTCATGATATTTAACTTCTGGGTAAGCACTGAGGAAATTTAGTTAGCATCCTCTAACTGCACCACCTCTGCACAGCCTTCAGAGTCTGTGCTCTGCAATTCTCCCTGAAGACAATGGAGTGTAAAATAGACAGAAGCAGTGCACTAAAAATGCACCCTTTTAAGACAGGACAGTACCTGGGATTATGCTGAGGGGTTTGGGATGCTGAGCTAGATAATACATAACTCAGGAACTTTGGTCACCCAGGAAATACCATGCACACAGCTTTGAGGAAGCTTTGGAAATCACATGGTCCCCAAAATTCCTTATCAGCCCCCAGTAAAGACAGCTGTTCCAGCATGAGGAGAAGACATATCCTACCATCCTCCTCTTCCACGTCACTCAGGGACCGCTCCTCCACAAAGCCAGAGCTTGCTGAGCTCTGGCTGCTCGTGATGCTGTCCAGCCGTCGCTTCAGGTCTGCAGAGAGGTCTCCAACATAGTTCTCCTTTCCCTGCCGGAACCTGGCACTTTTGTTCTAGAAGCGTAAGGGGAGGGTGGGAGAAATCAGAAGCAGAAAACATGCCACAAGTTTTCCCAGGAGAGGCAGTGATGCTCCCTGCAATCTGTGCCACTGGCACCACTGAGGGCAGGCAGGGCAGCATAGCACTGGCATGATCAGCCACACTGCTTCAAGCCAGTTCTGGTTGTGCAACCCTAACTCATGTCCACATGGGCTCATCAGTTCAAGCACCCTCTGCCACTTCACAGCAAGGCTTTAACCTCCTCCCATGGTCTTCCAGCTGCCCCTCAGCAGCATCTCCACATGCCTGGGGGGTCTCAGCCCCCTGGTGCCCACCACTTGTGAAGCACACATGGATTCTGCCAAACCTCCTCTCACATACTCAAGTTTCTCTCTACTGCTATGGCTTTACCTCCCACTGTTGCAAAGGCCCCTCTGCTAAACCTCTATGTTGGCCAAAGCCCTAGCAGCCTTAAAACTCTGATTTTCACCTTTCCCTAAGACACCAAGTGCCTCTAGGGCGGATGCCAGCTCCACAGGTTTCCTCAACCACATTTCCATTTTCTCCTGCTTCAGTTTGGTGACATTTCTCCCCTGGCGGGGCTGTCTTTTTCCACTGCCAATTGCCATCTCCACCATTTGTGCAAGGGTCAGCATCCTCATGAAACCCTGACTCTTCCTTCAAAGCCTCTCAGATATTTATCCCCCATACCTCACAAGAAGATGCATCAAGTTGCCTTTGCCAATTTAAAATAGTAAACAGTGACTCCAAAGATCAAGAAAAGTAACCCCCTGGAGAACCAACAAGCAGTTTGAAGAAGCTCTGATCTAGCTACAGCAACTGCAAGAAGACTCAGGTCTACCAGAGTGGCAGAGCACAGCCCAGGGGCTTCCCTCTTGGCTGTGGGTGAAAAAGGATATGGTCCCAAGCATGATGCTCAGTGCTGGGTACATGCAGCTATGCTCTTCATCCAGCAGTGCAACCCTTGGAGGGGATGGATCCTCCCAACCCCTCTCCAGAAACCAGACCCCCTCTCAGAGGCATCCAGAAATGAGCTTGAATATGCTGGCCTCCAACTTCCCACTCCTTTCAAATTGAGATGGAAAGAGGGGGTGCTGTGATGAAGCTCCCCTTTCCTAAGGACTTGTGAGGTACATAGCTCAGCATAAATTCATGAGATACACCAGTTATACAAATGAGTAACAGCAAAATATATAGCCTGGTTTGGCAACGAGCCAAGGGCATAGTGGAAAGGATAATCATATGATAGAAGATACCTATGGGTATCTGATGGATATATGCACTAAGCAGGGTGTGCAGTTGTTTAAGGTGGTCCAGAGCTTAACTAAGAGAGGAAAAAATTCAGGCTGATAATCAGAAAAACTTCCTGACAGATTTGGCCAAGTGTAGAACAATCTGCCAAGGGAAACAGTGGAAGCCCAGTTCCTGCGCATTTTAAGCTAACAATAACAAAATAGCTACATTGCAGGGGCCAGGGGAAAGACTAGATGACCTCTGATGTCTTTGCCATCTCTCATTCCCATGGGAAGTACTAGATGTTCAGCATCTCCAAGGACAGCCACTTCAGTCTGCACTAGAAACAGAAATGTTGCGTGTGGAAAAAACCCACCAAAACAAACATTCCAATGTAATGTCAAGTAACCTTGACTCCTTACCTTGTACGGGACAAATTCGCTCCTCTTGCTCCGTAGGTAAGCTGACAGATTTCCAAACTTGCAGTATTCCACAATGACCATGAGTGGGCCTGTACAACACAAAACAATTCCTTATTTAGAGTATTTATATCCCACCTTATCTCAGAGCATAATTTGTGGCTAGAAATGCATCCATTTCAAACAGCATTCTCCTATCCAGAGGTTTTTAAAAATACTAGAAATAAAAAAGTCTAATCAAAGCAGTGTGATGTGTCCCTGCCCATGGCAGGGGTGTTGGAACTAGATGATCTTAAGATCCTTTCCAACCCTAACTATTCTATGAGTCTGTGATTCTATGATTCCTTTTCTGCTGTAGTAGGAAGGAAGGAAGAACACATGCTTTTGAAAAATCACAGGCCCAATGTCATATGAGAAAATGTAAAGTGGCGTGCTTTTACTTAAAGTGCCAATAACAGCCTATGCTAATTGACATTTTAAGGATGTGACATAAATATTTGCATGAACTTCAGTACAATTAACCACTCCTTTGCAATAAAGTTACACACATGATTATCCATGCATTTTTGTGCAGGCAGTTTAACATCCTAAAAGTTTAGAACAGAAAACTTGGTTTCAGACAATGCCTTAATATACAGTGCAAATGTGGTATTTCATGCTCAAATTGCTTCATATATATGCATGTGTCAAAAGGATAGACTTCCATTCTAGGATCCAGATACTGGCCATCTCTACTTTATTATGGAATAAACAAGGTAAGAAATACGTGTGGATTATGTTTCCCTCAACTACTACACTTCTGCCATGGAATTTACAAATTAAATTGTGACCCCACAGCAAGCCAACCAGCCAGCTTCCCTCAAAAATTATTACTGAATTACTTTACACTGAATTTATTCCAAATTAGCATGCAGTGCTGGACTTGTTAAACAAAACATCTGTCCCCCATTACAAAGTAGGTATAAAGGTTCATCCACCCAGAGCCGGACTCCAAATGGCAATCTCTCTTCCTACACACGCACACAGGCACCCACATCCCATCCAAAGCCAGAGAGGGACGTTACAACTTGCAGTGGCACTGTACCCAGTGATAAGAATGAGACCAACTTGTTAAATCTGGTACTGGGCTCAGACCCAAAGTCTGTCACACATCGGGTGTCCGCTACAAAAATGCATCTGAGGTACAGAAAAGCAAAAGTGATAGAACAACTAATAGATGGAGCTGGATGGAGAACTCAGGGCTTTTGAGCCCTTATCCACTCCAGACCTGCTCACTCTTATCAGAATATATTGTTTTAAAAAATAAGACTATTTCTTCCAGCCTTAATTTTGAAACTCAATTTTCTACGCAGCAGAAACAGGGTTTTCACTAGCAGCTTCCACCCACTGAGAACTTACTCACCTCCTGGCTTTGTACAAGCTCCAAGTAAATTGACAACATTAAGATGATGGCCAATATGAATGAGGATCTTCAGCTCTGACATAAGTGCTCTGTGCTCACTATGGGTTGCACCCTCTGCAGAGGTAAAACAACAAAGATGAAGAGCACCAAAGGCAGAAAGGTTTTTCCCTCCTCTGCATTTTCTCCTGTTATTTTTCCAGCTCATCTAGTGGGAAGTCTTGTTGGTTGGTAGCCTGGGTCAGCTATGCTGCAGAACACTGATTAAAGCTGGGCAATTGCATGACAGGGTTGGTTTTGCTCTGCTTTAAACATTTTTCAGTACATCAGAGTGGGGTGCAAACAATCCAGATTAGCAAACATCTTTTTTCCTACAAACCTGTTGAGCAATTTGTACTCTGCCATTTGACCTTTCCAACAAAGAAGAGCTAGAAACGTTGTCCCAGAGCCACTGCTGGGGTCCAATGGGTCTAGGGGATATATGGACAGTGCCAAACATGCCTGCAGCCTCACCAAAACCCTGGAGATGTGGCTGGTGGACTCATCTCACACAGATAGAAGGAGAAGAGGAAAGAGCTGAAGCAGTGGGGAGGAAGGAGCAGAGAAGGCAGCTCTCTACAGGCTGCCTGAGCACTGGGAAGCTGGAGGGACAGGGCTTCTGTGCACACTAATCCCATTGCAACCAGTCTGCAACAGATATTGCCAGCACTTGTGAATGTTCATGCTACACTGTCAGAAATCCCTGGCTTTTCCACTCTTTCTTCATTACAGCACAGGATGGGATACAGTCCCTGGATGCTAGCAGCCCCATTTCGCTGCCCCAGCTACATTTTCTTCAAGAATAGTATGCTTGGAACCACAGCTTACAACTTTTTTGTGGAGAATACAAAGCACTAAAGGAGAAAACTGTTCAAAATTAAAACTCATTTTGGAGCATGCCTAAGCCATTGTCTGAGACTTGCAGAAAGCTCCCTACCAGGCTGCATGAGGCAAAAATGGACATGTGAAAAATGTCTGCAGGAGCAAGCTCATATTCTGAACCTGAGTAGATATGGAAAGCAGTGGCTAAGAAACCACAGTTGATCCAGTCATCAATGAGGGAAAGGCATGTTTTTTTCCTAATCACTGCTTCATGACACCAACTGTTAAGCTAAACTTGTTAATTACATTAACAATTACACTACATTAACATTAATTACATTAATTATACCTTTGGTACAAATATTTTGGGGTTTTTCTCTTTTTACTGGTTATAGTATTATAGCTGTATTTATCTCTATAGTCTGTATTTAAGGTGAAGTTTTAGTCATCATTTTTACCTTTAAGCATTTTGACTGCCACTGTTTTGCAGGTAGCAGTTTTGTCGATCCCAAACGCGTCTGCTTCTATAACCTGGCCAAAAGCTCCACGCCCAAGAGGTTTACCTTGAAGTGAGAAGATGAACATACTCCAGTTTATTTCCCTGACACAGTGGGCAGAAGATGCAGATAAAGAGCAACTCAAAACTGAGTTTATGCATCAGAAATTAACAGAGTGTTGGTAATAAGGACAGGATTTACTATATCCTACAGGGTGACAGAGACCATCCAGGGGTCCTGCATCAGGGCAGCCCCATGGCAAGCCAGGACCTGAAACATGTCCCAGCACAGGTATCACAAAATTCCTCATGCAATGAAGACACACCTAGCTTCAGCCGATCTCTGGGAAACTCCCACTTGCTGGCATCATATGGCAGCCGCTCGCAGTGCTCATCTATTGGGACCTCATCAGGATCCATGATGATTGACAAGTACCCAGTCTTCATGTCTCCTCCGTTGGCCTGGAAAATGGTATTAGTTGTAGTTACACAGATTTTTTGCTGGTGATGTGTGGGCAAGGTGCCATTTTCTCACTTTGTAGTGTTTCATTAGTTCCCAGAAATGCCAGGCTACCATTTTACCCATTTCACCAAGTCATCATGAGTGTGATCACCATTAATTACTTGCACTTCTTCCTTTTTTTAATTTTTTTTTAAATAACTAAAACCAGCTGAAACATTTTTTTCTCTTGTGAGGGCTTCTCAATTAAAAACAAATTTCTGTGCCCCAGGTTCCAGGCAAGAATGTTACAGCATGGAGAGAAAAAATGTGTCTGTTGATTTAAGAACAATGGAAAGAAGCAACACAAAAGAACTCAAGTCAGCTCTCATTTGTCATGCAAGACCAGTGCTGATAGGACAGTACAAGAATTTTTTCATTACCCGCTTAACGGTTCGGAGGATGATTACAAGAAGCAACCAGAAGAACATGGCAATCACTGCAGTGCCAACAAGGATAATGAGCTCCAGATTTGTTTTCTCTTCAGCGCCTGGGAAGAAATAAATGAATATCTGAGTGATAGTTGGAAGCATATTTGTTTTGTTCATTCATTAAAGTAGAGAATGGAGGTCCTTGTTCTGAAGGTTCAATTTAAAAGTGCAACATGGAGCAAGGAAAAGAAAGCAAAACAAAACAAAAAGTTTGGGGTTTCATTTTGGGATATTACACTTTGTTTCATGATGTTTTATGCAGTTCCTAATTTTTTAGCATCAGCTTTGTTCCAATGACAGTGTATGGACCTTTGGAAAAATATAATAAAGTGAAATCTCACATTTTACAAAGAAATCATTGGTTTAGAATACTCAAAATCCTTTCTCCAGAAACCAACAAACTCCATCATATAATAAATAAAGTACTGTGAAGATGACCCAAAGAACAGACTCTCTCTTGTCTCTCAATATGCTTCAACTTTGGCATGAAAAAACCACAGTTCTTGTAGAACTGTGAAATATGGTCTTATTTACAACAAAAAAGGTCTTATTTACAGCATCCTTTTTCCAGTAAAATAGTTTCCAGCAGATACCACTCAAACATCTATTAATGTAGAAGTTTTAGCTCCTGTTCATCACATCATGCTCTTGTATTTCATCCTTTTCATTGTGCAGATTTTCCTACACAGTAGCACACTTCATTGCATGACCCAAATCAGCTGCACTATAAATTTTCTGGAGTGAATCAGTATGTCCTATACAGATTTCCAGCTTTTACAGACATGCCCCAGCCATGTTTACCACATCAGCTGAAATCTGCATTGATGTCAGCTGCAAATAATTTCCACCCCATGTAAACATATTGCCCAACATCTAAATATCCTAATGGGATATATGAGAATAACAGGATACTGCTTTAATTACCTTAACGGAACAGATAGAACAACTACGCTGACTTGTAAGATAGACATTTGTGTAGGATTCAGTGATGAGATTTTGCTAATGTGCTAACATCAAGGGTGAGGAGCTTTTAGCTCAAGGCTTCTCATTGCAACTCTTGATGGAAAGTCCCTCACGGCTCCGGCTACTCAGACTGCAGGTTAACCACTTGTTAGGATTTATTGTTTACCATTATGAATTGCATTAAAGTGTGCAACAATAGGACTGGAACAAGTGAGAGCTAAGTCTCGCAAATGCTACTTTCAGAGCTTAATGGACTAAGGCTGGAGTCCCCTAAGCCAAAACTGCTAACTGTTCCTATCACTGAAATGGGATGGCAATCATAACAGGCAGCACAAAGTCTTCACTCTGTTTTTCTAAGATGACGTGACAGCAATGACATAGTTTAAAAAGTTACAACTGTTAAAACACATACGATGACAATTACGTTACCAAGACAACAGAAATGCCCCAGGATATCTGCAGGTTTAGGCAGGCTGTATAGGTTTGCATGTAATATAGACTTGGCAGAATTTTCTTGGCAACCACACGTAAGATAGATTTAGTTTTTCTTGAAAAGCACTGAAAAACAATGTGGAGAAGAAAGTGCCAGTCTCAACACCTGGGAATATGATGGCTATGAGGGCACTCAATTTGAGCTTCATAGAAATAGTGAGGACTTTTCACAAATCTCATGGTATATTTTAAGATCTCCAATCAGGGTAGCCAGTAGATTTTCCTTTTAGTAACAATAAGGATTTCACACACAACCTAGAAAGAAGCTAACACTAACCTTCCACTGAAAAAAAAGCCACTGCTTTTCTGCACCCAAGAACGTTGCAGGCAAGGCAGGTGTACAGCCCTCCATCTTCTTTCCTCACTCGACGTATGGTTAGTGTTTTGTTTCCATCTTTCAAAACAATACCTGGAAAAAAATGTGTTTCTCAGTTCTGCTATATTTATGGCACTTTGTGTTAAAAAATTAAACTCTTTATGGTGAAAATCTTCTCTGAGTCCCATGAAAGAAAGCCCTTCAGTAATAGAAAACTCATAGCACAGGAGAGACCCTCACCTGAATCTTCAACAAGGGTCTCATTATTTTTAAACCACATGATGTTTGGAGGAGGAATACCATTTGCTCTGCATGACACTTCTATGGTTTCACCTATGTTTGTTGTTTGATTTTCCAGATTTCCTATGAGTGTGGGTGCCATGGGTTCTGTTGGTGAGAAAATATAGCATAATTACTGAAAAGAACATTGTCAAAGAGCAATTACATTACAGAAAACATCAAATTTTTTTGTTGTAATAGCACTTGATGGCTCAATAACAAAGTCTCAAATCTTTTTACAACACCAACAACCACAGCATCCATGTTAAAATTATAGTTAAACTTCTACATGACATGAAGAAATTATAATAGCCAAGAAAATTTTAACAGTATTGGTGCAACCTGCTTTAGATGGTTTAATGTGTGACTGGCCAAGCTGCTGAGAGAAGATGGAATAGGTAAGAAATTGCTTCCCTCACTTTTCTCTTTTCAGAGTCATTATGAAAAGTCTGATACTGCTGGTCCATCAAATGTCCATTCAGAACAGCCCATGAACATTTTGCTGACTCTGCCTCATCAGCCTAGACATCCAGGTCCAAAACGAAGTCATCACTATTTGTCTGCAAAGCTGATTGATTACCAGCTTGCATTGCCTGTATCTGAATGCCAGCATCACTTCATGACAGATTAAGTTATAGACAACTTCAGACAATTACTTTAAACTCAAGTCAATGCTATGAATACACACATGCATATACAGCTAGAGGGAAAAATGTGCTTTGAAAAGTAAAACTAAGAAGTTATTGAGCTAATTATGTGCTGTTATTTGTGCAAAAGCCAGACGCATCCCTTTGCACAGCACAGTGACCCTGTCAGTGTTTCCCCATGAAACAGTAAGACCCTGCTGCTCAGGCAAGCCCTAGACCTGTGTGTTAACAACAAATGATCTGAATCTATTTAACAGAGTGCACCATTAACCCAGCACATGCAAGGCCTGGAGGTACCAAAACCTGACACTGCTGCAGTTATTTTTATGTACAACCACCCATTTTGGTTCATAGTAAGAGATCTGTACCTTGAACAGTGAGGTGCTTCACCAGGCAGTGCTGTGTTTTAGCCTTTTTGTCCTGAGCAATGCAAACATAGTCCCCTCCATCCTGCAGGGAGATGTTATGGAGGATGAGCTCTAAGGTGACATTTTCACCATTGGTATTTGAAACTGTAGTATTCAGCCTCTGGAGAGCATTTAGGTTCTTGCAGACAGGCATAGGCAGCCCTCCAAAGGGAGTCTGCGAAGCGTGAGCATTGAGTTTGTACCATGATAGCTTCTCAAAGGTGAATTTGTCTGCTGTGCATTGCAAGGACATATTATCTTTCTCTGTGAGCTGATTCCGAGGCTGGAGATTAATTTCAAGACCCCCTGCAAGTTAAAAAAAATAAAACAAATTCCCATTAGGTTGCACATTTTGTGGCCTTATCCTCACCCAATTGTAAATAAGGAAACAAAACACTGAAAATCAGTCAATCATCTAAACAGCACAATCCGATTAAAAGGAAAAGGAAAGCCTGGGTAATGAATACAGTTCCTCCCTGTGCAGAAATTTACAGCAACTTAAGATGATTCTTAGCATTACTTACAGCTAATTTTTAGATCTGGATTAAAATAATATTTCATCATATGAATATGGAGATTGATTTTTAAAAAGACAGAAACTCTTTGACACTGGTTTTCAAAATGTTAGTCTTAGCTTTCACAGTACATCCTTGTTCTTTCTGTGACACGGTTTCTCTGTAGCTCTTTTAAGTGACTGCAAAAGTAGTCACTCTCAGGACAACAGCGCCCATTTTGCATTATTTTCATGGGACCATCACTCCACAGATGCCAGCAGAACTAATTATTTGGCTGAAGTTAGTAGTGAATTTAAAGGCTGCCTTAGGAAACCTTAAGTGAACCTAAACCCTTAACTACTAAAGGATTTAATAAAGGACAGGGATCAGACAAGGGCACTGAAGAGCCTGTCATTAGCAAAATAGACAAAATAACAATAATTTACCATGGCTGTCCTCGACTTACTGGTTTATATATACTTACTGGTCACATGAAAGGAGATAACTCTTTCACTTGACCCAGCTCTGTTTGTGGCCATGCACCTATACAAAGCAGATACATTTGCTGCTTGAATCACAAGGGTGCTCACAGTCTGCAAAAGAACAATCAAACAATTTTTACATCATGTCAGTCCCAAAGTATGTACTTGAGCCTGACTACCCCAACAGCCTAGCAAAGTGCTCTGCAGGTATTTGCACAACCAAATATCCCTCCAAAGCACAAATCCATGCCACGGCAGGAGCACAGTCCCCTCCTGATGCTTACATTTTGTCCTTAAGCATGTAACAATCAGGAAAAAAAAAAAAATCCAAGAAAAAGCAGCCTTGCAGAAGGCAGATTTTGTTCTATGCATTTGTAAGTGCTGCTCCCACATTTTCCTGCTCTTCAGATTCTACAGCTTCTCCCCATTACAGTTAAATAGGAAGTTTAACCCATGTAACTTCAGACTGCTAAAAGGTAAGCACTGAAATCAAAGCAGGTTGTGTTCCTCAAAGGAGACGCACTTTGGGTCAGTGTCTAAAGGACTTTGAAGTTGTATCTCTGTCCATTGGCTCTAGCAGGAGTTTGCACAAACACCTAAGAGTAGATCCATAAGTTTAACGACAAATGAAGAGAGTCTCATCACCAGTGATACATTTCCAGATATCTGGACTGCTTAACAGGGCCAATTATCCCCAACCAACAGAAAAGAAAATCTGCTCACCTTTGTTTTCCCAGCAATAGTAACAACTCGGTGCTTAATTTCAACCTGATTCCCACCCTTTCTCTCTGAGATGGCTTTCCACTTCCTGCATGCATATGGATTGGATCCTGAGCGAACTTTCCTGAGGTAGTAAGTAGAGATATATGCATTAGATAAGATGAATATTCAGCCTTCAAGAGAGTGGTTTTCTGTTTTCTTTTTAATATGCAAATATTTATCTATAAATCATATGCATCACCAGCCACAGCCTGTATCTGGGAGGGAACTCTGGAAACATTTCTATTAGATTGCACCCTATAACATTCTGAGACCTTTGTGCTCTGCAAAATAAGGAGCCCCCAAGCCTAAAGGTGAATTTCCTAATTAATCTGCCTGTGTCAGCTCGATCAGGATGCATGGAAGGAAGCAGCTATTCTGGGAACAAACCTCCATTCATAAATGGATGATTCAAGTTAATTTAGTTCAAAGGAAGAAAGACACAGAAATCGCTGAACTCCCTACAAGAATTTCTTGAGGACAGTAACCATTGTGTAAGAAGCAACCAGGCACCAAAGGAAGAAACTACTGGAAATCACTTTAAAAACAACAACAGGAAAGAAGAATGCTTTTTGTTGGTTGCTTTTTTTTTTTTTTTTTTAAAGAAAATTTGGGCTTATGGCAGGCCCA
>NDXB01009216.1:29857-91261 GCA_002631895.1 Agapornis roseicollis
TTTGTTTGTTTTTTTTGTTTTTTTTTTTTTTTTTTAAAGGAAATCTGGGCTTATGGCAGGCCCAGATAAGGGAAGCTGCGTGAATCTCAGTCAGGCACTCTCTCTATCATTCCCCAACATCAATCAGTGCACTTCCTCTGAGATACACTTTCACACAGATAAAGAGCACAGTCACACTCAGCACTTGAGCATAAAAAAAAGCCACCACAAGAAACCGTAATTAACATAAACAGTAAATTTCCTCTGTTTGGGATTGAGTTTTGGTCCTGCAGCCTGCAGGGAGATCTGAGGGGAAGGCATGCAGATAACTGCAGTTGAAACCCCAACAAACTCTTCAAGAAGGCATGAAAGCAGCATGCATGCACTGCCAGTTCCTTGCTGCAGGTAGCCCTTACCTCTCCCAGCAACAATGGCTTTGGCAGAGCCTTCCTGCAATGATCAACCTATTGGCCACAACAATTTTTCTTCATTAGCCACTGGGTGTGAATTCAGTAATGACCCTGGACAAGGGGATGCACCCAAACACCCCAACCCAACCATCCCACCAGAGCTATGTAAGCTGCAGAAGATGGCAAGGACTTGGTACTCACTGAGGGCTGAAAGTGCACTCCTCCTCCAGCTGCCAGTGCCAGAGGATGGTGGCAGGCGGCGGGACAGCGTAGACGGTGCAGGTGAGCACCTGCATGGAGCCATACTTGTAGGAGTCAACAGGGGCCAGTAACGCATTCTCACCAATCTGGGGAGGGACTGGAGGAGAGAGCGGCAGGTTACACCTCCCCAGCAGCACTGCATGCATGTGTTAGACCCACAGCAACTAATTTATGCCCTGCCTCAAGCGCAAGTGCAACACAGAGCATCTCTATGATCATTCAGGGAAGAGGTGAACCTGCCCGGCATGGTGAGGATCAGGCCATCAAGTTGCAATGCTTAGGATCTTCCATAATATTTCCATTACCCTCTGGTTTAAAATGCAGCTCTTCGACTCCCACCACCCCTTAAATGTCTATGATTCCCATTGCATGTAGCCCCATTGCCCTTCCCAAGACCTGCTGTCTTCAAAGTATAGGGGCTAGGTTTTTTCCTGAGAAGCAGACAGAAGGAGGAAGAGGAGGAAGAGAAGAAAGAGGAGCATCAATACTGCACAGGGCAGGTCAGAACAGGAGGGACAGCCTGCGTGAAGCAGGAAGGATGGGTGAGGTGGGACAGGGCCAGGATGAGCAGGGTGGGGAGGACTCCGGCAGCATGGCCAGCAAGGAGGGCAGGAAAAGACCAGGATGCAGAGGCAAAGAAATAATATACAGACACACACACCCCCAAACACAAACACAAACACACACAAAGTATCATCACAGCACCACCACCAGGAGCCTGCAGCCTCTCAACCAGAAGAGCCAGGCGAGACAGGCCACCTCTGCACTCCTAGGGCTGAGGTTCAGGTGCTTTTCTCCCAGCCAAAACCCTACACTCCCACACCCCCCACTTAAATCTTCATAGCAGTGGGATTAATTTAATCCTAAGCATGGTAATACAGCACATCCACATATGAAAGACGGTACTCCTGTGGTACACTGCTTACCATTCACAAGCAGGGTAAACGTATGTCTCTTCTGCAACTTGTTAGTAGGGTTTGTAAGGACAACAGTGTAATTCCCAGCATCCTTCTCAGTTGAATCGGTGATCACTAAAGTGTAGCCAAGTTTAACTGTATGATTTGCATTGATGGCTTTTCCATTTTTATACCTGAAGAAAAAATAGAGCACTTTGAATACTTCAGAGATTTACCTTCACTAAGAACAGTTCAGGTTTTCAAACATGTGATGTTCCCACTCTTACCATTTTGCCTCTGGTGGAGGATATCCTTTAAACTTCACAGGAATTTTGACTGTATCACCTAGCCTTGTCTCAACCACACTCTCCATTCTCTCCAGATGAATAAAAGGGCTTTCTGCAAAAAAGAATGAAATAAATGGTCTTTCCATGTGGACAAAAGTGTAAGTGCTCTCCATTTGCAATAGCACTTAAGCGACAGATTACAAATAGGGGCCAGTGACAGGATGCCACTGGTGAAGCACAACTGGCTCCAAACAGGGCTCTGAAGAAATGAACCCACCATGAAAACCGAGCCCTTTTGCTTGCAGACAGGAGCAGCCCAATTCCCACACTGATTAGCTCTGGAAAGTAGAGACAAGACTCAGCTCTCCAGATAGTGTGCCAACTGTCAGACCTAGTGTCAGACCTATATATATATATATATTTTTTTTTTTATATATGCACACATAAATATATATAAACGTGTCATGAAGCCATCTCGACCTACTTGTTAGGGGAAATAATAGTATTCAAAACCACAATGTGATACTTTCACAGTATTTCATTCAGACACGTTCAGCCTCTTCTCGAGTATGTATCTGAACCACTGCAGTCACAGAATACATTGAAATTGTTTACATTACTTGTTATAAATTATAAACTTGCATTCAGACTAACAGAGTGATTAGGCTTTGACTAATATTTAGAATAGTATGGACTTACTATCTGGTACACTTACTACAGCACACGATCTTGTTTTAGCTCCTGAAGAGAAATACAAAGAACCCAGGAGAAAATTGATACTATCTTGAATCACTGTGCCACATGATTAGTTTGAATGTTAAGAAAAATAGTCTCCTTCAGAATATAAACCCCTTTGTCTAACTCAGTGATTTAAAATGGGCCATTCTCATGCTGGCAAACCTTTCTAGAAGTAAACCAGTGGAGCCACTGGGGCTGTGGCCAAGAAGGGCTTGAGAAAAGGCTGTAGGATGTGGCCTCATACTTATCTATGCACTTAGCTGAAGTTGTTTCCTTTTCGTCACTTCCGTACAACCAAAACTTACTTGATTCATCTATTCATAGTGTAAAAGCTGAAAGTTTTATTTTCCTAGCTTCACTAATGCTGACCCAGGCTCCTGTCATGCAGAGCCACCAGAATGTAGCCTAAATTCACCTGCAGTGAGAATAAAGCTACCTTATACAGAGCTATCTACACAAATTCAGTTTTACAGGACCTCAAGGAGCTCAACACAGAAAAGGACCAGAGGCTTACCTCAGTTTATTTTACTGACCATTTTCCTATGGGATTCTACAGCTTTCAGTAACATACAGTCCTTTAAAGTCTTATCATTAGCTAAGCATGCGGTATATATATATTTATATATATAGGTATAATTCTACAGTGTGTGCAAGAGAAATACTGTAGATACAGCTTGATTTATTTCTGTTACTTGATTCATCACCAAGGCACCTTCTGCATCCCAGTAATGAATCCCAAATTTGCAGTAGCCAACAAAACTGAAACAGAAGATGCCATACCATGGATAATGAAGTAGCTGCTGTTTTTCATGTTCATACGACCGCTGGATGCTGCACAAGTATATCGACCTTTGTCACTTAAGGACACACTGTTGATGGTAAGAGTGCTCACAAACTTCTTTACTTCTCCTGCAGTGGTTTTTAAATCCCTTATGGTGGCATGTTTTTCCTGTAACAGATAAAAGACACAGGTGTTTGGGAGTTTTATTGTTATTCCTCCTGTCACCCTTTGCACACCTGTATATACTGACCATTTCTTTGTGTGTTATCACCTGCTTTGTCAGTATTATAAAGGGGGGAGTGACATTATATGTAAATCATTTATTTCATTGTGATGTTGGCACTTTCAATTTATTACAGATTTACCTTGATAGAAGGGTAGTCCCATTTAAAATCAATTCCGACATTCAGCTCTGTCCTTACAGTGCAATTGAGAACCAGTTTTTCCCCCACTGCCAGCTCTACTTGGGAGTGTGGGTTCATTGTCAGGTCATAAATTCGATATCCTAGAGGAAAAGAAAGGCACACAGAAACCTGGGGGTAAGAAGAGGTTTCTTTATAGCACTCAGCACCAAATTTCCCATCAAAATTCACCAAAACTCCCACTGAAACCCCAGCTACAAGGAATCCCCTTGGTGTCCCAGGGCAGCATCATGACAGGCATACAAAGGAGCCTGGAGGGAAGGAATACACCTGCCCTGAGCATTTCCCATTCAAGACCTGCATCAGACAGTGGCACAGCAGGATATATGGACTTGATCAGAGTGCCCCCCAGAAGTAGGAACAGGCAGGATATGGTGACCCACATGGTTCCTCTGCCTTAGACACCTCCTTCTTACCTTTGTGAGACCTGAAACTGGAGGAGGTATATCCCCTTCCTCAGCAGTAAGTGGGAATTTATTAAGAATAACAGTCTGATATTAGCAAAATTATCCAAATTTTAATTAGTGCAATAAAATTAAAAGTATTCCAATACAGAATATTCTGAATGCAAAAATTCTGAATATGCTCCAAATCAGTCAGGACTGATGAGTTTGATGAAGAAGCAATTGCCTGCTGCACAAAGTAAAAGGTGGAGAGCCTCTATGCCTTCCTACCCAGCAAGGCGAGACTGCCTTGGTGCAATTTGGCCACTTGAAGTGGTCACTGTGTCCTCAGCCAAATGGGAAACAGCTGCAGTTTCAGCTCAGGCTTAAGCCTCCACAGAGTCATCACATTATTCTGAGTTTTGATGAATAACAAATGAATGACAAAATATACCAGGGAAAGCATAAATCCCCATCAGAGTCAGGACATAGATCTGAGGGAGAAGAGACAACCTAACTCATAGTGCAACCCTCAGATCCCCTATTGCCTTGGTACACCCTCAGAGCAATTCCTTTCCATCTGCTGCCTGCCCCCAGTTCCCTCCAACTACGACTTGCATCCTGGATAAGTAAATAAAGTACATAACTGATTTTAGGAAAAAGGCTTGCATTGTTAGGAAAAAAAAAATAATCCTTGGCATTTATGTAAAATACTAAAATGGAAGCACTTATCCCAGTGATCAACCAGAAAGAATACAATACATTGCATTTAAAAGAAAAGTAATATATCTCACAACATCCATTTTGCATTAGCTGCATTGTCAGTATTGAATAACCTAGAGTCCAACCAAATGTAATTGGTTCAGTATGTTGTAGCGAGTAAAAGAACATTGGCTATGGAGGAAAAAAAAAACTTTGGCTTACCTACGACTGCGACTATATATATCACAGACTGGTAGCTTTCATCATCTATTTTGGCTTCACAGAAGACCATGCCCGCATAGTTGATTAAATGGCTGGGTATAGTGAAGCCCTTTTTATTATTCCACGAAATTGATTTACCATCAGGAACAAATATCTTTTCTGGATATTTCTGTTTGAAACATTGATAAAATACAGTCAGATATAAAAAAAAAAAAAAAAATAAAAATCAAACAACCATTTTCCATAACCACAGGGTCCCAGTCTTAACATCCTAGCTCAGGCAATCTCCCTTTCACAGGCAATCACTCTGCGCTTTGAGAACACAGGATCCCGAATGAGTACAGTTACAGCACTCACCTTGTAATCACAGACTGTAAAATTCCCAAGGATGGAAAGAAGTATTTTAGAAATGCAGTTATACTTCAAGCAAAGTATTTATGTCACAGTGATTTCAACTAACTCTTAAGATAATAGTGGTCTTTTTCCTTACCGCATGTAGAGATACATTGAGATTTGATACAGTTCCAAGGCATGGCACTACCACAGTTTTATTCTTAGTGATGTATACAATGCCAAGCTGATCACTAACTGAAGTCACAAATGGAGATCTGTAATCTAGAAGAATATTCAGTTGGTAAATGGATACTGTCACATTATTATGGAGGAAATTTTTCCAATTTTGTTCTGTCCCTGTCTATTTCTTCTCAAAGCAATTTTATTCTTTTCTATGTGGTAAAACATTTAAATGATGAGACTAAGTAGGAAGTACACATTTTGACAGACATCCCCCAGTTTTACAGTGTCATTACTTTGAAAACAGTTATCCACAGCAGTGTGCACCTTGGAGAATAGCTTCCTGTCATAGCGGTCTTTGTGCCAGTAAAAATCTGATTTACCCTAGTGTGACTTTCCTTGCATAAGTACTACAGGAAATATCAGTCAGAAGTAGTAGCACGCCACATTGGCTCCCTCAATGGCAGCATCCTCTTTAAAGTCAGACCAAAAAAAATAGTAAGTTCATGATCTTACAAAACAAGCTAAGCCAAGTACATAATAACATCTCATTTTTCAAGATGGTAACTATAAGTTAACAATAAGAGGAAACAGGTTGTATAAGAAAATGAGTATGAAACCATCAGTGCAAAAAAAGGCAGATGCCTCAATGTACACACTCACTGAAGCTGAATGTATACCTGGAGGCAATGCAGAATCTGTGGCACTCAGTTGCATTGCTACCAACCTGACTGTGAAAACTTAGCTCTTACAGCCTAAATAGGTTTTGCTGTTAGAGTCAGCAAATATATGGAGGTTTACGTTTTGGAGTTGGGTTTTTTTTGAATGGTATCAGATACTACAAACTGTAAAAAGGATCAAAATCTGTAATTTTTAATAAATATACAAGCTCTGTAATCCTTCTCCTGAGGTCAGTAATAGCTCTGTATTCATGAGGATGGGCTCACAGTGCAAAGGAGACATGTATGCTAAGCTCCAGGTAAAGGAGAATAGCAGACCAAGTACTTCATATGGCAGGTCGCTTCAAAATTACAGGTACAAGGCCTTTTCTACTGATGGCAACTAGCATATTGGCATGAAATCAATCAACATAAATAGAAGAAAAGTAACAATTTCACAGAATAAAAAATTCAGGGATTAATAGATTTTAAAGTCAAAACTGTTTTGAGATACTTTTTTCTCCTGAGGCTAAGGGAAGGGCCACCTAAGAGCTGTGTAAGCACTTACCTTGAACATAGACATAAATGGTTGTAGCTGCTTGGTTGTCCTTGTAAAGGCACCTGTAGTCACCTGTGTCATTGCCGATGACTTTGAGAAGAGTAAGTGTCTTGCAGTAGGGGCCATCACTGCAGTTTGTCACAGAGATACGCTTCTCAACACTGCTCTGGTTGCTTGGCCAGGACCACTCCAGTGGTCTCTGCCCACTGGGGAAGCAAAAACATTGGAGAGGTGTGAGCATGTGATGAGCACCAGTACTGATGCCAGGGTGGCAAACCCCAGACTCGCTGGTCTCTATGGCCATGGAGAGGAACAGGCTTCATCTTATTATGTGGTCCGTCAAGCCATGTAGGATAAATTCAAGTTTATCAACTTATTGTTAATACCTATACGGAAGCTATTTGAGATATACATTTTGCTGAACCTGAGTGACACAGCACCCAAAAGGAAGCTTCAAGAGCAAGATTTCAGGAGCATGGGTCACCAGTTGGCTCCATAAGGACCCGGCTGATGCTTCCTTCTCTGTGCCACCCTGCACTTCCCAGGTCTCTCTTGCTGCAACCCCCTAAGATCATTTCCAAAGTCTGTAAGGGGAAAGCAAGGTGAGGGTCAGGGGAGGAAGGGGGGAGCACAAAGGATGTAGGGAGGAAGAACAGGAGCAATGATGGGAGAGAGACTGAATCACCTGTGATTCTATGCAAAAACTCATTATATAAATTACCCCCATCAAAATCATGCTGGACTGATTTGTGCTTACCTGCAAGTAATATTTAGAGTGTTATTTGCAGTTATTGTGAGGACATCTTTTTCAATACTAAGGGTTGGCTGATCCAGAGAAATAACTAAACCTGTAAATAATAATGACAAACATGTATAAAGCCCCACAAATCAACCCAATAAACCAAGTACATGCTACTTAATCCAAAAAGCATTATTTACAGGAATATGCAGTATGTTTTAAGCGGACACTTTCACATCATCTACTTAGCAGAAAAGGGTAAATAATGACTTTTCACACATCCCAGAAAGTTCAAAAACTCTGTCATAACAGGAAGCAAAGGCAGATGGTCAGGAGCTAGCTGCAGAGCACTACAATTCAGTCAGCCAGGGTGGAGTTCCTGTTTTCCTGCATTGCCAACTTCAAGGTCTAACAAGAGGATGCGGGACATTGAAATGAAGCGAACCTTCATCTGATGATCTCACTCCCTGGGGAAAGGGATTACTAACTTTTCTTATAATAAATTGAATATTGTTGAGTTCTTCAAGACTACCGATCAATGAACTATGTGAAGAAACTTTTAAGTTTGTCAGAAATTTGAGATCCCATGAATTTATTTTGTCCCATGATTTTCTGAGGTTATACCTTTCCTCCTAAGCAGTCAGGCAAAAGTCTATTACTACCAACTTTGCTCACACCAGGGCTTGCATGGCATCTACCCTGAGTCCTCCGTGCTTGCAAGGGCTGTGATCTGGGTGCCAGCTTCGGCTTTGAGGCAACAGCCCAGCTTGTGCAACATTTGGGAGTACCACAGGGAGAGATCTTCAGCCCGCCCTGGCTGCTCCCATCACCTCCAGGAATCCCGCCTCACCCTGGCGAGCCAGCAGCCCCAGCCGGGACAGCTCGGCTGGCTATGACGGGCAACAAGAAAGCATGGCCAGACCGGGACCTTCCCTACTTCCCTAGTATTTCCCCACACTTTAATCACTGGCATCCCGAGCAGGTTCTTTGCTGATGACGGGTTTCCCGCATTTGGCTCCAGGGACATTATGCTCTCGGAAACGATGTCTGATGCTGGAGCCAAGAGCGCAGGACACCATGCCATGGCAGGCAGCCCTCTCTGATGGGCCAGCACCAGCCAGAGAAGCGAGGAGAAAAGGTGAGAGGACAAGACAGAACAGGAATCCCGTAGTACTGGGCATCCCGTCCCACCCCAGGGCTCGCACTGCCTCACCGTATCACCATTCCTGACAATCCCAAGTGAAACGAGCACCCGCGCCGTTCCCGACACCTGATCATCCCCTCGCCGCCTCTCCTCGGAGCCCCTTGGGGCTGCCGGACCCCGGCGGCTCCCGGACAGGCCGAACAGTGCCGGGCAGCTGAGGGACTCTGAGGGCTTACCGGGAGCGAGGCACAGCAGGACCGCCAGCAGCCGCGCCGCACCATGCTCCATCCCGCGGGCGCCGCGGGGCGCGAAGCGAACCCTCTGCCCGACGGCGCTGTCCGGCCGGCAGCCGAGCCCAGCCGAGCCGAGCCGAGCCGAGCCGAGTCTCTCTGCACCACACCGCACCGCAACGCACAGCGGGGATGCGGGACCCCGGCGAGAAGCACCGCCCCTCTTGAGCCACGGGGCGGGGCTTGCCGCAGAGGCTCTGCCCACTTCTCCGTGGCCTCGCCCCTCGTCCCCTCCCCATGGCCCCACGGCGGAGCCCTGCAGGGATGGGATGCTCTGGTTCGGGCAGGCACCGGGAGCAATCTGCCTGCTTGGCAAGGGCAGGAGGGACTCAGGGACATCAGCACTGAAACTCCATGTCACCTGGGCCTTCACCGTGCGCGTTTGGGGTTTCTTCAAGTCCCCTCAACACCCAAAACCCCAAAGGCCAGCCCTATGGGGCACACGTATGAGACAGCCATCTTCTTGCTCAGTGACTTCATCCAACTGGGTTGGAAGCGTCTGATGGTATCAGTGCTAAGTTCACAACATGGGAGTCCCTGAATCATGTAGCATGTACCCACCTGCCTAATGGGCCACATCACATCTAAGGGGATCCAACCAGCCCCATCCTGCTCCCTACAGAATGTTCCATTCAACCTCTCACATCAAAGGCCTTGTTTTTCCCCAAAATGACCCCCTCAGTTGCAACTATACCTTTTAATCAAAAAATCAGTAAGAGTGGCTGTTAAAAGAGAAGTTCGTAAGAAACACCTTGAGAAAAAATAAACACATGGTTATTAATGCTTTAACCATACACATGACCATAAAGGCCCTGGGGGAAATAAATAAATCCTCATAGACAGATGCATAGGTAAACAGGTAGAAAGTCGTGAAGATAGAAATACACAATTACGCACCTAACTATGCATGCATATACATATATGTATGTCTACATGCTATGCTTTTCTCTTTCCCTGCAAATCTTCATGTGAGCTTGTCCACAGTCAACTAAGTTAATGAAGCAGTGATTTTATTTTGCATGCTATTCAGTTCCAGCTGGTTTACTGTACTGGGGGATGAGTTTGAATTTCAATTTCCTTTGAAATTCCACCCCTGTAGCTCACAGAAAGATACAGGGAGTGGGAGAAGCCAAATTCCTATACTGATTTTTCCCAGAGATCCAATAAAATCCATGAAAAGTCAAAGAGGACTCATGATTCAAGAGGCAGCAAGTCAGCACTGTGCAAGTGAAATGTGCTCTTGCTGTTTTAATGGGCTCTTAAACCAGAAAATTAGTAGCCATTATTAATATCCCCACCTCCACCATACTGCAGGGCAGGTCACTGGTTTTTCCAAGTGATTTGTGGAACTTTGGCAGTGAATATTAAACAACCAACCCTTGCTGAGACGAGACTGCATGTGGGCTTGTGTGGTAGTAATAATACCTAGAGAGAACCAATGGCACCTACTACCAAAGAAACAGCTCTGATAACTTTATTAGTGGTGATGCTCATTTTGTTTGGTTGACTACAAAGAGAAAAAAACTGATAGGGAATGGATGACCTGCAAGAACTGTTTGCCTTCAAAGCAGTTGAGCTGGTCAACAAAGCTAATTAAACTATAGGGGTTAGTGGAAAAACTTTCACATGAAATTATTAAGGAATCCATAAGCACAGTAAAATCACTGGTAGCTCACTCTGGTGCCTTTTGAATTCCTACATGAGCTTCCAAAAATGCAGTCACTAGAAAATATGCTACTATATTGATTCTAACAAGTGTTTTTTCTGAAATGTAGTCAGACGATGTGCAAATAGAGCTTACTGCAATACCACTTAGCTTCTGTATTCATGCGCAGTTGCTACTATTAAGTGAGCAGTGTGGAGGGGGGTGGTTGGTTTCATTGTTAAAAGTTATTTTGGTGCCTGAGCTTTATGGGAACAAATACCCACTGTTTGCCCTAAGCATATCTAAGCAAAGATAGATGAATGCTTGCCCTCCCCAGGCTGTTTGGCATTTGCCATGTCCCCTTCTTCCTTCTGGCCTGCAGTGGCATGAGGAAGGGGAGAGAAGGAAAGGCTGACCTCCCCTTGATTGGTCTGTGTGCACACGCTGACCTGAGCAACCAGCAGTGAGAAGCTTGCATGCTGCAAATGTTGGGCATCTACAGGGAAGAGCACATTTCAAAAGCACAAAGTGCTTTTATCTCCCTGAGTGATCCCAGTCAGATCTCTTACATCCTGAGTGATCCTGGTGAGAGTCTTTACACCGTGCTTCCTAAATGGGGACAATCCTTCAGTACTTTGACTGGCTGCTGGTATAATCTTGTTAGCTAGAATAATGCTGCAGGAACTGCTGCTTCACTGCATGAATTGCCATCCCTATAGTACCAGGGACATTTGGGATACCAGTGAGCAAACTAGAAGATAATTTCTTTACACTCCACATACTTGAATGGGGCCCTGACCCCGTAAACATTTAAATACAAGAATAACCTTACTCTAGAAAGTCATTCTACAGATGGTGGCCTTTTTATCTGAATCAGATTACTTCTATATGTGATGTTGATGGGACTATTCTTCTAGTATTATCAAGTGAAAACTTTAGCTAAGAATCACTGGAATGGTAGGTGTCTGGGAAAAGTGAGAGGTAGAGAAGATGTGAGGTGACTTTACCAACACCGAATGTATGGTATCATATGTGTCTTGCTACAAAAAATCTTTTATTTGGGGGCTTTGATGGGGCTTTCTCAAGTGGAAGATGACATGAGGAACCTCTACAACAAAAAGCCTCAGTACAGAACAAAGTCACCTGAAGTCCAAGTGAAAGATTCATCTAAATACACTGCTACCATAATAGCTATGGGACAACAGATGACTGGTTATAAAACCAAAACTTCAATAATTCCACTTTTGGCAGCTTTCTTACCCAGCCTTTTAGGCTGTAATCTCACGCAGCCTTTGTATCATCCTTTAGACTTGTAGAGTATCTATCATAGCCTAGCTTGCACGAGACACTCTCGGTGCTGAACCACAAGGTGCTGGTGAGAGAAGCCAAACATCTTAATGTTGTTGAGAGAGGAAGGAATCGTGTTTCCTACCTCCCCAGAGACAGTTTCAATCTGGAAAACTTCCTGAGATCCTGAAAACAACATGCAATGGCTTCTAAACCTAGCCCACCCTCTGTCCCAGCACCCTCACCTGCCTTAAATAATAGGCAATCCTGCCAAGGCATTTCAAATCTGGCTTAGTTCAGAAAAGTGCCCCTGCCTTGGCCAGACAATACCAGTAAAGAAATGGGGGGTTGGAAGGAGCTCTGGGAATGTTCAGCCTTCCTACTGCACTCAGCAGACCTCAGCCCAGCGTGGGACCAGACCTGGAGGTTTGCAGGAGAGCTGGTAGCTGATAGACAGGATGCAATCAGACCACGGGCATCACTCCCAAGTTTTGTCAGATCAATTCCCTGCTCCCACAGGATCTCCCGGAAACCCTCGGACAGCAGCTCCCATCCTGAAATCAGTGTGTTCCCAGCCCCTGCGGTTATTTTCCTCCTTCCCTGCAGCTTCTTTCTGCCACAGCCCCAGGGCAGGGGGAATTCTGTGTCCACGGATGGCCCCTGGGAGCGGGCAGCGCAACGGGAGCGGGCACGAAGCCTTGCCTTGCCTTGCCCAAACAGGGCCAGCAAGCTTTTGTTTATGCATCTGCTCCTCTGGTCGCCAAAAGCTCATTAAGAACAAGACATAAAGAAGCAGCAGAGGAACAGGGCAGCCCCCCTCCCCTCTCCTCCCTGACCTGTCACGACTCTCCCTGGCTCTGTCGGCGCCTGCCGGGCAGCCCAGCAGAGGAGCTTGTCCAGAGCAACTGCAGCAGCAGGAGCAGCCGGGCCACCTTTTGTTTACCTAACTATTCAAATAACCCGGGGAGATAAGGGCTGGAAACACCGATTATGTGCTTCCTTTCTCATGTAGCTCAATGGGTTTGCAAGTGGGCAATGTCCCATGTAGAATACATCTGGGATGTGGCAGCCAGCAGCTAGACTGACTGGTGGTCACCCCTCTGTGCCACAGCTGGGGCTGCAAGCTCCTCAGCATCTAATGAATGATGGAACCTCCCTTCAGTTCTGTCTGCATTGCGAATTGAACTACTGCAAACCTGCATCCTTGCAACAACGCTGGAGCTAGGCAGCACAGTCTTAATGTGCCTTTCATCACACATGCTTTGCTAACACACTGGTAAACCTTGCCAAGGCAGACGTGGAAGTAAGCACATTCAAGAAGAAAATGAGAAGGCTTTCATTTAACATTGGATGCCATCACTTTTCATATAAAACACATACAAATCAAATATATATTTAGCATGATGCATACTCCATGTGGAGACCCCAGGAAATGGGTTGGTTCACAAGTGGCATGGAAAAGGACAAAATCTCTTTCCAGCTAGAAATGAAATAACTGTCCCAGGTGACAAGAAGTATGGAAGTAGGAATGAGAAAGCATAAACCCACTCATTTTCAGACAGCATTTCCTACTAATAGAGATCTGAATGACACTGCTTTCAGAGTATGCAAAAAATGCTGAAACCTTTGCTGGGATCTGTGAACATGTCACTTGTGTTTGGCCTTGTCCAGCTATAAACAGGAGGTGTGAGTTTGGCATGTGTGGACATCCCCAAAGCAGCTTTATTCTAGCTTGGCTGGATGCTCATTGTAACACAACTGGAGGAGCAGGTTCACTGCTGTCAAGGTCCAGACTGGTCTAACTAGGCTTGGATACATCTCTCCACTCCTGGGTGCCTAATTATGGTTGGAGGCATGTGGAATTTTAGGGACACACCTTTGAAAAATTCAATTTCTTTCATTGTTTATTTGCTTGACTCCATCACATCCCAACTCTCTGTATAACTGCTTGTGCCAGGACAACAGGGTCCTGTGCACCCTGCATAGGAGCTGCTCAGTTTTCCCCACCAAGCTGGTCTTCCCCACCAAACCCTGGAAGGCGGCAGGAGCTTTGTGGGGAAAATGCCTTTACTTGTTTATGTGGCTGAAACCTCTGGAAATTTCTCTCCTGCCTGAAGCAGGAAGCAGCTCTGAGGAGTCACTTTCTGGGCAGGAAGCAGAGGGTAATTCAGTATCTGAGCCCCTGGACATGTGGTCAGTCAGGCTAATGGATGGGCAACTGGTGACAGGGACAAGCTGCAGATCCTTACATGGAAGTGCCATGCAATCTTTTTTCTCTTCTTTTCTTTCTTTTTTTTTTCTTTATTTTTCCTTCTTTTGTCTCTTTTTTTTTTTCTTTACAAAACTGCTGGTGAAAGAAAAATACTTTTAATAGTTCACTGGTGCAGCATGCTCTCACTGCATCCCTTCCTGTGAAAGGATCACAAGAATACCCTCACCTTCACACTGCAGGAATTAAAAGCAGGCACCTCAGTCATTTTGGCCACATTTATGCTGATTCCCTTAATATTCACTGAAGGAGGAGAATAAGGGAGCAGGATTTTGTTTGGTGTGGAGCAGCATCACCAGGAAATCTAAAATGCCCATCTGCTATAGCGTGGTGCCTAAGGGTTTCTATTGACCTGAAGCCAGGACTCCCATAGGTTAAATTCCATGGTGGTGGAAGTCTAGCTGCTTGGGAAACAATAACTGCCAAAAATACATGTTAAAAGTGTGCTATGAAAGATTATGAATGTATGTGACAGAGCGCCAGCCTATCCAAGGTAGTCTTACAACAAGTCGTTGCTTTAGGAGTAGAAGCAAGGCACCCCAGCTCCCAGGGAGGTTGTGTCACATAAAGAGCAATCTCCATTTGAAGGTTTTTGGGTTGTTTGAGGCACCTTTCTGTCGTGTAGGTGCCTCAGTGTCTGCTCATTTTTTATCTGTTGCAGTCTTTCACTGGTGAGGGCTCTAATGAAATGTCTCGCCTACATCCTACCACTTCTTAAATTCAATATATATATATAGACGCAATATCTTAGAGATATTTGACCACTGTTGTTTTTGCTTGAAACTGGCAGCAGGGTTAAAAACTTATGAGTCAAGTAGATAGAAAAATAAACAGACAGACATTGAATGTGATTAGGTGGGTCCTATTCCTCTAGGAAACAAATCCCTAAAATTTACAGATCACACCAACTACCAGCATTTCATAGGACAGGATTAGGTGCTGAAAGTGGAGGCAACTCACAGGAGAGCAAAGCACTGTCAGAAATTGTGAAAACCCTGCCTATGAGGGAAAGCTGAAGGATTTAAGACTGTTCGATCTAGAAGGAGAGATCAGGCAGACTCGTGTGATAACAGCCTTCCAGTGGGGAAGGCTGGAGATGCCTGATCAGTTATCCTCACAGCCACCAAGGGTAAGAGAGGAAACAATCAGTTTAATTTTATGGACAGAAGATTTATCTCACATAACATAGAATGTGTTCTGACTTTTGGGGCAGTTAAGCACAGAATAAGGTGGTCTGGTTAGTCTGGGTTTGACATCAGTTGAGGTGTTTAAGATCAGCTCTGTCAGGGATGAAATCTAATTCTGGTTTACAATAGAAGTAGGTATTAAATAGTCTTCTCAGGTTTATTCAAGTCCCACATATTCATGATTGATAGGAATACAATTTGAGTTTTTCCGTTCTTTAATAAAAGAGCCCCAAAATGAAGCACAACCTACAACATTTCAGTATTTATTCTCAGCTGCGATAACTAATATGATCAGTCTGAGCTAATACCTATTCTACTTCTTTTTTGAAAGGTATCTTGGAGTGAGTGGGTTTCTTGTCATTTTTTTCTGTTCAGAAAACAAACCAAACCATTATTCACCTAACCTGCAAACCATTATTCACACAACACTAGCTCCAGCTAGGAACTCCTGGAAGAGACCTCAGAGCACAGGGTGGTGGGGACTACTGAAGTGTATCAGCAGTTGCCAAAGTACAAGCAGCGCTTTACTGCTTTACAGTGATGGCGCAAAATGTTATCAAATAACTTTCCCAAATCAGTGCCAATGGAAATTTATAGTGCATAGGTTGATAGCACATGACTTCTTTCTCAACTAAAGCTTGCAAGTCCATTTACAGAATGTCTAGACTGGTTCCTTCCAGATAATTCATTTTCTCTGCAAATATTCTCACAACCAGGATAACTGAATAGTGTCATGGGACATAATGCAGGGTCTCCACAATGTAAGGACGTAAGAACTTAAAGAACCATGGGGTCCAGAAAAAGGCACAACAAGGGTTGTTATAGATACAGGAGGGATCTCCATCACTCTAACATTCTTCTAAAGACTTTTTGGGATACTAGTACATCTAGGTCTCACAGTCCTTCTGAAGAACTACCTTCATCTCAGCAGTGAGGAAGCCTTGTTTCAAGTATGTTGTGGTCAAAATTTATTTGCACAGCAAATATCTTAAACGTGATTAATCACTTTAAAGTTGCAATACACCAGTTGATTTTTAACACCCCTACTTCCAAATCCCTTTTCTTGCAAAGTATTAAAGTTCATCACAACCAATTGTCTATTTCCCTGTTATGCTATTACTTCTTTCACTTCATACCCACTTTAGTGAGGTATTAGCCCTCATTTATCCTGAAGAAAAGAACTGTTTCACTAGCATCAAGTTCAACTTCTCTTCAGACTCCCTTTCCAAGACACAGATTAATCCATTTTGAAAAGGAACAGGGTTATTTTCTGAAAAAGTTCCTCTATTTACAGGGGTACAAATCACCTTTCAGCAGCCTGGGGAATGAGGCTACCTCAGTCCTCACAACCAGCATCTTCACCCCAAAGCCATAAATCTTAACCCCAAACTCTGCTTTCTACATATTTTGCTTTTATGGACAAGTTGATTGATTGATGACACTTTTTTTTAATCACCTGATTATTTTCCCACACCTCTCATCCAAGCAGAAACATCACAGCAAATATCGCATCACCCTCACACTGTTTTCTGCTGTGGCTGTAGCTAAATAAATCCTCTGAACATGTAGTAGCTGATGGGCAGCACTGTGGCTCCCAGAAGAAAAGCATCAACAGGAAAGGAACTGAAGCAACCAGGCACTGGCTGTGTTCCCCACTGAGTTTGTCTCACCAGAAGCTGTTAACCAACCAAAGATTAAAAAATACTTTCCACTCGCTTTTCTAGAGGGGATCATCTGAACAAGCCATGCACAAAATTCATGTAATCATCAGTAAGTCCAAAAGGAAATATTAGGACATGTAGTTTGACCTTTGAAAACTGAAGGCAACACAGGGAGCCCACTGGGACACCCTTCTTCACTATTTAAGTGCAAATTCTACTAGAGGGAAGAGGAATATTTACCAACAACTGGAGCCTGACTGAAGTTAGAGCCGGATGGTGAAGGACTCAGAGCCTACACATTATCCAGGAGGATCTCAGGTTCATATACAATAGCAACTTTAGCACTTATTCTAAAGGACAAATAACTGTACACTCATATATATGGGGGCTATAATATATACACATACATGTACATATATATACATATATGTATGCGCTTTTGAGGACATCAGGAATATTTCTGGAGTTAGCTGATAAGCACATAGAAATTATTCAATTTCACTAAATTGCTGATTCAGTGCTTGTAAGAAATGCATCACCATTCCCATTATATTGGTTGTGGGAATAAATAAGGTGACCCTTCCCTGTAACACTCACAGCAAGCAATGAAGACACCCCTTTCCTCTGCTCAGACTCAGGGAGCTGATTAAGGGTAACAAGGCCAAGGAAGCTCTAAGGAAAGCCCAGTCCCTTGGGATGGGCTGGAAGGTTTCCTAGAGGCCCATCCTGGAGATGAGGGTGCAGCCTTGGAGAGAACTCAGCTCTGTTCCTTGCTATTGTTGGTATCACATTTTCCAGGCGAGTCCTGGATACAAAACACCACAGACTGGGAAAAGTGATACACAGGAGGCCATGAGGTGGAACACTGCCAGGCTGTCCTCTGGGGTGCTGCTTTCTCTGCAGAGGCTATGATTCAGTGGCTGCATTTCCCACTGAGACCAGCACAGTAGTGCTAGGCAGTGAAGAAGAGGTGAGGCAGAACTATGAGTACATGAATGACACCGTGCAAGCTGCACAGGTGCAAAAATAGACAGGGATGCCAGATCTCCAGGCTTAAATTGGTAGGAAGGACTTTCTCCTGTAGCCACAACTATCACCATTAGAATGAGTGATGCAAGCAACCATTTAGGGTGAACACCTTATAGGATTGTCATGGACCTCAGATTATCTGGTTTTGAACTCCTGTTCAAAAAATGCCACAGGATGAGAGTCAGCACGAATTCTCCATGAGCCTGAAACCAAACCCTTTCTTTCAGGAAATACTATGCCAGCACTGAAGTGTTGGCACCACACACCTCCTTACTCTTTGACATCTGCTGACTGTCATGTGCCGAGGAAAAGGTAACTGAGCAGTTCAAGGAAGGAAGACATTGAGCTCAGAGTCACTGATACCTGCCAACATGACTTATTTTGTATTAGACTTAGAGATACAGGAGTATTTGTGTCATAAAGACTGAGAACCTAAGCATAGAACTGCTATTTCTAAACTCTTAAAAATAGTTGGGTTTTTTTAAACCCAGAAAATGTAGCAGTGAAGAACGAATCTCTCTAACATCCACAGATGTATGAACAGTCACTATGTTGAATAATCCTCTCTGTTTCCCCATTCCTCTCCCTCTGACTCATCCATAATACCATTTACTTTATTCACACAGTTTAACTGCAGATGTGCACCCTCTTGTCATCATTTCAGTTTCTAGATATTTTTTTTTCCATGTGAACCTGTGAAAATATTTTGATTGAACTGGTGCAAAAATATTTCAAGCAAACCCAAGGTATGGATGTCAAAATCTGCTAGGTGAATAACATACCTACTATATATAATAACATTATCCAGTTACTAAAGGAAGCAAGTGGGAAAATGTAGGTCTATGGTTTCTAGATTGTAGGGGAAAATATATTACAGGTCCTGATAAAAGCTGTTAAAGGACTCTGAATTATGCTTCCCTTCCTTAATCAATTTGACCTACTAAGCATTGCCCCAGCCCAGCAGAGATAAGTAGGCAAGCTTACTGCACTGGCATGGTGCAGTCAGCGAAAGTCACTTTCTGTAGCCTCCAGCCTTCCTCTTGGATATGCATGTCATCAGGAAAACTGAGGCCAGGCTCACTACTTTCTCTTCCGCCCCTTTAACTCCACATGTTTCCTGACCCTTGGCTTCTCTGCTGAGAGGGCTTGCCACCTGCACAGCAGCTCTGCTAGCACAACCACATCCTGTACCTTCACCGTGTCCAGGGTTCATTATTTTCATCAGCCCATATGACGGCTGTGATGGGAATGTTCTTGGGTTCTAACCATTCTTGCCATTGGAAAACAAAGACCTGTTTCTACCGTGCTGTGCAGGTGGCAGTTGAATGGTGAAAAAAGAACCAAAAAGCACATGGCATCCTGCTTGCTGCCTCTTTGGGTAGAATGATGAGTGCCTCATGGGGATGGGGACCTTGACCTTTGCAAAACTGGCATGCAGCAGCAACAGGACATGTGATAAAGCAGAGTTCCATTTCTTCAAATACTTCTGTCCTTTTCTTCCAAGGGAGATGCTGTCATGAATGCCAGAAAAAAAGTCATATGCACTTTCTCCAATATTCCCAATCCCCTTTATCCACCCAGAATACTTTTCTGGTAATTTTTCCAGGATAAGCATCTCTTCTGACAAAACAGAAGAGAATAGCTACAGCTGGAGTGTGAGCAGGAGACATCATCAAGGAGGTAGTTTAACAGAGCAATAATCCAGCCTAAAAAGGCAGAGCCAGGAGGAGAAATGTATCTGCCCCTTACCTGTATTGGTCCAATTCATGTGATGGCTGCTACCCTGGTGCTACAGCAAGTGAAATTAACTGCCATTTACTGTTGTTCAGGCTGCACCATTGAAGGGCAGTGACTGAGGAGCAGAGATAGGTCTTCCCAGATGAGTCCCCAGTGCTGCATTCCTCAAGAAGCCAAGGTAGGCCAAGGGGTAGCACAACACCCTCTGGTTGCAAGGTGACTTGGAAAAGTCATGGGAGCCCAAAGCATATTAGTGAGGGCTTAATCACAAAATGCTGCTTTGTCTAGAAATAGTTAACTTCAATCCCTCCAACCACATCACCAAGGCACTAGGTCTAGGACTGCATCTCTTTTCATGCTGAGATCAAATTCTGTGTACTTTTGGCTATGGTGTGGACAAAATTAGTTTCATGAATGAAGCAATTGAATTCAAAACTAATCCAAATAGAGCATCAAGAATATTTTCAAATCAAAGATCATTCTGTGCATCTTTTGGGCCAGATGAGAATGGGGAACTTGTAACCAAATCTCACCACTCTGAGCAATCCTACTGCTCGCAGCAGGATCTCTCCCATAGGCAGGACTGGAAGTGATCTGATATGTCCTGACTTGCTGTTTCTCCCATGCCCAGTTCAAACTGGGAAACAAACAAAATAGCTCAACCTACTGGGAGAGATTTCCACACTTAAGGCAGCATTAGGCCGCTGTCCTAAGGAAATAAACTGTGCCATTACATTGTTTGTCCATCTGTAAGTCCCACTCTCCATACTAGCTCTTGAATTCATTGGCCAATTTCTGCAAAGCTGGAAGGGTGTTAGCAATAACACAGTTAATTATGTCTGTGGAAAGACCCAATTCACTCTCCCTGTAGGGAACAGGTAATCTCTTTGACAGCAACCAGATAGACAAAGAGCATGCACGGATGAGCCTGACTGCTTCTTCCTGGCTCCTGACTACCTACAGCACAGGTACACCTCCAGCCCAGTGGACATGGAAATAGATGCAGGAGCTGGGGTGATGCTGAAGAGACTTCTAGAGGACGCAAGTCCATGGGGAACTAAGACCTGCTAGTTCTGCTGCTCAAAACCCTGATGTGTTAATGCATTACTGTGTTCAGATGTACAGCAGGTGCAAATGCCAAAGCTCCTTGGATTTATTTATCACAGCATAGACAAATGAAAGACCAGTGTCTTCCAAAAAGAAACCACAGTGCTTCCAAAGGAAGTATTCTTCTGTCAGTCCAGTTCTGACCTCCTCTGCACTGATGCAGACTGGAAAACTCTGCATGAACAGCCTTCACTGGTTAATGCTAGCATATATAAAATACCATTTCAAACTAACTCCCCCTGAGAGCAACAGAAAACACAGAACAAATCCCCAGCATTTCTGACAGTCTTATTCTGCTGCATAATTCTTTTGACAGTAACCCAAATTAGCTTCTCTGGAGTCAATAACAAAATCGGCTCAGTGTGAGGAAAGAAGAAATGCCAAGTAATTCTTCATCTGAAATATCATTTTCTGGATCAAGAGTCCTCACACCGATACTTCCACCAACTAGTAAAAAGAATTTCACCCTTGAGCTGACGACAGATCTATTTTCTTAAAAACAACAGTGCTACATTTGGGAAAAAACCTATGCAAAGAGGAACACTGACTTCCATCTGTCATGAAGCGCTCATGGAGCCTGTAGAAATATGTTGGTTGGATAAAAAGAAGAACCACAACTTAAAATGTGTTCTCAGGGCAGGAACACATTTGAATTCAGCTGCAACTGGATTGAATATATGCTAAGGTTATTTCTGCCTGTGAAGTCAATCTATATTTCTTCAGTATGAACAGGTTAGATTTCATTCTTAGTGGTTGGCTTTCATCAAGTATCTGCCTGAAGTCATTACTTCTATCAATTGGAGTAGAGAAAGATTTATTTCTCCACCATAAGTGTGGTGGGCTTTTTTATGCAGTAGGAACAGAAAAATCATTTTCTTCCTAGTGAACAACAGCACCCAGTGATAGGTAGGGTCTTGAGACAGGAAAATGCTTGTCTCAAATTTTGCAGATGGTGTTTGTGGACAATCTTAACCTGGAAGAGATTTACTTTGGGAGATGACAGAACGAGAGCAAACAAGGCAGATCCGCACTTATCCATCTCACTGAAGGTTTTGTACATTGTCCTCTTCCAGAGGCAGATGAAATCACCGCTATGTCAGGGGTCACTGTGATCATCTTTAGTGGTAGCCATATAGCACTTTGGATATACAGCCTTTAAGCCTCAGAGGAATTGTAATGGGCTATGTGAGGAAGAGCTTTCATCTCAGTGTCAGACACCAGGAAAGGCTGTGCAAAACTAACTTCTATAAAGGCTGGAAATCTCTGCTTTTGGTGCATTAACTTTACTGGTAGAAAAATGCTGTATATGTGAGAGAGAATGTTACAGTGGGAAAAAAAGACAGTATCTGAGCAACCTTCTGAACACATTACTGAGAAAAGTAGCTAATGAGTTCTCACCTTATTGATAAAAGTTTTATAGGTACCTAAGTTTTTTATTTTATGAAAGTCTTCTCAAAATGCCATTTGTCAATCAAGAGGTCATGTTCTCTAAATATCTGGGTCTTTCATAGGTTCAGTTACACCTTGAAAGTCATGATCCAGTTTTGGATTACCAGAAAACCTAAGGCACCCACTTCTTGGATGTGTGAGTTGAGTACTGTGTTGCATATAAAAAGGGCTACTGTTGGAAACCTTTCCTGAAATAAAAACTCTATAGTCATTTAATAGTCCAGTGAAGCCAGCATAGGAATGAAGACTACTTTGCCTAGTTTTGGAATTGCAGTGGAGGAGAGGGGTATGGAACTGCTGAAGCCAGTGTGACTCTCTATGGTGGCAACACTACAAGTGGGTCCGCTTTCCAAGTCCAACCTCCAAACCAGCTCAGACACTACACTGAGGTGGTTGATCAGTGCACGTTCTTTTAAATCTTTGGATGGAAAGCCCACGTAAATCCTGTTTGAGGTGAGTAAGTCTTTTTTGTGCTTCTGGTCCTTTGATGCACAAAGGATTTAAAGACCAGCTGTGTATTTATTTTACAGCGCATTCAGCATGTATACTTTTGAATGATAAGATGGTTTATCTGTAGTTTGCTTAATCTTTTCCTGTCATTCATGGAGATTAAGCACCATTTTCATTGTAAACATTCCCTCTGCTCCCTTCATGATTCCCTAAGGATACACCAGTTCAGATATCCCTTCAAATAATGAACAGGCAAGGACTAATAAATATTTCACACATAAAAGGAGTCTTGAAGCAAAAGGCTCAAATAGCTCCTTTCATTATGGGGGATACTTCTATTTGATTTTTATGTCTTGAATCCTTTCTTAAAATTCAGAGCCAAACATGGATTTCCAGTGAAAGTGGCAAGCATACCTGGACTTAGATAAAATAAAATGACAGAAAATAAACTGCCAGGAAGCAGAGCTCTTATTTTGTATGCAGTTCTGCCCCATCCCACTTCCTATAGTGCATTTTAAAGAAGGGGCTGCTCTATATCTCAGCCCTGTGAAGACTGCAATACATTTTTCCACTATCATCTAAAGCACAGTGCACTTTCAAGGCTAAAGATTAAGTAAGGGGAAAGTGAAAACATAATTTATGGTGAAATTTCTGAACTTATCAAATCTGTGTAAAAGTAAAGAAAGAAAAAATCCAGCCAGGGTCATATAGTTTTCCCTCAGCTGGGTTTTCATTAAGAGTTGCCAGTCTATTGTCTTTCTAGTCATCAAAGAGCAATTAATTAGAAAGGCATAATGTAAGTTGAAGCATCTCAAGGCTCTAAAGTGGAACTCACTATCTAAGAAAAAAACATTAGAGGAAGCTGCATGTGTCTAAACATCTTTTTAACAAGTTTCTTCTAGTTATCTTTACTTGGGGGAAACAAGTCCTCAGATATCCAAAATTCTATGTATAGTCTCTTGTTTTAATAGAAAGGTGAATGGTTAAGAAAACAGGGAAGTGGTGGTTTTACTTTGAAAGAAGGTCTGATTCATGGGCTGGAAAAACTTGTGATTTCTACCATTCATTTCTCAGAAGCTTCTGCTTTTGCTGTAGGACATTTTGCAAGCTTCTATGACAGCTTTTGGATCCTTGTGGTTTACAATCCAGCAAAATAAAATATCTCAGGATGAGTGCCTGTTTTGTGAGGATTATTAACTTCAATGGTTCAGTATGGGCAAGGCCCTTTGGGAAAGAAAACTAAACAGATGTGGACCTGGACACCTAAATCCATCACATCTCACAGGTATGTATCCTGCTCCTGAGCTCTTTCACAACATGGATGTAGCCAGAGGCCAACCAGCCATGTCATAATCACACCCAGACAAACACCTCTGAAGGAAGACAATCATCAGTGAACACAGAAGTGGGTTTGGAGCTTTCACGTCTACTTACATGTTGCTGATACCAGGTCGCACTCACCACTTGATGACAAAAAATACTCACCAATCAGTCACTGCCAACATTAGCACAAGACCTCTGCATTCACTCAGAAGTATGCTGTTGATGCCATGGCTTGGTCCCTCATTCTTCCTTGTACGTAATAAGTCTCACTGTGCTCCCTGCCATGGAAAGGAGCTTACACATGAGTATGAAATGATGTCTTTTGGCAGCTAAACAGGGTTTTGAGCACATAGCTGCAGTAGTAGCCAAATCTGCTAGATGGTCGGCTTTCAAAGTCTTGTGCTTGAATCATTTGCCATGACACGCATGTACTGACATTAAAGGAGCAACACTGGTTTAGGACTTCTGTTTTACTAGTAGTGTTCATCTTGACTGGAGACAGAAGCTTTCATCTACATTGCCAACAAACAACAGCCCTGATGTTGTGGCATCACAAACAGGGTGAGCTAAGACTGCTTCTGAGAAATATGGTCTCAGATTCCCTCAGACTCAACCATGCATTCCTGTGCCTTTCCCAGGGCCAGTGTTAGTGCAACAGCCCTAGAGAAAGCACAGCTCCTGCACACCCTTGACACTGGTATCCCCAGACATGGCTTTTGGGCTAATCTGACCACCATTGGTTGAGCTGACGGCTCAGATATGGCCTTTGAAAATGAAGCTGAATATTTCACCTATGCCACCACGATCCAGGCTGAACTGAAAGGGATGAATAACGTGCCATAAACCCAGGCATAAGTTCTCATTGCTTCTCTTTACAGCCATAACCACACAGTTACAGTGAGCTGATCCATTGAGCTCATCTGGCAGAAAACAAACCCACTGTAAGAAACAGCTTTCCATCAGGTCAGCTTAACGGACCAATGCAACCTACAATCATCATGCAATGTGCAATTATTTTTTTGTTTGATAAAAACTGGGAAGTAGAGATCACCCGCTTGTTGGCAGTGAGCAGCTAGCTCAGATTCGGTAAATCATGTAATTGCACTGTAATGCTGCTGTCTCAATTGAGTCTAGTGGGCCGTGCTCCCTACAAAGCTTCCTGTTTTCCAATAACCATCTCCAGAAGTGGCATGAGCAGCAGTGTCACTTGCTTTTGCAGACTGCATCACATTCACAATTCCCTCTTTTACTCTCCTTTCTCTTCCTGAGGGCACAGAGTTCAGAGGACTGCTCTGCAAACAGCTTTCACCAACCTTGACTTTGTGCAAGTTTTGCTTTTCTTTCCTGCAGAGTTGATCAAAATCAGTTCATACTCCACTAAAAGCAAAGTCCTGATCTGATACAGTGACATTTCAAGACCATGTCTAGTTTTCCCTGCTTGCAAGCACCTTGTCACAGTGACCTGATTCAGAGTGCCAGCAGGCTCTGAGAGAAAGAGCAAGCCTTTTCAGCAAGCTCCCAGCAAGGCGTGCGGGGATGGCAGGAGCAGATGGGCAGAGAGACAGCTCTGGGGGTCCCAGCCTGCCTGATAGAATGAAATAACATCAGCAAGTTTGTAAGAGCTGACTGAGGTCTTTTTCAAAGCACAACAGCTGCAGGCCTGACTCTGAGGCTGTCATCCTGTGCTGTGCGGTGCACTTTGACCACGCTCTCACAAACACTATATCCCAATGACAGGCTCAGCCACTTTGCTGAAGAAAATACTGGGTGAAAAGAGACACCAGCACTGCAGAACAGCCAGGCACTCTGCACGTAACAGTTAGCAACAAGATCCACAGTAAAATAGCAATGAGAATGTCCACTGTAATTAATAAAAGCAGCAGCATCACAGGAGAGGAAGAAGAGGCTGGAGATGTCATAAAAATTAAAAGGGTTCTTTGACTTTTGTTTTGTATTTTAAAAAACCCTTTTTGTTCTTTTTTTTTTTTCCTCAATAAGCAACTTCTTTCCCTGAAGAAGGACTCGAGTTTGGACCCTAACAAGGTATGTGCTCTGATCCCATGCAGGTCCAGTTACCGGTGGTTTGTTTCAGCTCAATCTCACAAGGTCCTGCACCTGTTATTCTTGAAAACGCTTGAGCATGCGTGCTCAATTTTAAGCATATATGTATCTCCTGTGCCTCCCATGAAGGGGGAGAGTGTTTTGAGGCTGACATGCACTATGTTGACATACGCTGTGAGACTGCAGCTTGGCCACTCAACTGCAGCACCTCATGAGACTAAGCCTTATGTGATTAACAGCTGCAACACAATATGCAACACAATACTGTCTCACTGGACTAGGGGGTTGACACTAGGTTGTGTATCACTTGTGGCAAAAGTGATTTTGCACTGGGAACAGGAATATGTCTCATGGAGTGATTAATTTTGCTCTGTGCTACAGCTTCCATTACAGTGCTTTACTTCAAGTGCTGCTTCTTGCCTCAGGGAATATTTTCCCACTCTCCAGTTGTTTATAATAATGAAAAGGCTGGTCTTGATTTGGAAAGAGCAATGTGTGTAGATAAGATAAAATTGCTGCTGAGGAACTAAGAGTGGTTCTTTCTTTGCATTACCGCTTGCTGAAGGCCTGCACTCTCGTACCAAGCCTCTATCTTGGGAGCAAGCAGTAGATCTGTAGATGCTGCTCAGCCAGTTTCCCAGACATCAGGAAATGAACGTTTGGACAACTTAGCCAAAATAACAAAATAGCTAAAGTTAACAGGATAGCAGCTGTGAGGATTTATTTCTCACATGGGGCTTACCCACAACTGTTGTTGCATGCTGAGGTGGAATGACAGGACCCCAAGCTCTCCCTTAATTTTATGTATTTATTAATAGAAATAGCTTTTGCAGAAGAGGATAGGCTGACATCTGTGAAGTCTGGAGTCTGAAGCCCTCTGATTTCTAACAGAGAAAAGACAAGAGCAGCTTTTCTCTACTGCAACACCAGCACTTTCAGTCATCATTCAGGTGACGTTTGGAAAGGGAAGATTAAGTTCTGCTTCAGTGTAGAGTCAGTCCCAAACCTAAAGGTCCCAGCAAGATGTTTTTTGTTTGTTGTTGGATTAGGTTTCTTTTGGAAAGGGGACAAACAGGAAGGAGGGATCTCTCCTGCCCTGCTGGGTTGTTCCAGCCCATTGCACTGGGCAGGAGCAGGGCAGCCCCAGTTCCTCACCTCTCTGTGGCAGCATGATGAATGATGTGTTCCCAGGGCTATGGCACAATGGGGGAGACCAGAAGGATCCTGCATCCCGGTGAATCATGAAGACGAGATAGGAGTGCAAAGCTTTTTGTGGAAGGGTTGGGAAAGTTCCCTCACATCAGGGTTATCTACACCAGGACAGGACATCTGGCCTTCCAGAGTTAGACAGAATAGGCCAACATGGTCTCTTGCTACATCAGCCATCATAGCAGGATTTGCCACCATCTATCCTGCTGTAATGGGAAACAGATCTGTGAGTGTATGGCATCACCATGCATGACCATCATTCCCGCACAGAATGGCTGGACAATGACCCACTGAGCAATGAGCTCTGCCCAGGAGTAGAACATTAAATTGCTGGAAAAGTGTGCAAGTGTTCAGCCTCCAGCTCTGTAATTAGGTGCCACAGGGAGGTGTTAGGGAGGACTTGGCATCCTGGGGCTGTGAGATGGATGAAGTAGGATGCAAAATGCTCCAGACCACCTCCTGATGAGCAGGTCCGCAGGCACTGCCTCAGGAGATGGCTTCTAGCGGTATGCCAGGGGCATCCTCATTCCAAGGCTGGTCACACCTCACATGGATATTTCTGTACTGGACTTCAGAGTACAGCATGCTCCTATATGCTTTTATAATGCCTATCATCAAATGCCTTCCTGAGGTAATCATCTTCAGAATGATTTTGGAAGAGAAGAGGTAAGCCAGTGGGCAGCTCATTTAGAAGACCAGACAAGTGGAAGGCAGAATACTTGGCTGTTTAAGGGATGGCCTTTCCTTAGTAAATTCTCCCAACAACTCTCAAACATTAATGAGAAATATGTTACAAGGTAACAGTGTTGACAAGCATTAACCTTTGCCCTAGCTATACTGTAATACAGAGAGGAAAAGAAAAGGCTGGTGTTTGCAATGGAGGGCTCTGCCCAGGTTACACAGGCTTGTTTCTGCTGCAGGACTTTTGTAAAGCAAGAAGCATTTCTGAAAGGGATGGCTTGTTCATTCTAGAAAGCTGCAGAAGCTCTCGTTGAGGCTTTGTAAATATTTATTATTTCAAATTGATAACCATGGCTCTTTGAGTGCCTGGGACCCTGGGATCTTCACAGTGTCACTGCCTTTAAGACAAACCACAGCCCCATTCATAACAGGTTGTTGCTTTGGTATTTTTCTCTACCAGCTCCAGAAGCATAAAATCATATAACACACTATGAAATATGATCCTGCACCAAGAGAAGGAAAAACTCTGGACAAGGCTATTACAAATAGAGGGCTTTTATCACCATGGTGTGCCCTTGAACTCGATATGAGAATGAAGTTGTGTCACAAACATCTCAGAACTACTCTGCTTGGACCCAGCCAGGAGGATGCTTGTCTCATGCTCACAGCGGGTGGAACTGGGATGCAATGCTTTAGGAGTGATGGAGAAGGAAAAGTGACCTCAGGGGAGCACAGCCCTCTCAGAGCCACTGTTTTGGTGCTGAGCAGAAAAGTGGGGCCAGGGGTGGCTGGGCAGGGATAGAAGTGATCCTGCCCTGGCCATGAGCACAGGGCCAGGTCAGGAACAAGACTTGGGCTGTGGCATCGTTTGCAGAACAAAGAAGGGACGCACAGTTTTTCATGATCATATAATCCTAAACCAACTTCATTGCTTTTTCTCTTACATGTGTTCAAATTAACTTTGGCTTGACATCCAGGGAACTAATCTTGTTCTTAAAGTTAAGAACAGGTATAAATGTTTTTTTGGAGCAGAGACAGTGTGCTAAGCCCTTGGCCAGATCAACCAGACACTACAAAGAATCTGCAGAAAGTAAATACAGGTTTTATATATATAAGAATTTCTACAAGAAACCTGATTCTAGGACTTACATTCATCCAGCTGAAATAGAAGAAATTCCTCATGCAACCCCAGAAAATAATCTCAAAATTCCCATATTAATTGCAAACTATTTGCAAATGGTTTGCAGCCAAAAGTTATTTTCAGAAATCTCTCAGCTAAAAATTTATGGCAAATAAATCTGTTTACCAGTCATGTCTCTGGGAAAAAATGGGCTGAGATCAGCAAGTCTTCCAAATGAATGCATATAGCTTTGTTTCTGAACAAAAGCTGTTTGCTGTCATACTGGGAATGTCAGAGCAGTCCCTGGAGCAGGTGAATGTACGCACAGGATTAGGTATAACTAGAAGCATGGGCTGGGCCAGAAGGAGGTCCTCAGAATCTGAGGAAAGATTTAATCATCATTACAACCATCATGAACAATCATCAAGAGAAAAATCACAATGAGAAGGTAAGACTCAGTGGGATGAAATAATTTTAGGTGTTTTATTTTAACTATCCTACCCTTTGTGACACCAAAAGAGTATCTTATTCCATTATCTTGGCTCAGCTAACCATTTATTCGTATTAGGCTCTTACTCTAACACATATTCTATGAAAACCCTCCCGAGCAGTGCATGAACACAGGCTTGCCCAAACTCACTTCATATTGCTCCTGAGAATGACCACCCGCACTGCACCCAACAGGCCCTGCTTTCCTTCTCGTGCTAGCTGCATCCCTGCTGAGCAGCTCCCATGGCCTTGAGACTTACTTTCCTCACAAAAGACAGGATGTTACTGTCCCCATCCAACAATAACAGCCCATATCTGCTTCTGTTTGGAGAGAAAGAGGCCTTCAAGAATCGGCATAGGCCCATTAAACACTTAGGCAGATGGTATTCTCCAGGCATCGTCCTTGTAGTCGTGCATTCATTTTATGAAGTGAAAGCAACTGATGCTTTCACACTCATGATGCTGGTCACCTCTGGTAAGGCGACTGGCACTGGGTCCCTGAAGTCTGGGATGAAGGATGGCTAACAGTACAACACAAGGAAGTGAACTGATGAGCCAAGGAAGGGTCTGGGTGAACCAGAAAACCAGTGTATCCAGTAGTCCACAAGACCAGTGCAGAAGGAGAGAGTTGATTTTCCCAACCACAGTTTGAAATGCAGCTGTGATACAGCTCCATGGGAGGCTTGGACCATGTGAGGCTATATTTCATTACCAAATAACCCTGCTGAACTTTACCAACAGTTGCTGTCTGTTGCTGGCTTTGTGGTCACTTTCTGCTTCTTGGAATATTGCAGGAAATTTTAATAAATAGGGTCTAATTCCACCATCTTTCTCAGCAGCCATCCTTAACTTCAGTGAATGCCCACTGGAGGTAGCTTTGCTTACTGTCTGGCTATTGAGTGCTTGTTTAGTCATCACTTTACTGATACATACAGGAAAGAGCTATTGTTCCTAGGCTTCCTTGTGGATAATGGAACTTCCTGAATTTCTACTTCTTGTAAATTAAACAAAACACCCCTGAAGAAAGCATTTGGTTCTGGTTTGTAATCTATATGACTTTAATCTGCATGGATCGGTTTGATTTTTTAATTCATAGGAGGAAACAGTAATTTCAAAGCAGCAAGATGAATCTAAGTGAACTTCTTTGGGAAAGATAATGGTGCATCGCATAAGAATTAAAACACCAAAACAAAAGCAACCAGCAAACTCATGTGTCTGCCCAGAGGACCCTTCAGTTTTAGAAGATGTTTAGCCCTGCATCAGTGTTTGGAAGAAGGGAGCAAGGTGCTTCTCAAGGGGTATCATCAGTGTAGCCAAAGTATCAGGTTGGCTCATGGGAAAAGAACATGAGCAAAAATGAATGATTTTAATTAATCAAGTCAATAAGCCCAACACTTGCCTGTTCCAACATAGTACAGGGCACAAATCATTCAGTCCTTTGCCAACACCCTTCTGGTACATTTGACTGATTAATATATGTGTTAATATAGCTGTTCAGAGAGGAAAGGAAACAGGCTACATATTCTGGAAATGAGTTAGGAAGAAGAGAAATGAAGCATAGATAGAAATCTGGGGAGGCATCACTCTAAACCTCAAAAAAATCACTAGGTCAGATGGGAATCTGGAAAGGCTGGGTAAGAATCATTTTTAATACAGCAGAATCTCATATGATACTACATTTCAGAAAGAATTTTTTTTTTTTCTGCAGGCTGTCCCCTAAATATACAGTAGCCTTCTTCATATGGCTGACATTGGAGACATGGAATTCAACTAGTTAAATGTGCTCAGATAACAAGAGTTTTGCATGTAAGTGCTGCTTTCTAACAGACATGCACTTTGCTGAGATAATGAATGATTTGGATAAAAGATGGGCATACTGTATCGACTTTGATGATAAAATCTTCATTGGGAAATTCTGTCAGCTGAAACTAAATTACTCTTCTAATAATTGCACATCTCCAGGAACATTTCAATAGATAAGTGCAACAGTAACAGCTGAAAGCTGTTCAACTCTTTGTCTGCTAAAAACGTGATCTATATGACACCTACAATTGCAGACTCATATCATTCATGCCAAGCAAAAAGGGGCAATAATGTTGTAAAATATTTTGGTGTTGCTTTGCATGTTTTCATTGGTAAAGGTTAGGAGTTAAGTGATGATTTTACTATTGTCCAGCTTCATTATGTTAAGGCTTTTAGAGACCCCGGTCATCGCCCTGAATGTATTTTTCTCTCATCTGTACAGCCCTGTGCACACAGAGTAATAGCACAGCACAGGCACAGTAAGTCTGGAACATCCAGCATGATTTATCTGTAGGTGTGCAATAGCCCCTTTTCCTGCCAGCTGCCAGCCTCCACTTCCAGGCCTCCGGAAGAGTGGCTGGTTACCGCAAAAATACAGGAAAAGACATATGCTATATGCTTGTCATATGGTGCATGCGATTTGATGATGCTGTACAGGAAATCCTATGCAGTACAAGCAGCCCAGCAACTCTGGGACAAGCTAATATGCCTTGGGAGTGTGTGTGCAGGAAAAGGGATGGCTGAGACTGCGTTGCCAACCCATGAGCTCATGCTTTCAGATGGCATTGTCCCTGCGTCTTTAGGGTCGAGCCGTACCAGCACCCAAGCATCCTTCTCCCAGAGCCAGGAGCTTACTCTGCTGTTCTCACTGACTTGAAAGAAGCTACTCATATGCTTAAAATTAGCCCTGGAGCTGGGCCAGACTTCTCAGCACATTATGGGACAGAGCTGTTGACAGACGATATTAACTCTCTCGCTTGTGAGATGTTTGTACACACTCTTAGCTGAGCTGCAGGACCAAGGTCTTTGCCTCACGTTCTTGCTGAAGAGCCCATGGTGCTTTTCACAGGAACTAAGATGTCAGGTTCATCAGTCAGATCAGTAATGATGCCGATGCCAGTAAAACCCTCCTGCCCTATCCTCCCTGGGTACCTATAAAACAACTGCAGTGAACCAGTCTGCCTTGCCCTCAGGCCCAAGCAGCTGGACTTTAAAACACGTTGGTATTAATTTGCCTTTCATACTGAAAAGTGGCCACATGATTGATATTGCTGGCTGCCACTTGAGTTTGCATGTTACATTTGTAGCATACAAAGACAAGTTGGAGGGTACAGCAGAGGTATTCACGAAACTCAAGGTGCTTATCTGATAGGATAGTGCCATCAACCAGGCAGTTGAGTAGAAAAGTTAAACAGGGACAAGATTTCATTGGGTTGGTGGGCAGATTTTTCTACTACTATTAATCTGTGCAGAATAATCTCTGGAGATGAGGGGAGGGGAAAGACACATTCTGGACTTTGCCATGTGAGTGCAAGTCTGTTATCTCCCATGGTGTCACACTGCATCCATAGTTACACTCAGGTTAAGAAAGAAGACCAAAGGAAGGAAGACAAAACACTTGTCTCTAACAGGATAACAGTCTTTTGCCTTGCTACCCTTTCAAACTCATTGGCAGTACAGTAAGGTACCAGGCAGAGGTGCACAGCAGGCAGCCTCTGCCAGCAGCAAAAAATAAGGCTGTCTGAATTAGCAGTATGAAGCCTGTTTCGTTTCCTGGGCATTTTCTTATCTATATCACACTTGGGTTTTTGATCTATGGGTGAGTGGGTCAGGAAGTGGCCTCAAGACACCTCTTTTGCCTCATGTGTGGAAATTTTCTAATTATAGGGCTGCATCAAGAGGCTCCCACTCCTGCCATGACACTTGGTGTTGTTTATGTTGTTTAAACAAGAGAAGGAAAGAACCCACCTCCCCAAACCAGCAAAATAATGAGGAACAAAATGCACTCTTTTATCTTTTTGTCAAGGGAGGAAAGTCTATTATCTGCCCCAGCCTGTGGCTGGGATCACTGTCTCCCCCAGAGAAGCGTTTTACAGGCTGATTAGTGTATAGCTTCCTGCAGTAAACTACCAGCAAGGACCAGAACACAGGAGGGAAAAGAGAAATTCAGGGACAAGATTTAAGCTGTGACTTTAGTTTTTATTGCCTATACTGTATGTCAATACATATTTAACTGTTAGCCCCTGCATAGTATATGAGCACACACACACAAATGTGCATGCAAACACAACATAGCCTACACAGACCTCAAGAGTCACTGCTGACTTTGCACACAGAATGATGCTAAATCAGGAGGGTTTGAACCAGCTGGCTTTGGGAAAAGGCATCTCTGGAGCAAGTTGGTAGAAATTCCAGAGAAGTTTGTCAGGCAGTGCCAGAGTTGTGTAGAGGCATGAGCTTCAGGTTTGAAAAGGCCTGGAGCCAATGCAGTTGGAAAGAGCTTCTGCTGCACTAAAACAATTAGCTTTTAATATTTTGCATTCTTGGAAAGTCATTATGACACCTTGAATTTGAAAAGCATTTCCTTTAATAGTCTTGTTATTATTTTATTAGAAATTTCTTTTAAAAATGGCTAACTGCAAAGATACAACCGGATAAAGAGATTAGTGGCAACACAAAGAACCAACGGCTCATTAAGTATCTATTTTTTATGGCAGAACAGTGATATGAGTAAACTTCTTGAACCTCCAAATTACTAATGCTCTATTACACTTGCTAGTGGAGACATGGGAAGGTGACATATGACTTTAATTCCTTTAAAATTAAAATATCACCTGTGGATTTTGGTGGTAAAATACGTGCCTAGCTGCTGAATAAGATAATACCTCTGTCTGCATAAATGTCAGATTGAAGGGGGTGAGAGCACTCAATAAAGACACAAGAGGCTAAAATTATAATTTGGGGGGTTTCTAACCCTGTCACTATAGCAAATGCTTGGCTGCATTGTGTAAAGCAAGACAGAGTTTAAAATAATCAGAAGCTTTTGGTTTTAACCACAACAAATCTTTGAAAGAATCATAGAATCATAGAATAGTTCGGGTTGGAAAGGCCCTAAAATCTTGAAAATAACATTCAGTGTCAGAGTGCAGACTATACGGAGTCCGTAAGTACTGTAACAGAGGACTGTCACAAATAAAATTGAGGAAGAAATTGGCATTACTACCTAAAACACTTTCTGAAGGTGTCACAGCAATGGAAAGAAATGGCTTGAAGACTAACCGGGAGCAGCTTGCAGCAAATGCTGATGCAAAGCTAATTCAACTCAACTCTGCTTTTATGGATGCAGCTTCTGTGAAGGCGCAGCAAGAGTTTTTCTTCCCTGAACCCAGACAGAAAATCAGCTTTTAGATTCTGGATGTGATCTTGTTAGGTGCATTAATCTTGATTTGGAGATACACTTCAAATAAGTCTTTGTAATAGAAGTTAAAGATCCCAGAACCCTGTGGCCTTTTATTTATTTATTAACATCATTATACACTTTATTTGCTCAGATGTAAATGTTTAATCCAGGTAAATGGGATAATCTTGGAAGACCATGGAGATGATACTGTATGCACTAACTCTGTGGATTGTGCAACTGGATTACTTCAGATGTTTCTGCATCATCTTCACTGAGACTGTCAAAAAAGGGAATTGCGTTGGTCTCCTAACTGAAGGTGGGTTAACATTGCTTCCAGGATACAAGGGAATCCTGGGCCACTAGGACTACAGAGGACACAGCTTGGGAGCAGACCTTGGATCAGCTCCTCAAGCTCTCAGCTCCCGGGGAGGTGCTGAGAGATGCTGCCTCACAGAATAGAGATAAATGAAGAATGAGCAGTAAGATAGTGGGAAAGATAAAATTGCATAAGGCTTCTCCCTCATCATCTCAAAGAGCTTTACATTCACTGACCTTGAGCTAGTCAGGCATGCAAATCTTTCACACACTGAGAAAGGAATGATGGACCATATGATCAGCGGTTGTGAGGAAGAGTTGTTTTTCTAGATGAACTATTTCAGCTGCTTTCACTGGAAGACCTGTTGCAGATATTGTAGCTCTGGCAGGTAGGTGGACTGGACATCCCTTCACATTCATTGTCATTTGGCCCCAGTCTTACATTACATTGGTATTTTTCATAAAGACAAATCCAGGGGTATAGTTTTCTCCAGTAGATTTTTCTGACCCAGAAAATTCTCTAGCTGCCCTGACTATTGCACCAGCAGTCAGCATGCTGCTGTCATTGAGATAACCTGCTCAGGGTTGGCTTTCACTCATCCTAAACCAGAAACACCAGGTTCAAGGAGAATAGCTTGCCCAGCTTCTTTTTATCCTTTTCATTTTCCCTGGAGCAGGGCAAGCTAGCTTGGGATAGGCTGGGGCTCCAGGAGCAGCAAGGCTATGGCACTGCAGTCCAGGGTTCTCACCTCCGTATATGTGGACACATAACTCACTGCCTCACGCTCCCTGGATGCAAAACTGGAGCAGTGGTGCCCACCCAGATGTGTGAAAAAGAACCTTCAGATCTTCATAGGTGACTGGCAGCAGCAGAACAGGGAATTGCTCTTGCTTACTTCAGTGAGATGATATTCTTCATGAAAATAACTGCTGATCAAGTACAGAGACTGACCAGAGAAATCAAGCTCCCTACAGCAACATCCAAAATGAGAGCTGAGCGATCCATTTGGCAGAGGAAAAATTGGTGACAGTACAGAAGTGTCTCCAAAGAATATTTAAAAGGTGTCAGTTCAGAAGTGTATAAAAGCCTAATTTTATAAGGGAAGAAGAGAAAGGAGGAATTGTAGGGAAGGGAACATGTGTGGGTATCACAAGGTGAAGACTAAATCCAGCCCAACAAAAGACTCAAGAGTCACAATGAATACAAAAAGCAAACGCTACCTTTTCATCCTCTCTCACATATAAACGAGAAGAAAAAAGAAAGAAAATATTTTTTCTTCCCTCAGTCTTAGACACAATAATTTGATCTACAAACTCAATACAATACAATCTTAAGTTAAGCTGCATCTGTTGTGTCTTGGGTTTTTTTCCAGTGAATTGAAGAAATGATTGATGATTGACTGACAACAATGGGGACTTTCAGAAAATGAGAAAAAGCTGTATCATTCATCAACCCAGCACTTGCTAAGAGAGAGGAGTAGGAAAAAGTGTCTGAAAGCTGGATGAAAGCTGGTCTAAAGCCATCAGAATGTGAACCTATGAAACCGTTCTTAGCAACCCCCTATTTAGTCAGTTCCTGCCCAATAATAAAGTCCATTACCTCCTCATTCTGCACATGGCCAGTAAAGGGTTTGGGAATCTACAATTCTTTGGAATGCATCCCTGAATTACCTGCCTTCTTCATAGAAAATATACATGTATGCTAAATGTGTAATTTTTCCAGTCTTATAATAAAGTGAATTCCTTTCCAGCCTAGTGAGTAGAAGAGACTGACTTGTATCAAGTTATACTTGAAAAAGTGCCTTCACTTGCAAAGTATCTTGGAATTCAAAAAGACAGCTGAGAATGAGACTTTTCTTATGTAGCTCCTCCTAAAATGAGACTGGATGGCAACAGAGCAAGAAACGTGTGTTTCAATTCACATGTTCATAGCACAAGGCCTCGATGTGTGTTAATTCTGTGTCAGATTTAAGCATTTAAGCCACAGCATGTAACCGAGTAAGGGAAGACAGAAGTAGCAGGAGGCTTTCTTCAGTTTAATTAGTTTGTCATAGGTCTGGCAAAAGGACGAATATCTATCATATAAGTCAGTGTCTTTTTAGCACTTTAAAAAGGTCAGTGCTCACTGTGATACTCTGTAGTGGATGGTAAGCATTGCTTTCCAGGGCTGGGAATACAAGCTCTTCACTTGTGCCCATATAGACTTCTTTTTAACCAGGTAATTGTGCAGAGAGCTGTCCCCTAAACATTGTGTTTACCCAGCAGAGATACAACTTTCATCTTGGAAAGCACTGTGGAAACAGGCTTTTCTCACATGGCTTTGTTCTGTCTTCAGTGCCAGACAGTGGCTGGTCCCAAAACACATGGAATAAACTTTACTCAGGGATTTTTTTTCTGGTGTAGCTTCCTCGTGTTCCCTAACCATTTTCCACAGGGACAGTATTTCCCACTGAACAGGGAACTTATCTTTAAAAATACCCACTGACATGTCTTGCTCAGGGGAAATGTTCATGTGCTTGAAGTCCAGCCAGCTACACTCTGCAGCTCATGAATGGAAGGCTTGATGCTGTTCTTCTTAGGGGAACAATTTACTGACATAACCAGCTGGCTCAATACATGCTGTAGAGCTAAAAAGAACCCCGTATTTCGTATTTTGCGACCCATATGTTTCATGGCCACTAGATGTCAGAGCACGGTGATGTGGGAGTGTCCCCTGGGGACCACAGAGACCACCACAGCAGCTGAGCCTGAGTTAAGACTCCTCAGCTCAGCACAGGAATGAGAAACAAAGAGCTTTAGATAGTAAAAGCAAGGAGATGTCTTGTATCTGCCACCCATCTTCCTCCTGCACAACATGCTGGCTGCTGCCTCATGAGGCTCCATGGAGAAGGTGTTGGCCTGCCAACATTTTGCAGCTTGCTGCCTATGGTGGAAAGCTTACACCCCAACATATATTTTGATGTCAAGTCCACATTCAGAAATGCCTGGGATTTTTCTACTCAGGTGTTTACATTGGCAGCCATCAAGGCTGCTGTTAAGTGGTGTTGGCTGCTTAACAATACAGTTTCATCTCTGTGTCGTACTCAATTTGGATTAGAAACTGGCAATGTTTTCTCAAGAAAATGCTTCAGTCTCCACTGGGATTTCTGCTCTTTTGCATTTTAGGTACACTGCGCTTATGCTTGGATGTGATGATGGGAAGTGTACAGGATCCTTCTCTTTTTAAAACAAGATTAATTAAAGTCCAGCAGGAAGAGCTTAAGTATGGAAGAGTCTATATTTAGAATATTATCCTTTTGTGTACAGCTGAGTGTATTTCCATATCCCCAGAGTGTCTGTCATTCCAAAGGCAGAAGGAAGGCAAGAAAATAATAATAAGCTCCAGTGATCACAAAACATAGGAAGAAGTCTTTTCCTTCCTCTGAACGCAAATACACCTTGTTTGACAGCACAGTTGTTGATCTACTTTCAATATTTTGTTGTGAGTGTTAGAACTAACCAATAGAAGCACAAAGCCAGTTAGAAGGGACCCCTGGAGATAGATAATCGAGTCCCCTGCTCAAAGCAGAGTCAGCTTCTAAGTTATATCTACCATAAAAATTAGATCAGGTTGCTCAGGGACTTGTCTAGTCCAGTTTTCAGTATCTTTGAGGACAGAGATTACCTGAGTTCTGGCCAACTTGCTCAAGTGCCTGGTTAGCCATGTAGAAACATTTAAAAATGGCTTAAACTAAGTATAACAGAGAAGGACCGATTGAAATCTATATAAACCATTTGGTTTATGTAAAGATTATTTTTTTATTTAAAACAAGAGGTTTTTACCTCCTCAAGAATGTGTCAACGCCAGAGTCTTAAAATGGGAAATTTAGTGTTGTCAGCAGCAGAGAGCTGTAACTTTCATAATTAAAACAAAAAGTTAATTCAGAACATACTCGTGTTTCTGTTCTTCTTAAGTGCTTTTTATTTTGATCAGTCAAATACTTGTAGAGAATGAAATTTACAGTCTCCAGTAGTAATATTTTGAAGACCAAAAGCACATGAACTCCTCTCCTCTTTAACAGAAAGAGCTTTAGGATGTGGTATTCCAGAAAACTGAAACAGTTTCATTTTTGCTGAACTGAAATCAGTTCAATTTTGACTTCTGATTTTTATTCTGGTCATTGTAGTTACAGTTTTCCAGGTGGATTTTCCTTGTATTCATTGTATGTACATCTCAGTGCTGTGATGAATAATAAAAACTGCACTTGCTTGCTCCACAAACAGTGAGACATAGCAGAATAAGTGTAATCTTTAGACATACTTATTTCAGACTTCCATGAGCCCTTCAAAATCACTCAAGCATAGAATGGGATAGTCAAACAGCATCAAAGATGCTGAACCTGTGAAATTTGGAGGTAAAAATGTAATCACACACTTATCTTTAGATGGGTCATAAGTAGTCTTATGTAGAAACTGAAGTAATCTCATAATGGAGATGATGGAAAAGAAGAGGTCACATCCACTTCAAGGTAACCTCATTGAGAAGTTAAGTATCATCTTGCCCATGATCTTGTAATTTAGCCAGTGCTCTATCATGATTTTTGAGCTATCTTTACTTGCATGAGCCTAGCACTCCGGTTTTTATATACCATGCCACAATTACGATCTTCAGGCTGCCTATAATCTAGAAAATAATTAAATCTCTCCTTTCAAGAAGATGGGGAACATGGTACAGTTGCAAAGGATCAGAGTCATGTAATAACAAAACAAACTGCCATTACTAGCTGCATCTGTAACCAGAGCAGGTCCCTGGCCTACCAATTAAAAAATACAAAAATAATGCTTTAGGAAGGAAAAGTTCCATGAAAAGCTTTCAAATAATCCTGTTCCTGAAGAAAGAAAAATAATTACATTGCAGCCACAGGCTGAACCAGTAGCACCATTCACACATTTCCATTATGATTTGTTTCTGAAGTTCAAGCTTTCAGAAGCAAATGCTGATCAGCACCTATATGCATGTAGTGTATGGGACATTGGCAACCACAGGCAATCAATCCCATGTGGTCCGTGCCTCTCAGAAGTGAATCATAGAATCATAGAATAGTTAGAGTTGGAAAGGACCTTAAATTCATCTAGTTCCAACCCCCCTGCCATAAGCAAGGACACCCCACACTAAACTATGCCATGCAAGGCTTCGTCCAAACTGGCCTTGAAGGCCTCCAGGGTTGGAGCACTCACAGCCCGGCTCCACGCTTTGTGCTCCATGTGTGCTGCTGGATGGAGAAGTAGTTAATGTTAGCATTACCATAATTATGTCAGAAAGCACACATGCTAATTAAATACAGACTTAATGGGTGTAGTTAATAAGACACTGAACAATGTATGACAATTTGCACAGCTAACAAGTAGTTCAGGCTGAGTAAGCAATTGAACTACCAATGTGATACTATATGAAAGGTCCAAGTAGGGATTAAATCCTCCTTCAGCTAGGTGCTGTACAAACAAATAACAGAAAGAGAATCCCTCTCCCGAGTTCACCACCGTGAGCAGTGCATTGGCAATAACAGTATCATTTACAGCTGAGACTTGGCCACGTTTTCTGGGTTAAGAAGCAGGAAAGTAGTATTCAGTATTAGCTGGATTTTGCAAGAGATCTGGAAGCTGGCACACAGAGATAAGTACTGGCAAGCAAAATGTAAAGGAACAGCTTGTAATTTAGAATCCAACCATCACTTTAAAAGGGCCAAAAATCACATTAGGTTACGGTATGACCAACTGATAGTCCAGGGAGAAAAGGTACTGTGAGAAAGAGCATGGAGTGGCACACAGCATGGCATTTAAGTAATTCAAAAAAGACTGGAGACAGGGGGGGTTATTTCAGAACAAAGGTAATACAACTAATGTTTTTTTTTCTTCTGTTAAACTCAGATATTCTTGCAGGAGACATCTGCCTGTGCAGTGGGCAAGGAAGGAGGAGGCCCAGGAGCACTCAGCCCTGAAAGGGGCTTACTGCTTGCTCACTCCTTGCTGAGCCCTAGCTCACTCCTCACCTCACTGACTCCTCAGGCACCGCAGGCCTACCCCTTATCCTGGGGTCATGCCCCATGATGGCATGTCCCTCTGTCTGAACTACAGCTGCTTGGTACATCTCCCAGAGAAAGGTCACTGGAAGTATGACCAGTACAATTCCACCTGTGCTGTAAGGGATGCCATGTCTGGAGGGAAAAGCCCCAGTGGTAGAATAAAACAAAAGAATGAAACTTTGAGTAAATGGCAATGCATTTGCTCAGTTTTCTATCAGCCTCCTACTTCTGCCCAGATGATGTGCTCCATCTCATTTTCTCTTTCTCATTTTAAAGAGAAACTGGACAGATCCTAAGGTCAATTAGAACTGGACCCATGTGACTTGTTGCTTGGGTCTTCAGTGCTCTTGCCAGACTGCTAGGGCTGTCCTGGCCACTGAACAACCAACTCCATGCCCCATATTCAGAACTGTATTCACTGTCAGATGGAGACAGAGATGGTTTGCTTAGCATTATTGCAATCAAGTCATAAAGCATATTCCAGTTCAGAAGAGCTGGTGTACTGGCACTTAAGCTCAATCAGAAGAAGGACAAGAGGAACCTCTTTCTTAATCCCAGTAACAAATATACATAATGTTCCATGAAATCAAGGTGTTTGTGGTGCATCTTTATTGTAAACAATAGATTTGTTCACTGCTTTAGTCCTATGACAACAGCTCACTGTTCCAGCTGTCCCACTTAATTTTACAGAATACAAGCACACAAATACAGTCAGAGCATTACCCTGTAGCACCACAAAACCCTCCACCTAACACAAAGCCACAGAGGTCCATCCAACAGAAGAACTACCTTGTAGTGTGGACATTCAGGCCATGCCTTCAGGGAGATAATGCAGGGAGATGATGCACTAGAGAAGTACCATGTGAAAAACAGAGTCACAAGGAGTCTGCAGAGTGATTGTTACACTTATCAGCTTAATGACAAAGGCCATTAGATGTGCACTAAAAATCCCTCCCTGCCATTGTGGGTCCTCGCAGCGTGCCATAGGCACACGCCAAAGACACCGTGTCATGAACGCCTGCCATTCTGCGAAGGTGGAATCAATTAGCACATAAGACATGTGCTTAGGGAGAAAAAGCCTTGCTGCAAACACCCGACAAGAGGTATCAGCTGGGCTGTTTGCTCACATGGAGCGTGTTAGTTACACAAACACAGGGAAAGAAGATAGTATTACAGGTGAAATCCTGCAGTTCTCCTAATGAAAGTGAATTTGTTTCCCTTCCTGTTTTTCCTGCTTACCCCAGCTATTTGATCGTTGTTAGACTGTGGCATGTACACTGGTTGGATGCCAATTTTCTCCCATTCAGCATTTTCTATCTCTCTCACCAATTTTAACTCCAAGAAAACGCAAAAGCAGGCAACCCGGTCTAACTGAAGCTATCTCTGCTCACTGAAGGGGGGTTGGACTAGATGACCCTTAAAGGTCCCTTCCAACCCAAACTATTCTATGATTCTATGGTTCTAAATATTTTTACTTTTCTTGGGACCAGCACCCAAGGAAGCTGTCTTTGGTACAGATGAGGACTGTTTAGAGAAACAGCTGGGGAAAAGAAACCCTGAGAAATCAGGTCAAAAATGGCATTCTGGGAAAGAAAAGCATGCTCTTTTGATTTACATTTTCCAGTGATCTTTGATTTACATTTCTCTTCATGAGTTTAAGAAGAAAGCAGTGTTGCCAACACTGAAAAAGTAAAGCCCCAAGAATATTAACCTCTGGGGAGGAAAGACTTGCTTTACTCAGAAATAGTATTAGCTCTACACTGAATGTTCATCTTCATGCAAAGCCAAGGAATGAAATTCTCTACCAGAAGATCCTGTGATGAACAAATATTAATTCCAACTGTCTTATTCAGTGACACCCCTCAGCATTACTCAGTCCATATGAGTAGTGAGACATGAAACCAGTGTTACATTCCTTTTCTTGTTTCATATTTGTGCACAGTCAAGGGGAGATAACTTTGGCCTTAAGGTGGAACAGCAGTTCTCCACCTCTTCAGACTGCTGTCTTGATTCCTAAATGCCAGGAGCTGACTGTCAATATATCGCACACAATCTCTGCCCTGGCTTCCTGCTGTCAAGTGGCATGGGTGATGAGTGAATATAGTGTACAGCAAGAGCTGAAGCAGAGGTTAGTTCAGTGAGGAAAGACTCTTCAGAGATCTTGGAATAAATGCTAGATCAAATTTTCAGATCATGGCCACTTTTCAATGATTTATAATTTGGAAAAAGTGCAGGTTTTCCCAGGAACAACACACATCTTAAATTCAATTCTTTAAGGTAGGAGTAACAGTTCTCCAAACAAAACCCAATGTTTTATGATTAAAAAGCAGAATATTCTTATTTTTTAGCCTTAAAAACAACTGAACTGTTTCCAGCCATGCCACTTTCCTAAAAGCACCATGAAGCAGACAACCAGCATAAGCGATACCAATTCAAAGGGCAGAAACCTGCATAAAGAAATAGCAAGTACTATTAGTTTGCTTGCATTCTTTCTTCTGTAAAACTACACAAATCTGAAAACTCCACTGGATTTTTGTCTCTGAGTTGTCAGCATGACATGTGACAATGGGGGGGAGGGGGGGAAAGGGAAATGAAAAAGAAATAATATCAACTCAGCACCATCATTTCAGAACATTTTGGCATATTTTATTGTTTCCTCTTCAATGCCCCCTCCTTCTTATCTCATATATGGGTCCATCTACAATAATGTTTTAAATGAAAAGCTTTTTAGTGAGCCAACTGCACCTCTCTCCAGGGAGTTCCTACTGAAATTCCTGATAACACCAAACAATGGAGCTTGTTTCAAAGAGGTACAAAGTGTAATGTAAATGACATAAATTATCATTTAGAAATTTCATCCCTTCAAATACATTTTTCCTTCATTATTCATAGTGGGTTTTTTTCTAGAAAAACAAGCCATGATAGACCTTTCCACAGAGTAATTTAATTAAGCCAAAATATTAGCAGTAGAAGCAGGCTACTTCAACTACTACCATTATGTATTTCTATTTTAAACTGGTTCTCATGAAACAAGCAGCTGGGGAGCTTACTGGCTCAGGAGCCAAAGCTTTCCATGCCTTTACAACAACCAATTAAAACTGTGGCAGAGAGGACACAGATTAAGTTGGTGCAGGCTTGACTTTGCTGTCCATAAATTGCTTTTAGCACCTCTGGATACCCTGTGGTACCCCACTGCTCTTGTCCAGGAAGGGGTAAGTCTTTTGAAGACTGTCTGTCATAGCTGTCTGCCCATAGGGATGCTCTGGGTACTGCCCCCTTCCAGGGCATTTCAATGGCACCTTATAACTGAGTTGAGGAAACTCAGTCAAGCTCTTAGTGTCCACTTTAAGAGCACTATATTATGCAGTCAAAGTCACAGAGAAGAAATACTTTTTAACCTGAAGCCTAACTTTTAAGACAGAAAAATAGTAGACTTTATCATTCTGAATACAGAAGATTAAACTGATGTGGATACTGCTGCCAAAGTATGATGATAATACTCCTTCTGTATCTAAGTGTGGATTTATGGGTGCTTGGAAATCTACATCAACAGGAAATTGACCTCCAAATATAAAACCTGAGCCCTATTCTTGCAGGTAAATTAATGTGTAAAACAAACTTGTCCTAACTTTCTTCATCTAGGTAGGTAGGAGTTGGAGGGGTGTAGTTGCTCTAACCTGTTTCTAGGCCTCCTTCAAAGCCATACTGTGCATCAGAGATTCAACTGGAAGCCCCCTCAGGGGGGGAAGACCTACTGAGATCAAAGGACTTTGTGTGGTACATCTTCAAGTGGTGGAAAAGATCGAGTCATTGCCATGCTTTAGTTTATTCGTTGCCTAATTTAGGTGCTTAACTTACCTACATGGTAGTAAAATCAAATCCTCAAAATGTGTATAGTTACTTCACTTAAATTGTGCTTATGAAGAAGGAAGGGGTGACTTAGTCCTCTGGAAGTAAGCTCTTAAATTCACTAAAAAGGCCAAGGCAGGAGGAGTCTTTGACAACTCCAGAAGCAAATTTCATACAGTGAACTGGACCACTCAGCTGTATGGGGGGAGCACTCCTGCCCAAAGGGTGATCTGCTCAGGCCAGGTCTGGTGTCCATCCCTCTCCTGGGGTGCCCCTGAAAGGGGAAGCATGAGCCAGGGGATACCCCTGCCTGGAGGAAGAGGACCCAGCCATGAGGGGCTGTTGTGGGCTGTGTTCACCCCGGGTGCTAAGCAGGCGGATGGATAGATGTATTCAATTCAGACTTGGCAGACATGGACCCCATTTTTGGTGGGTTCTCCAGCAATTTGATAATTGCAGAAAGGGGGACAGGCCTAAAAGTGTGGGTGTGGGTTGCTAATGCTATGCTTATAATTGCTGGCTTCAGTAGAGAGATTAGCCAGTCCAAGAAAGTAGGATCAGTGTGGGATTTAGGCAGACCAAATCCTATCCCAGGTTTTAAGCTATTTTGATTTCTTTAGTCTCATGCCAGGCCAATACACAGATCTGCAGGGATCCCTCCTCTTCCAGCTTCACACATGCTCACAAATGCCAAAATTAACAAATCAAGATTGCATTTAATTCCAGATGAGCACATCTGAATTGCTCCATCTTACGATAATATTTTGCATCGTATTCAGAATAAATGCTTGCATACTTAAACTTGCATACTTAAAGCAAAACATTTCAAAATCAATTTCTAGCTCACAACTCTGTTCCTGAATCCAAGACTATGCATGAGCCCTCCCTCTCTTGCCCCAGTCAGTGTAACCTGGTGCAAGGGGGAGTTAAGGAAGTGGGCTCCCAAACTGTCAGGAAATGGAAGAAAGCTACTGCAGGTCACTCATGGGTGAGCCATGGGTATCAGAGCGCTGCCAGGACTGAGAGCCTTCCAGACACTTCCAGCTAGGGGCACTGGGGGAAATGTGGTGAGAGCTGGGGTGCCAAGGAAGCTGAGCACTGCATTCCTGGGCACTGGGGCTGGCAGTCCCATTCAGTCATAGGGCCCTCTGTCATTTACAGGCTGCAGTCCCCGGGGGCTTGGCAGCAGCTGCACAGGAAGACTGAAGCCGAGAAGGTTATTGCACACATGGAGCCTGTGCTCAAGGATAATTTCCTACCGCTGCACCCTTCTTTATTGTTTTTAATGCTTCTTCATTGTGCAGACCTTCTGTTTTTCAAAGGTAGGCGCAGCATGGCAGGGTCTCCCTAGGGGTGACACAGGACGGCTCTTGGTGAAGCTCAAAACTGATCTGCACCAGCACCAAGTCATTTCAGATGGATCTGAGAGGAAGACTTGGCAGTAATTCAAGAGGCTTGAGTTCCTGGTTGTGGAGTCTGCTAAGTCTGTAAACCCACCCTTGAACACTTTGTTTAAGCACCCCCTGCATATCCCAGCCTTCCCTGTCCAACCATTGTAAACAAATAGCAAAGCCAAAACTGTGAAGTTTCTTAAGAATCATTCCCTTTTATATGGGACTATGAGCAATACTAGGCAAACGACCAAGTGATGAAGACCTAAATCCCTAAGAGCTTATACATATGCACTAAAAAGAGTGGTTTGACTGTCAAAATAAATAAATATAAAGCTGATTTTATGCTACAGGATTATGCTTGGGAAGGTTGTGTCTTACACAACCAGACTTCAAAAGAAAACTCCCTGTGCAACGCTACTGGGTTTCTGCAGTCATGTGGAGGACTCGGCTGGGCAGGACAAAGCTTTTTTCTGTTGGAGGGAAAAGCTCCATTTGGAAGGTTTGGAAGCAATTTCTGCTCTCAGTTTGCAAAGTGCAAATCAGGACAGTTTGTAACAACACAGAGCTATTGAGATGCGCAGAACTATTTACATAAGTAAGGTAAGCAGGATTTGACCCAGCCCCATGAGCCCTGCAGATAGCATTGTCCTGTCAATTTTCACTCCCTACAGCAATGAAGCCAGATAAATGGCTTCCTGCCATATGGCATCACCTTTTTACAGGAGATCATGTGGACATTGCCACTGGCCCCTAGATGAAGGGAAGATTCCACTTTCCTTCACAATGTAAATTCCAAAATGTTTTCCAAATCTGCCATGTACTAAGAGTTGTCAGGTGAAATATATAATTAATATATGTCCTAGGTCAGAGTGCCAAGAAAAAGAAGACTAGTCTGCTAGCTGTGACGTTCAGTATCTTCAGCCCTCACCACCTGGCTTGATGGAGCTCTGCATGTGACATGTGTGATTGTTCAGGATCATCATTGCCTCTTTTTGCTGGGCAAGGTTCTGCATGTAGTATTTTGAGCCATTTGTGATGACTTCAGTGAGAGCAGATATAGCACCTCTCATTATAGGGCTCAGGCTGTTAAATGAACAAAGTTTAATAGCAGAGTTTAGCCTGTTAGTCAGAGATCTTCCTTGGTATTTCCCAGGCTGTGCTTTATCCATAGATGCTTCCTCTCATTCCTCTGATCCTGCCCATCAACTATAGATGAGCCAGCAGTAATGTGTTTCATGTTGCATCAAAAAAACTCAGAGAAAATAGGTGGTGTTATTCAAACTTGACTCAAGAAAAGAGCAAATCTCTAAGGAAAGCACTCCTCCCCTTTTCTTTATGAAATAAAACTCTAGAGTCTCACCCCTCAGGGAGGGATTGCTTTATGTTCTCACCAAATGTAAAATTTACCCTGCCAAGAAGCAGCTGATAAACTCAAATCTCTCCTCACAGCATGAGCTTCTTAATGTCTCTGCCTCATTTGTTCATCAGCACTTTATGAGAAAATAAACAAAAACATTGCCTGTTTGCCCATTGTCATCAAGGGCATCTGAACGCTTCCTGCGGAGAGAGGTGGTTGTACCACCCTTGGAGCAGAGGCAATCGCATCTTTCTTCTGCCTCTGCATTTACAATGGCCAGCCTACAAAGCCGGAATCCCAGGGAGCTTAATCAAAAGCCAGAAGACACCCCAGGGTATGTGTTATTGTCTAATAAGAGTAAGCACTGCACACTGTTAACACCAGCATCAGGCTAGTGTCAGCGTTTCTGCATACTTGGGCATCCCTTGGAGGAATCCTGCTGTTCTTACAGGGCAGAAATCATTACAGATGTAAAAAGCAGTCCATCACAATCATACAATGATTTTTAAGATGGTAGAAATTAAAAATACATTCTCAGTGTTCCCCTCTGGTAACAGTTTTCTCTCTCACATCAGTTTGGAAAGATTTATGCTTTTTTCAGTTCAGCCTATCAGGTGCTACAGTAAGCCAGCGCCACACTGCCCCAAGAGAGCCCCACATCGCAGAAGAGGAGAAGGATCACAGTGATGTTTAGGTTAAACCCCACAGGATTCATTGCAAGCACACTAGCCAACATTTTAGCATCTTCTTAAAGTGAAGTTCTGTGAGAGGCTCAATGCAGCTTCTAACACCTATCCTATCAGGGGAAATACTCTGCTAAGTCCTATTTGTACCATTATTAGGCAAAGGTAGACCTAAAGATTTCTGCATCTTCCCTTACATCAATGAACTCGTTAACAAGGTGAAGAGGGGACAAAGAAGAAGTGCTCTGGAAAGACCTATCGCAATGATGTCGTCATTCACAAGGCTGATTGCTGAGATGTGTGTTCAGTAAATGCTTTGTGTCATTATGGTGGCACTGCAGTGCTATTTCTCGACAGCCACAGCATGGGAAGATGTGAAGACGTATCTCCAGCCATGCATTGGCCTACGCCATCACACCTATATACTGTATATATGCACAGCCAGCAGACTAAGGTGTTACAGCTTGTCAGAACCAATAGGATATTTGATGCAGAGAGTGCTCATCCTGGCAGAAGTACCTCTTGTAGAGAAGACCTTCTTCTTTGAAGTCAGTTCTAAAATGATTTTTTAAAGGATTTTGCAGTCTGTTTCAGTGAGGAACTGGGACTCCTCAGCAGGTTGCAAACAGTACCTGTCTGGTACTGAATGGTTTTTACATGAGATTTTTGTGTTTAACATTACACAGAAATCCTTAAACTTTAAAATTCCTCCTGCAATCAGGCACTAGCAGTTAAATTTGCATAAATATACCCACACATACACCTAAAGAATCAGTTATTAAAGAAAAACAGAGCTCTAAGAAAACTAACAAAAGCCAGGCACGGCTCAGCAATTCTCGCTGGCTGGGTTTCTTGTACTGCCAGAGACCATTTTAAAGGGCAAATTCTCATCAGATATGAGGGAGGGAGGGAAGGGAAGGAAATTCATGACAGATTGTGCTGTGAATTCCTAAGCCTGGAGTTTTGTTTGTGATTTATCATTGCTAAACCTTATCAACCACTGATTGAGTCTTTCCTCTCTCAGCCCCCAAGGGTGGCAGTCTCTGGTCTCCTGTGGTTCCCTCCCAGACGACCAGCTTCTCTAAATGCTAATCAGATGATATGGACCCTTCTGTGATCTTGTGAAGGGCTCTATCAGCAGTTTGGTAGAAACACCGTCATGTAAAAATGATACTCCCTTGTCATCTCCAAGAGGTGTCTGCCAGGAAGCAGGGTAGAAACACAACATCAAATGGCTTGTACATTGTCAGCTCCTACCGATCAACCCTTGATGTGTCGAAGTGTAGACAAATACTTACCTGACTTGGCTTGTTATAGAACTGGGCCTTCTGCAAGAAAAGAGATATTTTACAACTCATGAACTCTGTTTCTTTGTTTGCTATATTGAATTAAACTCAGACAAAACTTATGGTGTTTCCAGATAGCATAAACTTGGGGCCAAGGTCCTAGCAACATTAGTATTCTCATGGAAGATGTCATAAGCACCTAGAGGCAGCAAGGCGATAATTTCCAAATACATAAGCGAGGAAGGAAGCAGTGCTCCTACCAACACAGCTGTGCAGCCAAACAGTTATTCCTCAATGCAAAACTGCCAAGCTAAGAGCGGAGGAGGAATTCTGCTTCTTCTCTTGAGGGCAAAGCTCTTTGTGATGGGGATCTGGCTGGTACAAGAAGTATAAACATGATCCTTCCAACACCAGCAATGGTCCAACTGCTCCTTGAAACAGAGGGTGGGAAACAGCTGCCTCAGGAGCTCTGCGTCTGCCCAGTACCTCCACCCTGTCGCACCCACCCAGGGCTGCCTCTGTGGCCTGTTATGGATAGGATAGACTTGTCCGAGCATCACCTGGGATGCAGGCTCTCTGAGGGCTTTTTGTGAAGAGCTTGTGGAGCAGTTTTCAGGTGCTCCCTCAAGCTCAGACAGTTGTGGCTCCCAGTCATGGTCAAGAGCTCTGACCATACCAGTGTATCCCCCACTGAACCAATATCCAAAATATGTAAGACAGCCAAAATGCTGGACACTGCCTGACCTTCTCTACTCCACAGGGTGCAGAAGAGTGGGTGTTTTGTTTCCCTCCAGTTCCAGAGGAGGGTTTGGATTACCCCCTGGGGCAACTGGGCTCCTGGGACTGCAAAAGGAGGGAGGAAGGCACCTTTTCAGGACTGGATCTCCCTCCAGAAACTTGCAGAGTTACCTGCATACAATTCACTCAGGGTGCTACAAGGGAAATGCCTCTTCAGCTGTGCAATGGTATTCCACTGTCCAAATGCAAAAGTGATGCAAAATGTAACTAATTCTGTTTTGGTATGCCATTGAGATTAAACCTAGCTCAGCTTGTCTCATTACCAAAATGTGTCAGCCTTTAGTTCAGTTAGAAGACAAACGCCATCCCACCCTACACCCAAAAGCACCATGACAGCCTTTGAGGAAAAAGTCTGCGTAACAATATGCCAGAAATACCCACCAACCAAAACTGTTGAATTTAAGCTATCCAAAGAGAGACTGACTTCTAAAATGGCTAATAAAACATGTCTTAGGAACACAGAGGCAGCCCCTAACCCCAGGCCATGAGAAACCCATTCCCCAGCCCAGGTATTGCTCAATCTGACAATTTTGCTGCCTGGCTCTCAGCATGCACTACGTACCTACAGACCTCACGCAGACCCACAGTTCATTTCTCCTCTTTCAGCTGTTTGCCCTAAAGCATCTCACAGCAGATTGACAGTAGCTACAGTGTCCAGGCGAGTCAAAAACACCATCGCCTTCTGGGGCAGCACAGCAGCACCAAGCTACCCTCAGTCACCACACATTATTGGAGTGGGGTGGTTTTACACTCAGTACAGGGTTGCTTTGATTCATTAGCGGCAAAGCAGTTTCAGATATTAATTACTGCTGGCACTGCAGGGCCAAGTTCAGTTCCCCAAGCTTTATCCAGAAGTGTAGGAGACTATGGAGATACAACCTGATATGTTTATCTTTGCGAAGCACGCTCTCTGCCTCAGTCGTGTGCCAGATGTAGCCACAGCTGCAGGAAGTTGTTTATCTGCCCTCGTGACCTTGCAGAAGTGTTGGGCGATGGTAAAATCATGTTTTTATTGAGCATCTCTTCAACTGGAAACTCTTCAGCATCAGTTAAAATGTATTTAAAACTCTATAAGGGAGCCGAGCACTGATACTGCAGAGCTCTGTAATTCAATTATGTCCTGCACTGTGCGCTCACTGTAAGAATTTATTTTGAGAAGCCAGCTTGAAAATGTTCACCTTGGTGAAAAAATCTGACTGCTTGAACACCTGTGGTAGCTACTGTTAGTTACTGGTGCCCTTTCTAAATCTCATATTTATTGCTCTTCACATCTCCACATTTTATAGAAACTTAATCTATCATGTTAGATGTACTGTGACATTATTCTGGAGCATCAGGAAAATCTCAATGAGCCTTTGGCTGGGTTTGCCAGGATTCCTGGGGCATATGGACACTCTGTGCCTCTGGGATTTTACTAAGAGGTGGACACTGAATTTTCCAAGATCCCTCTGAAAATGTTGGAAAAAGGTTATAGTGTGTCAGGCAATTTAGCTGAAATAAATTTACAGCTGCAAATGACAGAGCAAGAGTGTTTGCCAGCAGAGCTACATACTAATATACTTTGACTGATCAACACTATGGTGTAAGTGATAGTCCTGAGCATGGGACAAAAAGGATTAAGCAAAATACAAGTGGTATGTATCCATCAACCTTATCATTCAGGAGAAAAAATAACAGTGTCATTAGCTGAGTTTCCAAAATAGCCCAGTTTCCTGCTTGAAAGTCAATCCTTCAGAAACAGGTTAAGCCTTCATTTTGTTATGACATGCTGGTAAAGTCACAAGGGTGCCTTTGGTCTTTTTCTATCAACAGTAATGTGCTAAGTGAAAATAATTGTTCCAATGGAAAATACTTGCTTGGTTCATAATACATTACAATTATCAGTGTTTCTTTTTAGTCAAACAGCAGTTGTACCACAGAAAGATCTTGTTTACCAAAAAAGTGCATAAAAGAATTTTCTTTCTGCTTTTAATCACTTCATTTGAGGCAAATTAACATACAAGTTTTAGTAATTGTTTATCTTTTGCATTTTTAGACTAAGCAATGCAATTAATAGTAATCTAGTCACTTGAATATTAAATCTTCTGCATAAAATTAAAATCAATGTACATTTATTACTCCTGCGGATGCTGTATTCAATTAGCTGCGTCTGTCTTAGCTGGTAATTTCCAGACATTTGCAGTAGCTATGTTTAGACACATTTACTATGTGCTTGTGACAAAACCACAGAGCCATAGATGCTTTAAAGCTTGGAGTAGATCCCCATAAAGATGAGGCTGCTCTTGAAGGTTTGCACTAACTGGAGGTCAAATTTGTGAATTACATAATTCTTCACAGCAATCTCATTTGTTAGGGACCAGAGATAATCTGTTTACATTTGGATACAGACCTGGTATTCTCTGAAGTTAATTTAGTGTTCTTGAAAGGGTCATGAGCAGATATCTTCTTCAGACACAGGGAAATGACAGTTTGGGTAGAAGCAGCACAAATTCCCCACCTGTTCCTATCGAGGTGCCTCATTCCTTTTTCTGAGAGGCATCCTGATGAGGCTGAATGGGTAAGCCTGTCTCTATAGCAATTTTGGCCTTGGGACACCTATCTAGCCTCTGGGAAAGATGCCAGCTAATAATGGCTATCTTGGCAATACCATGGTGTGGCTACTTGTGACTATAAGACTCAAGAATTCCTTTCACAGGGAACAGTAAGTAAACATCAGTGAAAAACTACCCCTTACTGGTGATCTGGGCACAAACCAAACTGCAGCAGGGTTCCTCATTCAAGGTCTTCTAGTTCCCCAGTGGAATGTAAATCCTTATTTATTTATCTGGGTAATTTGATGGCTGAATTACATAGACTTAAAGCACACATTTTTTTCAAAGAATGTTAGTTTGAATATATGCCTCACATGAATCTTTACTTCCTTAAATGCCCTGCTGCGAAGGCAAAAGAGCTCCACTCTAGGTGAAGACACTCTGAATAGAAACCTAATGGTAGACCTAAGACATAATCCAGTTATTTGTGAACATGACTTTACAAAATTATCCTCGTACATTTTTAGTGGTATATGATGGCAAAATGCAAAATCTCTGAGGTTTCAATGCAACTATCAACTAGGTGGATCAAATGAACACACTGTCTTATTCAAACTAAAATGTATTCAGGTATTATTGGTTCATAATCATTTAAACATGAACTCCTATTGCAATAGAGTGGCTTGTGCAATTCTTGGTCATGTAAAATAAACTGAGTAGGAAGGTTAGATTTCTTCTTTATCTGGCATGGGTGAAATTCCTGACAGAACAGTGGGATTCATTCTGGTGCTTGCAATCAAAGAGTGACTCTGCTACCCTGAAAGTGATTCAAAGTACAGCCATAAGGGAATTATGTCCTTCACAGACAGACACAAGTGGTGGTTCTCATCTAAATTAACAAATAAGAACAGGGTGCATGCACTTGTGTTGAGTCTACAAGCTGGATTTTTAATCTATAGGACACCAAGGTATAAGTCCATAGACCGAGAAGCTAAAGCCACACAAATTCAGGTTAGAAAAGAAGTGCAAGCTCTTTGCCTGTGAGGATAACTTATCACTGGAACAACTTATTAAAACCTGTGGGAATTCTCCACAACTGAATATCTGTAAGTCAAGAGTAAATGTCCCTTTTTTTCCCTAGGTTAAACTTTCATGGAAGAATCATGTCTTTGCTGGGGAAGAAACAGACCTGTTTGCTCACAGCCACTTCAGAGTCCACAGGACTGTCAAAACTGAACTCACAAAGACTCATTTTTCTTAGAGTTATTTAGAATACTATTTAAAGAAAAGGTAGACATAAATCAAAATTATCTATTTATTCTTTTCTCAAGTATTTATCACAGACGTGTGCACATTTTCATAAAACATTCCACCTCGAATCCAAAAAAGTGCTCCTAAATGCCCCACTGGGAAATTTCTGGGCAGCTCTAGTTCAAAAAATACAGTTTGAACACTCTGTGCTTGCTGTTCCTTCTTCCGTACAAACCTCCAGTTGAGAGCAATGTAAATTGTGATGCTATTAAATTATGAAACTTGGGACTGGGCGCTATAGGCAATTTCAACTCAGGCATTAAACAACAGAGCAGCAATTTCATATGCAGCATCACTAATGTTCAGTAACTGCTTTAAACACAAACATTTTAAAAAAATAATGTTCTGATTCTTTTTTTTTTTTTGTTATTTTGTTTCATTAAGAAACAGTTTAAAAGTTGAACAAACCCTTTTATGTCTTCTCCTAAGATTTATCTTTTCATGTCCCCATGGTCTATATTTCTTTTGTTCACACCATAAATCTAGGTTCCAAGCCAGATACTTATAATAAGTCTATAAAGAAAACAGAAGGAGGTGTGGTAAGTTTATCAGCTTGAACCACACATTTAAATTTCTGGTGTACATAAAAATTCCAGACTTAAGTCTCTTGACTCTCCCTTCCAAAACATTTCCTGCATGGCTTAAAAAAAAAAAATAAAAGGAGAGGGGGGAGAGAGAGAGAAAAAGAGAGAGAAAGAGGGAGAATTTTTCAAAGGAAAGACAAACCAAAGTTCAATACTTCTTAAAGAGCTGTAATGGCACAACTCATTGGATCCTCAGCAGTGACATGTTCAGACTAGCTCCACTGTCCTTCCAGGAAGACCAGGCTGGCTGCAGGACCCACCATTTGAATAGAGGCAAGTGTAAAACGCTGGCATTTCTTGCTGAGATTTATGCCTGTTCTTTATTTCCAATGAGAAATGAAGAAAGAATCCCCCTTTCTTTCTCTGGGACAATACAGGGGGTTTGGTATAGACCAGACTGGAGCTGCTGCAAGGTGAGGTGTAAGGAGCCAGCCCCCTCTGTGCAAGGGCTTGATGATGCTGATGGGCAGCAGTGGAATAGCTCTGTGTCAGCCCCACAAGCAGGAATCCAAAACCCCAGGGTGGAAAAACACAGTGTTACAAAGAAACCCCTTTGTTTTTCCCTGCCTGGCATCTCAAAAATCCTGTATCATAACAGCTTACTACTAGTCACTAATCACTACTAGAGGAAGTAAGAGAGAGCTGCATAGAGTTATTTTCATTTCCTCCTAAGTAGCCTCTTCCAGTTCATCAGATCACTTTCCAAGTCTCTTTAGTTGTAAGTGGAAACAAATGCTGCATGTAGATAAAAGGAAGGAACCATGCAGAGAAAAACATCCACTATCATTGCATTTTTAGGTGTGAAGGACTCTGAAGCTGCCTCTCCAGAACAGACATCACTCCAGCATGGATTGTTGGGAATTAAACTATGCTTTTCCTGGAGTCCTCAAACGACTAGGAAGCTGTTGATTCCATCAGGAGGTGAATTAGGCAGGACAGCAGGCTAAACTGTCTGGATAGTGGTGAAATATAAAACTAGACGCTGGACGCACGTTTCTTCACACACGTTTCTTCAGCCAGGATGGATTTTCAGAGGAGCTCGTTGAGCAGATTGACATTTGAATTTAACTAAAGGGGTGGCCTTGGTAGGAAACACCAAATCCAAAGGTTTCCACCAGACCCCCTGATCACCAGGAACTGGTAGGCAGAGGAAATACTGTTAAAACTGATTTTGCAGAAGCAGGGAGGAAGCAAGTGCCATTGTCCAAGGTCAGGCAAGGGCACACAGAGAGACTCAGCGTGAGTGTTGTACAGATGGTCCCATCAAAATGCAGGAGTGATGAGCAGCAGGCTGGCCATTCAGTGGGCCCTCACAGTTCTCACATACATACATTGCTCATGACAGCCAGACCTCTGACTATCTCGCTAATAAGTATGAGGAAGATCCTGAGCTTAACTCTACCCTTGTTCAGCAAAGCCACTTAAGCTTGGGTTTAATCCTTTGCTGAGTAGCAAGAGGCTCCTGAAATAAGACCTAAGTCAGCCACAAGATAACTGAATTTAAAGGATCAGGAAGAATCACTCTTGCCCAGTTAAAGCTGTGATGTGCCACAATCTGTCCTCTTGGCCAGCAGCATTCATGTACATTGGCAGGCCAGCCCACCAGGCACAGGCCCACCATGCAGGATGCCCAGTGCTTCTGTCCTTACATCCCTGTCAATGAGAGCAGGAGACAGGGCCACTTGCACCCTTCTGAAATGGTGTAAATGAGTGGTAGTGCAGAAGTCTTCATCACTTATCGCCCTGTGCCCTGTCTGCCCTGAACGCTGTTTCTGATAAACCATCCTAGGTTTAGTGATCCTACCTTGGATGTATTTCTTCTCACATGTATGGGCTGTACGGTTGGAAAGAAAAACCTAAATTGTTTACAGACTGGTCCAAATTGCTGTGATTTTCATCTCCCTTTCTTTTTCTTTCCTTTAACTACTTCAAGACTGAGAGTGATTTCAGCAGGAATGGTATTCTGTATGTAAAGCACACCAGAGCTATGGGTATAGCAAAGCCAGCACATTGCTCTGTGCTCCCAGCACAAAGGGCAGAGGCACATGCAAACAATACATCCCTATTGCTCTGACAGTCATCTTGTTGCTCTCATTCCAAGGGTTTTGAAGCCTATCGGGGCAAGATTTCATTAAACCAGCCCAGAAATCAGCAGTGTGGAGAGCACAGCCTGCATCTCCTCCTAGGTAACAGCTCCAGCCCTCTGTGGCCTCAGCTTTGTTTTAAGTCCGGACAATAAGAATATTTATTAACTGCTGTCTCAACTGCTGAGCAGCACACAATGAATCTGGCAAGTCGTGACATTAGCCAAAGCTGCTTACAGTATCAGGATGCAAGGGCTGAGAGTATTTATCGTCAGAGACCCCACATGCCTCAATCATATCTACCCGCTCATAAACCGTTTATTTTTCTAGCCTCTAGTTCAGAGAGCCACAGAGCAGCCTGTGTCAATGCAAATCTGTAGGTAAGGCAGCACAAGTAATTAACTTGTGGATGACCTTTGATTTGCTTTGCCAATTCCAGACTTTTTCTTTTTCTCATTATTTTGCCCAGAAAATAAATAATTGCCATTTGAAAAGATGCGCCTGTTAATTCTGTGCCCCAGATCAGGAGCTAATCCTGTGCCATCCTGCAAATGACAGATCTGGCAGGAAAGGAAAACTCAGCTCTCCTACTAGGTATTTATGACTGATTAGCTGCATCTGAACATGCTTGCAGCATGCAGTGCTCTTCAGGCACTGTTTCTCCCCTCTGTAGTCAATATTTATCACAGTTCTACTGGGGTTTGTAGTGCTAAGCCTCTAATAAATATTCATTGCTAAAATTACTAATGTAACACTTTCCTGCTAAATATTTGCTAGTTTTCTGTCACGAAGTACACTGGGGGAAAAAATTCCTTTAAAAACTGTTACTACAAAAAGAAAAAATCAATTAGAAAAGCAAGCTGAGGTAAAAATTAATCAAAGAGCTGGCAAAATGGACTATAGAAACTTAAGCATATACCAGCAAGGGAAGAAGTGCACAGCAAAGTAAGGGTTTGCCAGAATAAAAGAAGATGTGTGGGGTAAAGGGGAGCTGACTCCCTTCCCACTCCTGGTTTCATTCAGGACCAGACCGGGATTTGTAACCAAAAGATACAGATAAAATGTATTTCCTTTGCATAAAATCACATTCTCTTGCAACTGCAATTGGAAATACTGCAAAGCCAGCACTAGGTTTTCTAATTTCTAACCTCAGACTGAAAGCTTGAGCTCAGATATACTTAGGATCAAGTCCTGCTAAGGTAACTTAGCAGGTTGAAGTACAAACCATATACTTCTAGCACAGACCTTACATGCTATCTATGCTACTAACTTTTTGCCCTTAATAGCAATGTGTGAATAGTTATATTAATAAGGAAAGAAAGATGTTAAATTATCTTTCTGATATTGCACTGAGTTAATCAGGAAGAGTTAATTTACCAGAATATTTATACAATAAGGATAAATGGAGAAAAAAATGAATATTCATAAACAGCTTTCATTTCCCCTGTGACATGTTTAAGTTTAGCAACACAAATGATTTTCTACAGCTGTTTCTACAGCTGTTAATTGTACTTAGTAGTTGAAAACTTGAATTTCTTTCTAATCACAGGTCATGGACAGTAAGGGTTCATTGAGCTGCTGTACCTTTCCCAAGGCAGGGTGACTGGGAAGTATGAGCAGATACACACATTAAGCCTATGTCTTCATATTTTGGTACAATTCAGCAGAACACAGACAAAATATGGAAAAAAAAAAACCCACATCTGTATTCTGGGAGAGGGCAATAGCCTGATATTTTTAAACCTAGCATTTGCCTTGTTGAAGTAGTCAGTATCTCTGGAACACAGACACTTAGCCTCCCATAGCAAGGGGGGATATCCACTTTAGATGATGCTCAGTTGAGAAGGTGATTTTGCTACTCATAGCCCATGATAAATGTCCTAGTACGGGATTCCACGTATAGACTGTGTATCTGAAACAAACTCAGTTGCATTCAGAATTCTCTATGTTCACAACACTGCAATACAAAATCGGGATTCTCTTCTTTCCAAATGGGGCCATATGGATATTTGAGATGTGACCAGAATTGTGGTCACCAAAACTTGAGGATTTTTTTATTTTTTTCTCTCCATGACAGGTGAAATCTCATAATTAGAACACAAGTTCTACATAATAAAGAGCTAATTCATAGCTAAGATTATTCTACAACACATTTTAGGAAATAAGGTAGTTTTCAGTCCTTGCTGTTGTGAATTACTCCCGTAGCTAATGAACGACAGAAGAGCAATTGTCTGAACCATGCTCTCCATGATCTCTATGAACCACATGTAGGCTCCTTACGAAAGCCACTGTAGAGCTTCTCCAGGCTGTGTAAGTAAGCTGCTGGCTGTGCCCGCGCATTTTACAGCTTGGCTGCTCTGGAGTTCAGCCACACATACGTCATGCTTTCAGGCTGACCCTCTGAATGAAAAGGAACATCAAAATGGAAAGGAGACGCAGAATGATCCACAGACATGGTGTAGACAAAGTATTTCTCTTCAGATAGTTTTGAAGCAACTTTCATTCTCCTGGAACAACTTGCCCCAGAGAACAGTAGCTATGCCCCAGGCTCCCTTCCATTTCCCAGCTGCTTCTCATGAAACAGGTACCAGCATAAAAATACTTTTTGTTCACAGAGGGCACATGAAAAGGCCACTAATACCATCTATTTCCACAGAGTGCATAAAGGGGCATACATGTTTCCATGAGGAAATTTTCACCCTTCACAATTGTGAGCTATAAATGTTGATATTGTCTTTCTCAATGCCTGCCAAGTTTACTTAGAACTTTCTCTCTTCAGCTTATAGCTCTATTAAAACTAAATGCCCACCATGGCTGTTACTGGTCTTTCTCCTCTGGCAGGCAGTCAGTGCCTGTGAACTCTCAACTCTTGTATTTGAGTCGGAAAGTTTCAATAGAAACCTCAGGTTCCTTTTGAAGCCATGCTTGAATACAGACTGTCTATTCCAGGAACACCCTGATCATTTTGCAAGCAAATACGTTCTAGCATATTTCTAAAATAATATAAAACAATAAACAGAAGATGGAGGCAGGTGAGTATGTCCTTTGAGGACTTTGGTACAGAGTCAGACAATTATCTGCTAATATCAAGGGTCTGAATTCTGCTCCTGCCAAACCCTGGGGTTGTACCATGGACCAGTGCCCTTTGACAAAGGGCACTAATGATTCACCCCTGAGAATTTTAGAAGTCATCTTCCCTGCTCTCATTTTAACCATAACTTACCTATAATCTTAAGTAGAGGTGTATTCATTTTTTATTAAGCTATTCTGCAAATCAAAATAATTCAGGTGGTAATTATGAGCTTTAGGTAGTTTTCTCCATCTCAAACTTCCTTAGATAATGATAGGGTTTTTTTAGATCCAAATGCAGGTCCATATAGCAAACAACAACTTTCTCAGATTTAGCCTTCAGAGCACATGACCAGCCCGTGATCAATACCATATCATGCAAGCTGCAATAAAGCTGCTTATATTCTCCGGATGAAACTCCGAACTGCCTCAGATTCCAAGTCAACTATGTCAGCAAGATACTTGCTAGCTGCAATCAGTGAAAATGCAGCAAATAATATAGCTGAATTGTGAATAAACCATGTATCTTAGCATCATGGCTCTAGTAGAGGTAGAAGTCACACTTTGAAGTCTAGGAATTCATGTGTATGAATTATGCTTTAAAAGCTATGCAAACATAACTGTCTACCCCAGGACTGCTGCACCAAACCTACACAGGAGCTCTCATCTTATCAGAGAGTAATTCCTGCTTTCCATCAGCTACTGGAAACACTCACATTTTCTAATTTAAAAGCCAAGGGTATGTAGCAATCCTTGAATGGTGGGAAGTGCATTTCAGTGCAAGTTTCTCAAATCTCCAAGTGCTCTTTTTCTGTACTCTGTGATTTATGTCTTCTTGGCCCCAGTATTTCAAGTATTATCTTCCAATGATAAAAACCAGTAGAGCACAGGCTAGTATTTTAAACTTCAAAAGGAGCAATCTGTTGGCTTTCTTGGTTTTTTTCCCACAAATCACAGAAGTGTGTGACTTCACTCCATTATGCTAATTAGCTGAATCAGCTAATGTTTTAATAATTAAAGTTTCTAGACCTGCTGGTACCAACCAACTTATCAACACAGCTACAGGTTGGGTAAAGAAGAAATTAGAGCAGCCCTGCAAAGAAAGACTTGGGGGTGGTGGCCTATAAGAAAATGAACATGAGCCGGCTGCAGTGTGCGCTTGCAGCCCAGAAAGCCAACCGTATCCTGG
>NDXB01009218.1:14579-25759 GCA_002631895.1 Agapornis roseicollis
CCAAAAAAAAAAAAAAGGGAAAACAAACCCCAAACCCAAAACTTCTTTCCCGCCCAACCCTTCTTGGGCTTAACTTTCCTCCCAAATTCTCCATCTCTCCCTGCCAGCGGCACAGGGGGGATGAGAAATGAGGGTTGTGGTCTGCTTGTCACATGTTTTCTCTGCTGCTCTTCTTCCTCAGGGGGAGGACTCCTCCCACTGTTTCCCAGCTCCAGTGTGGGGTCCCTCCTATGTGAAACAGGCCTCCATGAACTTCTCTAGTGTGAGTCCTTCACACAGGCTGCAGTTCTTCACATACTGCTCCACTGTGGGTGCCCCATAGGGTCACAAGTCCTGCACCAAACCTGCTCCAGAGCAGGCTTCTCTTTCCCTGGGGAATGGGTCACAGCCTCCTTCAGGAATCCCCTTGATCCAGTGTGGGGTCCTCCAGGGGCTGCAGGTGGAGATCTGCTCCTCATAGACCTCCAATGGCTGCAGGGGCACAGTTGCCTCACCATGGGCTGTTCCATGGGCTGCAGGGGAATCTCTGCTCCAATGCCTGCGAGCGCCTTCCTCTTCCCCCTACTTTTCACTGACCTTGTTGTCTGCAGAGTTGGTTCTCTCATGTATTCTCACTCCTCTCTCTGACTGCTGTTTTCACAGCAGTTTTTTCACCTTCTTAATTGTGGTATCCCAGAGGCACTAGCATTGTTGCTGATGAGCTCAGCGCTGGCCAGCAGTTGGTCCATCTTGGAGCTGGCTGACATTGGTGCTATTGGACATAGGGAAAGCTTCTAGCATCTTGTTGCAGAAGCCTCCCCTGTAGCCCCACGCTACCAAAACCTTGCCACACAAACCCAATACATTACACCCCTCACCTCTATGAACTGCATGTTTAGAATTACCATTAAAATCTACATCCATCACACAGTCTTCAGAAACTTAAGTCACATCAACATGAAAAGAATTCCCTACACCAAAATCAAAACAGTGCCATCACAGCACTGAACAAATGCAAACAGTTTACACATCCAATCCACCCCTTGTCACTTCACCACAAATAGAGTAACAAGTGCCCCATGATGGTTCTGCTCTCTAACGTTGTTAGGTCCATGTTTTGCCTGTTACCGCTGTTCTGTTGGCTGGATGATAGAAAAACATGTGGAAATCCAAGACTAGTAGTGTATCTCAAGTTGTGTTACTGTCTTCAGGATCTTTCTGTAAAAACCAAGGGGAGAGCAAGGGCAGGCAGCAGTGGAACGCATTTGACAGCCTGCACCCACCCTTCCTGTTTGAGCTCTGGTGCTGGGCGTGTATGTTTGTGTGTGTGTGAAAGAAAGTACAGCAACAGGCCAGGGGCAGTTGAGCTTGGTGTTGGAGTAACTTAATGTTTACTAGATTTGCCAGTGATTTTTTTTTACAGGTCTAATGTTTTCCTAACAGTTTTGTATCTCTGTGGTAGCCCAAGTAAGATACTAGTGTTGTTTGAAGTGTATATCATGCCATCACACTACTTTGTAGTGTATGATTTGTTTATATAGCAACCTTCTGCCTCTCTGGAGACTAAACAAGGGTACAATACCTAGGGATTCATGATATAGTAAGATCAAGAAGCATGAGATAAGGAAATACATTTTGGATTGTATTTTTGTGAATACCTAAGTTGAGGTTTGTAATTTCTACACAAATGATAGCCTTTTGTAATACAAAATTATTCAACTTTCTGGTATTATTACCCATGAATACCATTTTGCAAATGTGAACAGTAATCTGTTTAGCTGCCAAGTACTGATACTACACCTTTGTGTTACCGTTTGGATAATTATGACATGAGTGGCAAAAACCTCCCAACACTATTCAAAGTTATGTGATCCATATTTATTTTATATATGACTGTTTTAATACTTCTGGGAAAAATTACTTCACATATACTGAATATTCTTCAGCCTGCTTAGTTCAGCAGTTCAGAGGTAGTTTCAATCCAGTTGTGTAGGTGCCTACTCTTCAATATGAAACTTCTTGGAATATCTGGCATGAGTAGTGAACCTTCAGATGCTTCTTGTTTTCTGCTCTTGCGAAGCACTAGTCTGTAAAACAGAGTAGAAAAAGTAATATATAACCTATTTTTTTGAAAATGTTCCTAGAGTTTTCGTAACACGCATCAATGATGTAAAACTGCTCTTAAAGAAGATGTAGAGTAACCTCAGGGAACAGGTCTGTCCCATCCAGATGCAGATTTCTTATGCTTCATGCAAAACACAGCGTTGATAGTTGGTCTGTAAAATGCATGTTTATAGAATGTCCAATACATGAAATGTTTTGCCCGCCTATTGTAGGCTTTTGAGTCACAGACAACTGATGTTTGAATAATAGGTCCAGTTGAGATTAAATTCTTTAGAGTCCCAGGTTTGTGCATGAGAATCAGGAGCACAGAAACATATTTTATTTTAGTTTTAGTCTGTGCTTTCATTGGTTGTCTGTTTTCATAACTCCTCAGAGCAGTTGCTGCCCTTTTCCCCCTTCCTTTCTTACCTGCAGTATCTGTTCTTTCTTTTTTTCCCTGGTTCCATATTTTTCTATTTTTATTTTGTACACCTGCGTAATTTTGGATTTTTCTTTCTTGTTTGGTACAAGAGGATATCCTCTTCAAGGCTGAAGTGTCATCTAGGATGAGGACAGGTGGTAGGGCCACTGTTACTGGAAAAGCTAATATGATCTTCATACCATGGTAGTTTACTTTTCACTCTTGTGTGTAAGCTGTGTTTAAAGCTTGTACTCTTCATTTGTAGCAATTTTAATGGAATAGCCTATTTCATTGTTTACCTTTCCTGAACCAGATTTGAGAGCTGGGGACTGCATTTCTGTGTTTACAAAGACTTTTTCACTTTCTGTTTATTTCTGTCTGTATTCATGAGATTTTTTGTGGTTCAGAGGTGGTAGTGACAACAATGCATTGTGCATTCATTAAAGAGATTAGGCTCTTCTGAGGCTTGATTTGTGGGCTAATTTATGTACCACTTTTTTGGTATGTAGTGTTTCTTTTGGTCACTGTTTTGTTTTACCATTATATTTTCCTTCCTGCAACTAACTATGGTATCCTGTAATTCCCTTTAACAGTTCCTCTAATAGTCTGTAAAATGAATTTACAGTGAGTCTATCTTGGGGTTCAGAGTGGATTTAAGCATCCTGTGAACTTCTCACGGCTACTCTCAAGTTGGCAGTGAGTTTTTTTTTTTTTTTAGGTGAGGTTCCTCTGCATCTTTCTTAAAGAGACTTGGATGGGGTAGGACTTCCAGAATCCTTAAAACAGCAAATGACTTGTGGTGTTTATGTTTCCTCAGAGCTGCTTGCTCCCAGGGGTCTCCAAGAAATGCTTACAGAACCTCACAGTTTGTCAAAACTATAGACCTAGACAGAAAGAGATCCAGCGGGATAAATATATCTTTGTTAGGAGAAGTGTTACAGTAATAAAATGAGAAAAGATACACTTAGGAGAGACTGCAGTTATTTAGGAAGACAACAAAGAGAAATAAATGGAGAAAGGTGGTTTGGCATTTTGTGACCAGGACTGTTCTTAGCTACACGTGTCTGGAAGCAAAATCCAGGGGTTTTTTTTGCATGTAAGAATACTGATCTCAGTGTCAATAAACTTCTTGGCTGATAACTTAAATTTGTATCTCCATTTTATCCTGGGTGTAAACTCGTGCTTTTTTTGAAGTCAATGCACTTGCTAAGTGTTGGAAGCTCCTAAGTTTCAAAGTCTGTGAGAAGAAAGGAACCAAGTTTAACAGGCGTATATTCTAGGATATAATTTTCAGCAGAGCTTTGCTTTGGAAACTAAACATTTGTATATCTGTGTCTTTCTGTGACTGAGGAATTATACAGCATATGCATCAAGATCTTGTTTCTTATTAAAATGCCAGCATACGTTATTATCTTGTTCAATCTTTTATGATTTCTGGTTCATATTGTATTCCTGTTTGCATCAGGTGTAAAAAACAGAAATATGAAGAACCTTATGCAGTATTTTTTATAACTGATTGTTTTAGAGGCGTTAATGAAGCCCTTTTGCATTCACAGTAAACGCTAAAGTAGTATTTTCAGCAGAACTGTGTTCTCTCCACTCCTAAATGACCTTATCCACAATGGCATGTTACCAAGTCTTCGTGGACAACCCGGCATAGATCATAAACATCTAGCTTCCATCTAAAAGGATATAAAGAACTTAGATTGCTGGAATCAGTTTAAAGTGATTAATGAAATTAAATGAAATTACCTGATTTTTCAGTCATCTCTCATGTGTGGAAAGAATCCTGGGTAATGATGCTGTTGTGATATTTATACATATATGCATTTATGCCCAATACCTTTCAGATGTGCTAGGCATTTTCCAGTAAACTTGATTGAGCAGTCACAGGTTCAAAGGTGCTAATGCTTCCTAAATTGAAAGAAAACAGCCATATAGAGGAAGGAAGGAGAAAAAAACCTAACATGTACTTTCTTTCTCCACGCCTGTTCCCCATGGAAACAAAACGTTACAGCATCAGCTGAGTTCTTCTTAGTTACAGAAATCTGTGTGGAAAAAAGACATGGATGTCCCAACAATAGAAGGTGTCTTGCTCAGAGCACCCGTACTAATTGACACTAAAATTGGCACCACAATAAAGCCTATATTAGGAACGAAGGCTGTGGCAGTTGAGCTACTCCTACGTCTTACCTTGGGCAGGCTTTCAACTAGACAACCGAAGCGTTGATTTTTCTGAGGAGCTGATTTTTGGATTTGTTTCATTTGTTTGTTTCTTAGTTTCTTCTTGTTGATGTATTGTGGATCTTTCTCATCTCTTTGGTTTGTGAAATAGTGTGAGAGATCTGCTAAGTGCAGCTCTATAAATCCTTTTAGAGGATACTTTCTTTCTGCTCTGTGGATTCTCAGCTAGACTATGGAAGGTTATTGGTACCTTTTAGTATTTGCATTCTTCCTTCTTCATCCTCTACTACTTATTATGTACTGGCTTCCTAATTTTTAAATATAATCTCTATTTTAAAACAATACAAAACACCATATAGTATCTGTTCCTAAATATTTTTTTTTTCTGTCATAGCAAAGCTGTAAACCTTAGGTATTTGTATATAGTGTTGCATATATGTATTAGACGCATATATCAGGCAGTTTACTACTTTACAGTGACACTGCGCTGAGATATGTGACAGCCACTAAGTGAAGACATGAGGATACTTGCTTCAACCAAGCTCAGTATGTAATTTAGTTAATGTACTACAGCCCATGAAGATAAGGTATTTTTTTGTCAAAAGATGATTTGAAACAGGATTTGGATGATCTGAAGTTCTCTGATTTCTCTTCTGGAGGAGTTTACATGTCTATTTCTGTTGACTGAATAAAGGCTTTGGCTAGTGTGAATAATAGCACTTCTTCACCTCCACCCCCAGATCCTCAGGATTCCACAAAACATGTTCAGTCTGTTCAGTGGTGAAAAAATAAATAATGGAATTTTAAATCATTGTGAATACCTGATGAGATTTCTTCAATGTCTATTATCAGGCTTGATCAAAGATAGGACAAGTAGTTTAGCCTTTTTTTTAAACTAGGAATTAGAGCAGTGGTCTACTACTGCTGGCTCACAGATAATACATTGCTCCCATGATTTGTTTGAATTAATGGAAGATTAGAACATTTAAAGTGAGACTGACAGGACAAGTTAATTGCATAGTTCTCCAGCCTTTGCTGGTCCATGAGTGATACTGACAGTGATCTTTGTTTTATTTCCACTGACTCTGTTAAAAAAATCCCTTAAATAAGATTTGCCGGTTGTCTGTGGGCCAGATTAAGTTAAAACACATGTTATAATACTGGGACATTGATTCTAAAATATTTATCTTTGCACACAAATGTGGGATTGTGTTCAAAATTCAGAAATAGACTGAATCTAAGTAGAGTAGGAAGTAGATTTTGGGGGAAGAAAGGTGTATAATAATTTAACATGTGGAGAAGAGGAAAATATGGTGAAGAGCAGCATCATATGTGTATTGTTCAAAAATAGGGCTGGAAGAGACCTCAAGAGGTCAGTCTACTCTACTTCACTGCTCTGCTACAGGATCAACTGTTAATAAATTTCAGCATGATGCTCTTTGTCTTTTAATCACCTTTTGTTTGTGATCCTTTTATAGAGCACTGCTGGCTGATTATTCCTCTTTGGGTATGGGCAAAAGCAATCATCTGCATGGAGTTTAAAAGCTTTTACTTGCCCTCCTGACTGCATTCTAATTAATTTAGAATCTTAGAATGATTTGGGTTGGAAGGGACCTTAAAGATTTCAGATCATATCTTCAATTTGTCAGATTCTTCCTGATTTTAACTTATTTTCTAGAATGTATATAGCTTTTCCTTCTTCAGATGAACAGCCAGTTTTAAATATGGTCTCATTTCCATTATACAGTGATACATGATTTTTTTTTTTTGTTGCTAAATTATTGTAGTTCATGGGTTTTAAATGTAAGTTCAAATTATATACTCCATGTTGAAGATAAAAATCAGTTATTTTTACTCATTACTGCCCATAACCTGAACAGTGTTACGTTGCAGAATCTAATCCAGAAATACCATTTATGAGAAAATGTCTTTCCTTCTAGTATGTTAAAATATTACTATTAAGTCCAAATTCATAAAATACTTAGTGGGTTGCAGTATTGGCATAAAAAAGGGCTCTTTGAAAGGGGTGGCTTGTTTGTCTTTAAGGAGAATAAGTAGCAAGTGTCCTCCTTGCTACTTGCACATTGATTTTCACATCTGGCATGCCTTTAAGAATGGATTAGTGCCACCACTGTACTCTCTTCTCCCTGTTGCAGGAGATGTATGAAGCAGTCCTTTGGAAGGATATGTTGCCCATTCTCTTGACTGCAGTACATCTCTTACTTTCTACTTAACTAGTTTCTTTTCAAGAACTCTCAGTATAGGCTTATTTGTCCCTTGCATGCCTGAGTTCACCCACCTCTTCCCTCCTAGACCTTGACTTCACAAAATATTGAAGTTCAAGACAGTGAGGAGTGCAACATAGCATGTGACTGGAAATCACAGTACTGAGGCTCACTGTCAACTGGTGCAGCCTTGGGAAAGTTAAATAATTCTGATTAATTTCTGCCTCTCCTGGGATGCCTTTTAATATCATTTGACCCTTTGGAATAAGTAATAAAATATCCCTGAGTACTTCAGATTGTGTACTGTGTTCAGGGATCTTTTGGGATACCAAACATTCATGTTCTGGACGTTGTTGTGTGGAGTTCATAAGTACAGGTAGACAGGAAGTGCCTTTAAGCAAACAAACAAGCAAAATCCTTTTCAGAATAGTGGCTGAGAGTTTAATCAAATGAAAAATATAAAATAACAAGATATTAACCTGGATTTCCAAATTTACTGCAAAAATAACTTTAATAAAGAGAACTTATTTGTGGGGTTTATTTTAATGCAAGAAGTAAGACCCTCTTAACGTGACAGGTACCTTACCCCAGTAAAAGGGTATACTCCCAATAGGACGCCCACATGCTTCTCTCATAAGGGGGTAAAACTCCCAACTGGGGTAAAGACCCCTTAACATGACAGTACCTTACAAATATATAGTGGATAATTGATATTATGCACATTGCTATATGCACATTAGTGTCATGACTTTCCTAATACCTTTGCTGAAATTGCTGTAAATGTTTTGATATTTCCTCTAAAATATGACAGTATTTTACAAGAAGAAGAACCCGTTCTGTTTGCTAGAAAGCATTCCCACAGCATTTTCAATTTCTTTTTGTAATTGGGCTTCTGCGATTATAGCTTTCTGTGGCTATTTCTTTTTTCTTTCCATATTTTCATTTGTTTTATTTTTTTCCCTCCTTCTTACCAGCATTAGTATTTTGCCTTTGCTAAAAGAGATAGAGCATTGTAAGGTTCTGTGCATGCTTTGGTGTGTTAGCATTCATGTATGTAAGCATATCCCCATCCCTTTTTAGTGTAGGAGAGGAAGAATGATTCTGAAATTCTGGTTTTTGTTTTGTGATATGATGGAAAATCTTGGATGCTTTATGTAATTTATTATGTAGCTCCCGATGGCAAAAGTGTTTGTCAACTGCTTATTGTAACTGCATTCCTTAAAATACAGTGTAAATGACTGTTTATTTAAAATAAAAAAAATAAATAATTTTTTAATTCTTTGTATTATTAAAGTGTAATTTGAACTAAGAGGACAGAAATTCACTTCACTGTCAAAGCCTTTGTTCCTTTATGTTATTATAGGTGTTTTTATGATAGGCAGTTGTTTATTGCATTTAGTCAACTCTTGTAAACCTTACTGGAGCAATTGTTTAAAAAAAACAAGCAAGACAGCAACTGTGTATACTCTACCATGCTTTAGTAAATTAGAAGCAGAGTAAGTATCTTTCATGTACATGATTTGCTGTAGTAATATTTACATTCAGTATAATATTTGTTTTTTACAAATAAGATACATTTTTGCTACATAAGACAGGAAAATGTCAGTAATAGTTGGAAATAAATCACTTCAGGGAATAACTTGAATCAGTTGAAATATATTTTGCCATTTACAAAGAATTGTCACTAAAGCAGGTTTTTTTAGATATGTTTGTAGCAGATTGTTGCAAAGAGCTTTTCCAGTCTGAATCCTAAAGACTAATATTTATGTGAAATGAGAATGCATTTAGTCATGACACATTACTACCACATAGTGGAGAAAGTAGAGCAGATGTAACTAGTTTTGAGTTCAAATAGTTCTGTTTTTCTCGCTTTTGAAGAACCCCCAAGAACATTTTATGCCTTACTTGGAGGTACTTCATTTGTTAAACTCCAGTTCTTTATTTTCTCTTTGTTCTCCCCAGTTGTAGTAGTTGCAGTGATACGTCTCATGAGCATTGTTTGAGGTTGACAAGGTTGACACTTTTCAGCTTTATTTGTTCCTCATCTTAAATAGCGCATGCCATGTGCCTTGTTTTCTTTTTTGTATGTGTTCTTCTTCGTATGAGCAACCTGATTTGGAATCTCCTCTGATAGTAGTAGTATAGTGTTCAGGCAATGAGTGCTTTTAGTTGTGAGGGGTATCTTACGGTATTTTGTAGATTTAGAAATGAGGCCGTGGAAGAATTTGTAATGTTATGCTTTTACTGTCCTGCTTGGCCCAGTTCTGATTTGTGTAACCTTGTCTCTTGTGTTACCCTCTCTGTTTGTCCCTCCCCTTCTTTCGTCTCTACCCATCCCTCGTACACCCTGGGTTTTCTGCTTCAACAGCAGAGACCACAGACTGGCCATATTCTGCTTTTCTTCTTTAACAGCTAGTGGAGATCCTTCTATTTCCAGCAAAGCACTGGAACTGAGCAGAGCTCTCTGCAAGAGTTCAAGTATGCTTGCAAATCCCCCAAAGGGGTAACAGAAAGGGAGTACAGATTCCTATGCAAGGCTGTCAACCTTCACAATGGGGTGAAGTCCCTCAGGGTTGGAGGCCTGAACCTATGATGAAGGCTGACTGCACAGCTTAGGGTAGATGAATCTGTTTCCCCCAGTCTTCAGAAGTTGCCAGCCCTTGTGAATTTAAGAAAGGCTGCCAGGGTCAGACCAGAAGTCCATTTGGCTCATTAGCTTGCCTCCAATAGCAAATGCTATGAGAAGGAAGAATAGAAAAAGCCTCCTTTCCTAACATCTGCTCCTAGCCTTAAGTGACTTGGAGCTAAAGCCCAGGTTGACTTCTGTAGGCTTTTCACTGCTGTAATGTCCTTGTGGCAGCTTCTTAACTATGTGTCACCTAAAGGAGTCCTTTTCTGCCTGGTTATACCTGGTAGGTACTTAATTGTTTACCTCCTATCTCCTGGTTCTTGTGTTAGAAGAACACTTTCAAGTTACCTGTATCTTGAAGAATAGAAAAAGGTGTTCCTCACATTTGCTTTATGTCTTCTTCTTTTTTTCTTTGTTCCCAGGCTAAAGAATCGGAATGTATTTAGCTGTTCCACCTATTCAAGCTTTTCCGTGCTTTTTAAAATTCTGTTGCCCTTTTATGTATTTTTTCCTTCTGTTCTATTATTTTTATTTATTTATTTATTTATTTTGCAGTGCTGGATTAAAATGCTGTTCCAAATATGTGCCAGTTAATGTGTAAATCCCCTATGGCATAATGAAGGTTTAGCAATATTGTGATGCTGAGTTGTATTGTGATATATTTATTTTTAGTGTTGTCATCATCAAAGATTTAAATGGTATCCCTGTCACTAATTGGCAGTGGGAGAGTGCTGTTAAAACCTTTGACTAAATATTCAAAACCTCTTTTTAAAGAATTGTGTAAGAATGCCTGTGCTGGTGATGATGCTTGTATTGGAAGTGGCTGGCATTAACATCTTTGCAGGAGATGGAAATTCCGTTAGAAGTCTTTTACCATGTTGTAAAGACTTTATGGTGCTGGTGACACACAAATCGCTGATTAGTGCATCTAGCTCCTAGGTATAGTCAAGTATGTTTGTTTGCCTAATAACAGAACGAAATGGCATGGTCACTGCATAAAGCTGAAAAATACAGTACTCATAAAAGTGCTTTCCTTTTATAGTAAGCTGTTAAATATGAAAGAGGAAGGACCTTGTTTTTCTAAATGCAATCTGAGTATTTTGGATATCCTAGGTTTTTTTGGTTTACAGTTCTTGCCCAACACTCTTGTTAATGGATTATTTTATTCAATCTTTTACTTGTTTTGCTTTTGTAATTTGTGAGGCTGTTCAGGATGCCCATATCAGAGTCCGGAACAGCAAAGAAGTCATTTCTGGTCTTTAGTAAACTCAGACAAAGTATAACAGTGAGACCAGATAACTTCCTGAAAAACATCTAGCATTTCACCACAGAGAAGAATTCATCTGAGGGTTAAACTGGTTATTACATGGTTACAGTAACAAATGAAGGATAAAAATAACTGGAAGGTTTTAGGTCCCACAAGACTGATACAACAGCATTATCTTGGAAGGAAATCCCAACACTTTGTCACTTCAGCTGTTGAAAGTAGAAATGGTGTGAGGAGTCTGCCAGGATGCTGTCCTGAGTTTTTCTTAGGATAATCTCCCTTCTTCTTCCTTCTCCCCCCCCCCTTTTTTTTTTTTTTTTTTTTTTTTTTTTTTTTTTCTTTTGGGGGGGGGGGTTTTTTTTTTTTTTTTTT